>JALGBA010004281.1:2957500-3047500 GCA_023970755.1 Azemiops feae | reverse complement strand
TATTCTTATGATGCACAATAGATGCAGAGAGATTGTTTACGTATATCCATTGGTTATTTTTTAATTAAATTGTGTGTTTTCAGCAATTTGTAGCTTTTAGAGTTCATACATAATCAATGTTAGTGGAATGTGTTATTTTGCTGTTTTTGCACATTAGAGAACAGTATGTTTCCAAATCCAATTTCTTCCTTGATTCCCCTCAGATCAGCTACACTAAAACAGTTTTACCTTTCTCAATGATTGCTTGTGCTTAACAGGATAATGACTGTCAGGCAGAATAGCATAATACTTATGAAATTATTATACTGTATCGCTGGTCCCAGCTCATAATGCTAATTGGCATGTTGAAGAGCAAAATGTCCATCTGTTTGGAGGCAGTGACATCATCTGGGCCACCTTTTATACCTCATTTCATCACATTAAATCATAAAACATTAAGACCTGGTTCCAGAATTATTTTCTCTTTCCCATTCCTTTCTGCTCTTTTATTTTTTATTGTGTCTTCTTAAAACCTAAACCTAAGGACAGGGACAGTGTTGCTTTTATTATTCTGCAATCTCGTCTTGAAGTCTTTCAGACTGAAGACCAGACACTGCAAAAGCTTTAAAGAAGCAGTCTAATTAGTTGACTACTGTTAAAATGTCTGACTGATTAATATTCCTTTGAACTGAAACATTTGCATGAGAGAATGGCTTGAAATGTCACACATAATAGTAAGTGTGAAGCTAGCCATTGAAACATTTGCATGAGAGAATGGCTTGAAATGTCACACATAATAGTAAGTGTGAAGCTAGCCATTGTGGCTTGTACACTGTGCTTCATAGGGCTTAGAATTACACGTGAATTGGTTGTAATGGCTTGTTCAACAAACAGTAATTAAACTAAACCAGATATTCACAATCTGAATATGAAAAACAACTTATGGAACCCCTAGCAGTGTATCATGCAACAGAACATAATAAACAAGGCTTTCTGATTCCTCTGAACTGGCATCAGAAGAAAATTTTCTGTAACTATTTCTTTTATCACTTTCATCTGTACTTGAAGTGCTTTGCTACTTTTATGGGATATTTGACTCAGCAGCCTATTACTGTGAAGCAAAGTGACTTCAATAATCTGTGCTTACTTTCAATCCCAGAATTTATTAGCACAATGTGGCAATATTATGATTAAAATGCTACCTATCAGGTACTAATAATCGTGATTTTTCTAATCATTACTAAGAAAAAAAAACCAAATGAGCAGGGCTCCTACAATGTATTCTATTTGTGTGTCCTATAAAATATGCTAAGGCAACACCACAAAAACCACATGAGGGGTTGGTATGAAGTGGAAACCTAGCCTTAATACTGGTAGTCCTCTACTTATAACCGTTCATTTAGTGACCGTTCAAAGTTACAGTGGCACTGGAAAAAGTGACTTATGACTGTTTTTCACACTTAGAACCGTTGCAGCGTCTCCGTGGTTATGTGATCAAAATTCAGATGCTTTATGGCGGTTGCAGTGTCCCTGGGGGGTCATGTGATCACCTTTTGTGATCTTCTGACAAGCAAAGTCAATGGGGAAGCCAGATTCACTTAACAACCCCGTTACTAACTTAACAACTGCAGTGATTCATTTAACCACTGTGGCAAGAAAGGTCCTAAAATGGGGCAAAATTCACTTAACAAATGTCTCACTTAGCAACAGAAATGTTGGGCTCAGTTGTGGTCATTAGTCAAGGACTACCTGTAAAATAATGACTTGTTGTATTTGAAATTTGTGTTTCCAGTTGAAAGTGTTGTTAAGAAGGGCAATATGGTGTTTTTCATGAAACTTTTCCAGCTTTCCCATTTAGTAACTATCTTCTCGAGCTACCTCTTTCTTGCATTGCCATTTTTGATCTATTTTTTTAAAGAACTTTTCGCATGGCAATCTTGAGGAAACAGAAGATCACAATTTATACTTCAGCTCTTGTTTCTTTTTTGCACAGCTTCTGCAAATGTATCTGCTTCCAAGAAAAGCCTTTTGGGATATGAGACTTTATCACTAGTGGTGGGCAATAAAGGAATAGAAGCTTAATACTTCTTTTATTTCAGATCGGGGCTTTGCACAGTTCTCATCTTACCAGCCAGAAAGTATGATGAGGGGTTATATCATGAATTTTCAATTTTTTTTCAGGCTACACAACCTTTTAGTTAAAAATAACAAAACCTTGGAATTCCTTATCTAGAGGCAAAACTCTAATAACAATAAATTGACATGTATGTACCCATGTCCTTTTTGAAAAGGACATGCATACATACATTTGAAGACCTCAGGTTTTCTCAAAACATGGTGTGGAAACCCTGGCTTAGATGAATATAGTATCCAGTACACACATACACAAAGTTGTTCATAAAAATGCCGACTATTATTTCTGGCCTCCAGGCACAGAGGAGGCTCCAGGCTAAAACAACTACAAAATTAAGCTGCTCTAGCTGCACCATTTCCCCCCTTTTCATTATCTTCCTTGCAGTTGTATTAGTATCTAAGTGGAGAGATAAAAATCAGAGAAGTTAAACCAGTCTGTTCATGGTGACTTTGACCTTGATCAGGCCATCTTTGCTTTTATTCTTACACACACACAGAGAGACAAGGTTGTTCAGGAAATGACAACCTCATTGATGGTTAGTGGCTAGAATATAAGCAAGGATATTTTCTTTTAGGGTATGTTGAACTATTTTCAGTTTCTTCGGCTCTAACACCTGGTACATAACTATGAAGTTATGTTATGCTAACACACAATTACTATCTAGGAGAATAATCTTTACTGAAGTAATCTGAACTCCTTGAATTCTCATTTACAGAAAACAAAAGATGCCACTTTGTTCTATGTAGTTATCATGTGATAAATTTATTCAGTATTCCCAGATAGCTTTTAATAAACATGAAATTTTTTTAAAAAATGATGGGATAGATAGAATGTATAGATAGCAAAGAGCAAAGTTCAGATTCTTTTTCTTTTCCTATCACAGCAATATAGACTTTCTCAGGACATGGAACTGCAATCAGAATAAACATTTTTAAAGATCTAAATCATCCTATCCATTTGTTTAACTGTACAATTTAATTGTAATGAAGCCACGGCAGTTGCTATTGATTTTCTATGCTATAGTGGTAGCACAATAGCTACCTGGCTGTGATTAACTCCTGTCTATTTTTAAGCTACAATAAATCCATTAATTGCATTTGGTTTAATCAATTCAACTCAGTTGACCAATAAATGTTTAGAACTTTTTAAAAAGCAATACATTCAAGAAGCAGTCATGCTTGAGTCACAAATGAGGTTTGATTTAGAATAAATGGAGATCTTTTCAGAAATGGAACAGATAATTGAAGGGAAGCTGTTGTTTGCAGCAGCAGTACTTTCATTGTTAGTTTTCGGAAAGGTCAAGAAACAGGAATAATCTCAGCATGTGAAATCTAGATGTACTAGATGCTTTCATAAAACTAATTCTGCTGGCAGATTAATGCCTTAAGGCTAAGCAATATCTGAAAAGCAAAGAAGAGTTTGTTTTAATTAGAGCTGGAATAAGGTTCTTTTGGAGAGATTCATAGACAATGCAGAGTTGAAGTGTATTCCCTTTAACTTAAATTTCAAGGAACTGGTGATTAAATTTGAGGATGAAGGACAAAACTCATCTATCTGTCCCATTATTTTGCTATCTTATATTTTGCTGAGTTCTGCCTGAGGAAGCCTCTAGTGGTTCTTTTTGTGATACCTTCAACTACAGTATCCTTCTGGACTATCTGCATAGGTTGAGACTGGAGGCACTGATTTGCAATGGTTAAGCTACTGGTACTACGTTTTGAGATGCCAGGGGCTCATTTTTTTCTTTTAAACTTTTACATGAAAATGCAGAGAAAGATCATCTATCAGATAAGAGTGTGGCATCTCCAACATGTTGATGATATTTCAGTGTATATTGCTAAATTAAGCCTGCCAAAGTCTTGTCCTTATGCCTGAAGGTTCTTTGGATTCACAATTATTGCTGCATGCATGGGTGAAAGTCATAGCCAAGAGGCCCCTATGTGGAGAAGGATCTTGCTCCAGTGACTCACACCATTATCACTGCTGGGTATAATACTGTGTTACATAGTGCTGCCCTTGAAATTTACTGAGAAACTGCAATAGGTTGAAAATCCAGTGACCTACCTCTCCAGTGACTTCTCTTTTAGTGCTCAATGCCCTGACCGTATTACATCTGTATTGTCTTCCTTGCATTGCTTATTAGTAAGCTTTCTAGTGCTGTTTTTAGTCTATAAGGCCCTTTCTGACTTGGCACCTAGATACTTCAGGACAACCAGAATCTTAAAGAATGAAGCAAGCACAACATTAAGACGAGCATCCACTCTAAAAATTTATTGCCTTGAACTTTTATTTTTAAGTTTTTAAACATGCTGTTTGCTGTGTGCTTAGATTATCTGTTCTTGCATTCTTTTTTAATTTAAAAATAGTCCAATAATAACTCTTGTCTTCAGTGTTGAAAATTTGAAAATGTAATGCAGAAACAGAAATCAACATTCAGGCTGTAGAGTAAGAATATTCAGCTTGGGAGGAGTGGCTAGTTGAAACACTGACCGGTAATCCTCCACTAGTACGGAAGATAAAGCATTCCGGTGGGAGATAGGATCGTACTTCAGAAGAGGAACCTTGCAAGTGAGAGTAACATGAAAACCACTTGGGTTAGGGTAAATGCTATCCTACTTTTTTCCCTGACCATATGTACTTCAGAGATTTTCTTTTTTTAATGAATATTGCCTGAAAGATTATGTCCCCATCATAATCTATCTTGAAGGCTTTTGTGATCATGAAAATAAAATCCTGAAATCTGATTGTCTGCATTGTCTTCAATGAGACCCACAGCACAGCAAAGTATTTGAGAGATGCTTTGGCTATGACAGAAGCAATCATTTCGCCTGGTTCTGTCTCTATGGGGAAGCTAACCAGTGATGAATAGACTACCTGCTGTCTATCAGCCTACCTATGTTTGGATGTTACAGGAGGGGATGACAAGTGTCTATATTTTACTACTGTATAAAAAAAAGTTAGAACATGTAGTTCACTATTTAGAGACAAGGGAAAGAAACTGAGACCCAAGATAGAGTTAGAAGTGACATGCCCAACCCCATTTTATTGCAAGGACAAAGAAGCACAATGACTAAAACATATACCTCTTATTCAGAACATCAAGGTTCTGTTTCTTGACTTATTTACATAAAGGATTTATGGGAAACAGATATGGGAAAGACAAAACAGATCAGGAGGGCAAGCAAATTGTGCCTTCTACGTGTTTTGGGCTGCAGATCCTATGACTTCTTGGCATTGACAGTCCTGGCTAGGGATTGTAGGAATTGAAATTCAAAATAATTAAACCTTAGATTGCTTACTTTAAGTGAAACAACACCGGATTGGGTAGACAGTTAGCAGCAGCATCACTTTTAATATAGTCATTCAACCAAAGCATAGAAATTACAAGCTGTTGGGTTCATGTGTTTGTATGCCTGTAATGTGTTATATGTCTATATATAACACATGTAGCATATGAGTCCACTATCCAGTTGTCGGTTGTCAGCGAGAAATATAAAAAAACCTAAATTCTTTCTGTCCTTCTAAATTAATCTTTGCCAACTACTGTAGCAATCTTCCACTGAAATTAAACAAGTTATATAATAAATGTATTTCCAAGGAGTTGGCTAAATATTGTCTTACACAATTGGTTACCGGGCAAAATTTAGCCATTGCATAAGGTACTCTGCCAGTCATTCAGAAAGTACATAACAATTTAACTTATCCCCAAGAATAGTTATAAACAGTTCCTTTTCTTCTGTCTGTTTGTCTATCTCTTTATCTTCCTTCCTTCCTTCCTTCCTTCCTTCCTTCCTTCCTTCCTTCCTTCCTTCCTTCCTTCCTTCCTTCCTTCCTTCCTTCCTTCCTTCTCTCCCTCCCTCCCTCCCTCCCTCCTTCCTTCCTTCCTTCCTTCCTTCCTTCCTTCCTTCCTTCCTTCCTTCTGAATTTTTCCTTCCTCTCAGTGTTGATGATTGACTGGACAAGTGCCTGCAGTTTTTTTGGAAGATTTCAGAAATGATTTGCTTTTGCCTCCTTCCTAGGGTTGAGAGAGAGTGACTGGCTAAAGATAACCTGGCTGGTTTTGTGCCTAACACAGCACTGGAACTCACAGTCTCTAGGTTTTTAGTCTGATGCCTTAACTATTGCACCAAACTGTCTCTCTATAATTAATTCATATTGCCCTATAAAGGGAGCAATATTCTTTCTAATGAGTTCTACATTTTTTCAAAAACTAAAGAAAAACAGAGCATGACACAAGCCACAGTGGCATATCTAGTCATATCAATTATCATAATTTGTGTTCAAGGAGAGACCAATGCTGATCAAAAAGGCCTTTCTCCCTTACTAATGACCTCTTAACTATAATATTTGTTTTGGTCAGAAGTCAGCTATCCATATCCCATGTGAAATTGCCCATTTACTTAAATTGAAATCAGACAGGCTAAAATATTTTTATTTATGGTGGAAATGTTAGAAATCTGACAGTTGCGGCCCAAGATCTGTCTCATGGTTCTTTTTATTTTTTCTAATTATTTGCTTTGTATTAATGTTTAGAACAGGGGTATCCAACCTTAGCAACTTTAAGACTTGTGGACTTCAATTTCAGAATTCCCAAGCCAGCATGTTTGCCTGAGGAATTCTGAGAATTGAAGTCCACGAGTCTTAAAGTTGCCAAGGTTGGATACTCCGGTTTAGAACAAGGCAATACTTTATATGGATGCTTATGTTAATTTGGTATCACAGTTATTCATCATCACTCTCACATCTAAGCACAAAATATACTGTGTATTCTATCATTTTCTATTAGTGCTGCTGTCTTTTTTCACGTGAAGTGTTGCATTATTTATGGCTATTAGGCTCCCATTCCAAGATAGCATTTTCCCATTTCAATGCAAGAAAGATGGATCCCCAGTCCCAAACTGAATTGCTTCATTTAAACAAATCTAAAAAAGGGTTTGTTTACCAAGTCTACTTATACTAAGAAGCAAAGTACTGTAGGCAGGTTGCTATCCATCACTTTTTCTTTGAACAGGTAGACGAACTTCCAAAGAAAGCACTGAATAAATCACCAACAATGCTTGTTTTCTAAGAATGCCTCTGGAGGATAAGTCAGGGGTAGAAATATTCTTGTACATAAATATAGGATAATGGTTTGCAGCATGCAAGGTTCTGGGTTTTTTTGTTCAAAGAATCTAATTGAGTCAGGTGTGGCAGAGAGGTGTTCATGAGATTAAATCAATAATCTAGTGAAACAGTTCTTGTGTCCCTAATTTGGAGCAATGGCTAAAGGAGACTAGGACTAAGAAGCTCTGATTTCTAATTTGTCTTCAGTCATGGAAAATACTGGGTGACTTACAGCAGTCACTCTTTCTTAATTCATTCTAATTTATAGGATGTGGGTGAAGGGAAAAGCATGGATGGGGAAGTTATTCCTAAAGAAAAGGCAGGATATAAATCTAATAAATAAATCAGTCCTTTGAGGTAGTCCAAACAAGAAGTATCATGAGCATTATTAATGCTACCTGTATTGTAAGGTTACAGTAACATAATCTTTCAAGTCGGAAAGTACCTATTTCCCCCCCACACACACACACACACCTTTATTCTCCTGAAAACTAGGAGGGGTCCCTTCTGAAGCATTTTTTTTCACCCTCATTCCATCTTTGGACTCAGATTGTGTTTATCAGACTGTTACCTAGGCTGCAACTTTCCCCCCTGTCTTCTATCATTCTCATAAACTATTGCAGTCATCTACAGTAAATACATATTTTATTGGCTAGTAATATTGGCTGGTTGATTCTGATTGTCTTTACATCAAAGAAAATCAGAATTAGCATTTCAATATTTCCTTTGCTTTTTTTCCCCCTACAAGTGTCCTGACTAGCTATGAGGATTCCCAACCATTCCTTGATGGGCCCTTTCAGAGGACATATGAGTATTAAAAGCAGTCGTAAGTATTTAACATTTTCAGCAAGAGAAATGTTATATATTCCAGTCTAATATTCTTAATAATGTAAACTGTCTTCAGAAATGACAAAAATACTATTTACTTCATATAGGCATGCTGTCCTTCAAAATGAAAGGAGCTAAAAATTCAAATATGTAAATATGGTACCATTTGATTAACATATTGGGGTGCTTAAGGTGATTCAGAATAGTTTATTAGTCTTTCTCAACTTTGGCAGCTTGAAGAAGCACAGACTTCAATTCCCAGAATTCCCCAGCCAGCAGAGCTCTCTGGGGAATTCTGGGAGTTGAAGCCCATGCCTCTTCAAGCTGTCCAGGCTGAGAAACACTGATTTATTCCAAGAAGATTACTTGAATGCCAATGGTTTTTATTCAGTGATTTTTAAAACAATCTCAAATCATTTCTTTAGAAATGTAGGATATGGTTTGTAACTGTTTTAGTTTTAGTTTAGTTTTTCAAGATCATTATTTCATCCAGGTAAGCCAGGTAAGTAATTATAGTAAACAGGCAATAGAGTTTGGGGAAATTTGAAAACTAAGTTTGGATTAAAATATCTGCAAGGCACTTGGAAATAACAAGTGTAGACCAATTGCTTCTTTGCACAAAAGCATAATCAATGATGTCATCTCTCAGAATAATGCATAATGGATATAATGGAAAGTATTTGGTTTTGCAGCTTTGATTTGGTTTCACAGCTTTGAACTGATATCTTGCTGTTGGCAAAGTAATTATCATTTCAATGTTTGTAGAATCAAAATATTCCTGAACATGTAGCTGGAGAAAGTTTTAAAGGGATGAAATACTTCTACTCTACCCTTCCCCCCCCCCTCTTAACTTACATCAAGGGTATGGCATTTTTAGCAAATAACCTTTATCAGACCTACATATATCATCCTGTAGGATAAATGTTCCAAGGATAGTTCATTAGAAAATGTAAGTAGAAAATGTAAATCAAAGCCATAATGAAAACAGTCAACTAAATCACAATTGAGTCACTAAAAGAAGAATATCTTAAAATCAGAATGCCACCACTACAATGATCTTATCCACACCTCAGATGAAGCTGGTAGTAAACTGATGTAAGCTGAAGGCAGGCCAACAAATACCTGGATGCTAGAGTTTATTGCACATTAAAAATCCAGAAACAAAATGAAGTGGTATGATTTATCTACATAGCCTTAGTGTTGGGAACCAATCTAGAATTTGTATTGTATACTAGCTGAAATGTCTACCCTATCTTTAGCAGCAGTCCCACATACAATGCATTGAAATATGTAAGTCTCAGAGTTACCAGGGCATGGATATGTTCATGAGTGATAGTAACTTTATGCATTTGCTTGAGGAGGATGACATTCAGGATGATTGATTCTCTTTTTCTAAGAACTTGTGAAAGCCCAGGTCTGAATCTTTCCCCAAATGTTGATGCTTTTATTTCTGCTTGTTTTCTACTACCGCAGTTCAGGAAGATAGGATTGAATGATAAGTACATTGTCATTCAGTCTAAGTCCTTGCAAACAGATGCCAATAACTCAAATTAGTTAACTTAATTAAGTCATCTCTATCCTGGAGATTATTGGGATTATAGCTCACAGAATTCTCGGTCTTCCTCATTTTTATGCTGATAACTGATTCAGATATTATATTCTATATATGATGTAAACTGAGGTAATCACTGCTGGGTTTCTGACTCCCTTCTTCTTCACTGGACAACTTTAAATGCAGAGGTCGTAATCTTGATATCAAAAACATAATCTCACCCAGGATCTTCATTTTGCATTCCACAGCATCATTTTTATGCCCATTTAGGGATGAATTTAAATACCACTGCTGGTGCTTTGCACAGGTGGTTATTTTATGAAATCCTCATTAAATCTAGGCCAAGGCATACGATCAACCTTAAACTGGCTGATACTTTTGTGTGGATACTACCCCCTTATCCACAAACTTTAACTGAGCACTGGAGAGAACAGCAGTTTAATTGTGGTTCCAAGCACGATAGCAAACAAAATAGCCTACCCAGTACATTTTAGTTCATACATTTTGGCTCATCAGCCAAATGGTAGAGGCATGTTTTATTGCCATTTCTGTTGCATCAATCAAGCATGATTATTGCTGCTTTCAGATTTACAACAAGAAATTTATAACTTCAGATATGATTTATTCAAAATGTAATATGCCAAAGGAATCTATTTCAGTTTAATCTGCAGATACAGAGTAAATTAGTAATTACAAAGCTGCAGTTGTAATGGCATAGTGGGTTTGGAATAAGGAAAATATTCTTGCTGAGAAAACTATTTATACTTTTTTCCTGCTAATTTATCATTGTCTGTTCTCTCTAAAGGTGATTTTATAGATGTGGTTGATTTTAAAAAGAAAGTAATAAATAATTCTTAATACAGATAAGGCACAGAAGAATCTCAAGGCTACATAGAGCATTACATGCATCTAAATCACCAAATGTAATTCTCAGTTTCAAGGTTTTCAGTAGAATGAGTATAGACAGACTTATTTCTGGAAACCTGGAAACTAGTGCAGCATAGAGAACATTGACTGATAATCATGAATTAGATTATCATCTATTTTCTTTGCTTTTAATATTCTGATAGTTTTCAGAGTAGTTGATATCCTAACTTTGAACAACAATCTATAAATGTAAAAGCCTGCTGCTAACATGCTGTTATTTATGCATGAACACTTTATACTGTCCTAGTCACATGACTTTGATGATTAACATAAAATCAGTATATAGACCACCTCCCAAGAACACATTTTGATTGGCATTTCAAGTAGCTAGAGACTGACTGAAACTCATGGTGGAGATGTATGGCCCAAATAAATAAGTTGCCATCTTTGGCAGAGTTGATTTAAAATAGAGCACTAATCAAAACTGATGCAATATATATTCTGAATGGGTGGTCTCAGAATTTTGACAGATGTATTTTGTGCCAACTGCAATTTCTGGATGTTCTCCAAAGATAGTATACTTGAAATCATTTTTATCTGGTACCAATTTACAGCAGGTAAAAAAGTACCCTTTAACATAGCCAATACATTGAAATTTAGGAGCAAAGTCAGATCCATTGCTAAATGATGCACTGGAGTAATAATCTCATGCAAGGCAAACTGAACTCATTTACATGTTGATGAGTGTACCTAGAGAGCTTGGGATAGGATAATTTTATCTATCATTTCTAACTCATTATTGTTCTAAGACATCAATACAGCACTTCAAAAATCTTGGTGTGCAATGAAAAAGGGTAAATGTTTGTTATCATTATGTATGAGGTGGCACTATACTCCAAATATACAACTAGTTTTCAACCATGTTCTGAATACATATTAAAGACAATAGAACTCTCTGGAGAATGTGAGTCGGCAATAGGAAATTCACGGACTACATACAGCTCTCAGGCTCTCTTTGGGTAGCCTGGTAAAGATCTCAGCTTCTTGACCTTTGCCCATTATTTATCAGTTGAGCACTGGAAAAACCTGCTGTGTGCTCAGCTGTGTTCTTAATCAAAATCAGTAATAGGAATGGGGAAAAATTATGAGTTGGGGATATTGCATATTGGAGAAATGCAAGCATTACCGTGTAATAATGACTGCATCAAGAGAAACAAAATCTAAAAATAAATCCATCTGGATAATTTAGACAAAGCTCCTTAGGCAGCTTATATACATGTCTGGAGTCAGGGATAAACCTTGGATTTCTGCCCTTGTGTAAAGCATTTAATTACAGCTTATAAAACTATTATTCTAATAATTGATTTCATGAGGATCAAAGAGTTCCAGGTTTCCAGATACGACATCTATTTCTGGTGTCCTGCATTGACTAATTGTATATTTTACCTAGCAAGAACATTTGCACACCTAAAATCCTAGTATCACTGGGTGAATACATGCTCAGAAACTGCCTTCATAATATGATTAATGTTTTGCCTTTAAGTTGCAAAACAGGCCAGCTTGACCCTGACTGCCTATCATTTATTAAATTTTCATTAAGATTGCTTTACCCTTCTCTATTGCTGTTAATAAAATACTAGAGATTAACATGATAATTAAAATTGCCTCTCATAGGATACAATGGATTTACCAATCAATCACTTCTCTAGCTTTCAACTGCAAATTCACGCTTCAACTGATATAAACAATGTAAATCAGGGAAGGGGAAGAGCAACTTCAGATTTCTAACCTAATTTTTGTTTGAAATCAGTGTTATCTACCTGCAGAAAACCAGCCACAAAACTTCTGTGTCACAGTTGGAAAAGAAACCTCAGTGGAAAATTGCTCTGTTCTTAGAAAAGCTGAGAAGTAAACAGAGAGATATTTTGCCAGATGTATTTTATAGACTATAAAAGGGGGGGAGAACCAATTTCATTGTTATTCTTGATAACATTTAGGCTCTCCCCATTTAAAACAGTTAGAATCACTTATCTAGATTCTTAGCTTACTGTGTAAGCATTGGGTAGATTTGGGAGAGCAAAATCTTACTTGCTTCAGAGCTTTCTAGGGAAGGTTACAAATAAAATTTTCAATCTATATTTTATTCAAAATAAATCTATT
Source organism: Azemiops feae (assembly GCA_023970755.1). Classification (NCBI taxonomy): domain Eukaryota; kingdom Metazoa; phylum Chordata; class Lepidosauria; order Squamata; family Viperidae; genus Azemiops; species Azemiops feae. The sequence continues at coordinate 3,034,877 of JALGBA010004281.1, read as the reverse complement.
ATTAATATTGAAAATGCCTCTTATGTTCAATTTCCTACATAGGAGTTATTTTCTGAATATACCTATACATTCCAAGTGTGCTTCTAACCTAAAAAGATTACTGCAGTTGCTTAAAAAAATCCAATACAATTTACATTTTATCTGGGGAAAAATGCCTTCCTAATGGTTGATTTCATCGCTGGAAAAGCCCAAAAGAAAATGTGCAAACTTAGTTTCCTGAGCACATGTTTAATAGTTTAGGTGTAGCTATTGGAAAGCTTAGTCTTGCAAATAATTAAAGAAATAAAAATGGCATGGACATAACTATTGGTACCCCAACTTAATGTTTTGTAACATACTCTTTTGAGGCAATAACAGCAGTCAAAAACTTTCTGTAGCTCTGAATATGCCTTTTATACTTCTCAACAGCAATTTGTCCCACTCTGTAGCAGTTGACTTAGGTTTGATGGGTCTTTTCTCCCAGTTTAGATGTTCTATTGGCTTCAGATCAGGACGTTTGGCAGGGCACTTCAGAAAAGTCCAGAGTTTGATTTAAAACCATTCTTGTGCTCTTTTAGATGTATCTTTGGGTCATTCTGTGGAGGACCTATGACCTGTGACTGAGACAGAGTCTAACACTGGGGATTATGTTTAGTTCCAGAATACCTTGATATGTTCGCATTTTATTGTGCCTGCCTAGATTCAATGCATCTAGTTTCGGAGACAACAAAACAGCACCATAACATTATGGAACCTTCTCAATTTTTCACAGTAGGGCTGGTGCTCTTTTCTTTAAAAGGATCGTGTGTGTTTTCCTTCTGTGAACATTGAGTTGCTGTGACTTACCAAAAATCTGTACTGTAATTTTGTTTCATCTGTTCCAAGGACATTCTCCCAGAAGTACTTGTCAACATGCAGTTTAGCAAGCTCCAGTCTAGCTTTTTTTGTGACTGTCTTTCAGAAATGAGGTCTTCCATGCTCCTATGGAGGCCACTTTCAGAGGGTCAGCACTGGATGGTGAGACTTGATATTGTTGTACTTTGATCTTGGAACTCAGCTCGAACAGATTTGAAAATCAAACTTGTCCATGTATGTAAAGTGGGAAGAAAATGACACGTTTCACTTTTTCCCTTTTCAGCAACTGGACTTAAATTTTTTAAATAAGTTTTGCAGCTTTCTTTTCTCTTGTTTTCAGTCATTTTGCGACTTTGTTTCCACCAGAATAAATTTTATCAAATGGCGATAGTGCATAAGATGAATATTTAACCAAGTGTTAAGTTTGGAAAGCAAGAACAGAAATATAAACAGTCATTCCAAATTCCTGAATGTTTTGCATTCATGTACTCTCCTTTATACTGACTAAAGTAACAGTTTGGGAGAGAGAGGGGAGAGACTAATAAAAAAAATTAAGCTTGGAGTTTGTATTCCGGGAAAAATAGACATCCATAATTTTTTTCTATTTCTTAGCTCCTGAGGTAAAAAATCATCAGCTTTTAAATCTTTTCAAATGGAGATTGTATTGGAAGATTAAACCTTGAACATAATATTCTTTAAGAGCTATGTATAAGAGGTAGCATACGAAGAAATGCAGATCTAATAAGAATACATACAAAGATCTCGTTCATTATTTATTTCAATTCATTTATTTATTACTTTATGATAAAGTAGTACAAAAAGAAGAAACCACATTGAAATACCACTTCCTTTGCTTCAGATATCACAATCAGAAAATGCATTTCTCTAGAAGTGTAAGAATTCCTCAGAAATCAATGTGCCAGATATTTAAATCCAATAATTAGAACCATTATTTTTTAAATTTCCTCAGCCTTTTCTCCAAGTTCTTCCTGCAAACTCTCAAGTCAGTACATTGTTCAAGATCACATGGCTGTGCATTACAGAAAACTGCTCGCTGCCAAAGGTATTTGCTACATAAAATATTTTTTCTTCTAAGGCATCTGACAATTGTAGTTTAGTGTGGATTCAGTTTAACAAAACATGTGCATTATTGATCTTTCTCAAACCCAAATATCTTAATATTATTTTTTAAAAGATCACTTCCAAATATTGTATAATTATTGGTTTTGTCTAGAAAGTTGTAAAACAAGTTCTATGTTATCTTGAGCAAAATCTGTAGTCTGTTCAATGCCCACTTCTTAGGGAGTTTGTGAAACGTTTAGCCTAACATGGGTAGGCAACCTTGGCTCTTTTATGACTCGTGGACTTCAACTCCCAGAATTCCTGAGCCAGCCATGCTGGCTCAGGAATTCTGGGAGTTGAAGTCCACGAGTCATAAAAGAGCCAAGGTTGCCTACCCCTGGCCTAAGCTAACCTAAGCTTTCTGTTTTTGTCTTTTAAGATTTAAGTAATCCTCAATTTATGACCACAACTGAGCATAGGATTTCTGGGCTAAATGAGACATTTGTTAAGTGAATTTTGTCCATTTTATGACCTTTCTTGCCACAGTTAAGTAAATCACTGCACGGTCATAAATCACTTTTTTTCAGTGCCGTTGTAACTTAGAACATTCACTAAACGAACTCTTGTAAATCTAGGACTGCCTGTAATAGTTACAGTCAGTTAATAAAAGGAGCACAATAGCCTTATATTTTACCATTATTCTTGTGACGTTTTTGTTCTTCAAGTTACCAGATAAAGAGTCCCAATTCTATGGTAGTCTGAGATCTTGGACTTGTGGTGTTCTGTAGTGTTGCTTTTATTTTATTTTTATAAGTCTCAGGTTTTATATGGTCTTGAATGTCATAAAAGCACCAGAAGGGATACGGAGCTTGTCCGCTAATTCAGCTTGGTAATAGCAAATCAAACAATTCCCCTTAAAGAAGAACCATACAGAAAGCTGAAGTGTATTTTTTATACTTTGGACCATTATTTTTTTAAAAAGTGCTGTCAAGCCAACGACTTCCCTGTTTTTGCTTTCTGTTTGAAGTAACCTTTAAAATTCATAGCAAAGAAACTCTCATGATTGAAAACAAAAGAGCCAAGCTCCCCCCGCTCAACCCCGGTGGGTTCATTAGTGTATAAACAGATCTGAACTACCAGAAACCATTTCAAAGTTGAATTCTCTGCTATTTAAAAGTTACATTCTCTGCTACGTCGAGTAGTTTACCTGCATGAAGTAGAATAAAAGACAAAAAAAAAATTGGGGAAATTAATTCAAGAGTACTTTATAACCTTCAGCATTCCAGCATTATTATATTTATTTAAGCAGTTTATCTACTGCCTCAGTTTTAGTTTTCTCTAAAAGGTAGATATTAATAACATATAAAATAAATTCTAATTAATGGTACAACTGGTGCAGAGAGCCAGTTTGGTCTAGTGGTTAAGGCACCAAGCTAGAAAGTAACAGGCGGTGAGTTCAAGTCCCTCCTTAGCTATGGAAGCCAGCTGGATGACTTTGGACCAGTCACTCTCTCTAAGCCCAATCCATGTCACAGGGTTGTTGTTGTGGGAAAAATAGGAGGAAGGTATGTTGGATATGTTCTCTGCCTTGAATTATTTGTGAAAATAATAAAGGCAGGATATAAATAAACTTACATGCATGCATATGTACATACATGGTTTTATTAGTCTAGTTCTATACGCCCCTGTAGTCATTCTCAAGGCGTTCTGCAAAAACCGTTTTTTTCCCTCTAGAGACCATAGGAATGGATTCTTCCTTTGCTTATGGGTGGGGGCAGGCTGTTCTATGGGAGAGGAGTTGCCCCAGACATTGCCTGTGGTCCCATTGCACCTACAGGGACTTCTAGTAGGTATTCTCTGGCTGTCTGGCTCAGTTAGACAGAATCTAGCTGCTAAAGGTAGTCTCTTAGCTAGACACCAAACCATATAGGGCTTAAAAGATAGCAAATAGAAACAGAAACACGGTGACATCTATTATAGGTTATGCAGAAGCAGTATAACAGGGTAGGCCTGTGACTGGTGAACATGGGCTGCTGCATTCTGGACCAGCTAAAGTTTTTGGGTGGTTTCCAAGGGCCGTCCCAAGTCCTTGCATTATTGCACTAGTCTAATCCAGAGATGACAAAGATCCCAGTGTCTGTCCTCATACTTCCCATTCCGATAAAACATTCCAGGAGGTAAAATGTTTAGGGATTATTTCCTGACACAGTGAGTTTTCAAAGCTGATTTCTTCATTGCTCCCCTAATGAAACTGCTTTCAACTTACTTTTCGAACCTTGCAATCCAGTTGTGAGATATTCTGAAGAATCTAACATTGCATTCAAATATGTGAGCTGGGTCACTAAGCAAAATCTCTACAAGAAAAAGTTTAAGTAGCATACAGAAATATGATTTCTTTTTGATAATCCTATGTAGATCTCTGAAGGGTATGAACAAAACAGCATATTAATAATACATTGTCTCCATGGGTGTTCTGTTTGTTTCATGGACTACAATCATGCAGAAAAATATATATTTACTTATGTATAGGTATGCTTTGGATTAGGAAGACATTTTTCTTATGGCTTGGTTGGTTTACCATGATTTTACAAAACTATACATGTTCTTCTGTTGGTCTGTGTGAACTGTCCTATATTATAAGACAGAAGAAATGATAGTAATCTTTGTTTCCTAGAGAAACAAGAGAACACCCCGCAGTATAGGATTCTCTAAAGCAAAGAGCCATAGAAGTTGGGTGGAAAAGGGAAACCACGTTGGCTTAAGCAGCAATTGGGAGTGTGACTCCTATGGTCTGTATTTGACACCACTTCTGTTTTTCCTCTTCTATCAAAATAAAGCCTTGCCCTGGCAGGAGAATCCCGATTCTTATTTATTTATGTAATCAAGGTTCAAGGCCATTCAATACCTTGACAACTCCTGGCAGCTTACAAATAAAAGAAAACCATTTGCAAACAATCAGGTCACCCTCGTGAAAAGAATGCTCTCCACCCCCTTCCCCAGGGAACCTCCTAGGCTGTATAAAAGAAAGGATAGGTGACGTGTCTAATAAAAAAAAGAAGAGGGGATTTTCTATCCATTTGGGCTCTGATTCTATATATTACTGGCTTAGATTGTACATACGCTGATCACAATTTATTTCTGAAGAAATGTGGATCTCCTCAAAACTAAAAGAAGAAATTCCTAAATATTTTATGGAAGATGTTGACAATCTGCTCTGGCACTCCCCTGCTCTGTGATCCTGTGGTACTAAAGCAGGAAATGGAAATCATCACTAATTTATGGTAGCAGCTTTGGAGGGGACCCCAAGGACCCACTTTCTGAGAGGCTGCACATAACCTTGTTTTAATTAATTAATTAATTAGAAGAAAGTATTCCCTTTGAGCCACAAAGGCTTTCATCTGTTCACCTTCATACATCTTTCTGCATCTGCTAGCTAAATTGATACTAAAGACAATAGTTTGAAGTCTTGTCCTGAATGAATATATTTATACATTTTAAATGTATCTGTATATTTGATCAAATCTAATTTGATTTTTAGGTGAATTGAAAACCACTTTTTTGCTTAATGATCTTATTATTGTTAGCCATTATAGACTTATAGAAAAGAAAGGATAGAATAATCTTTAATATATTAAAGGAATGAATGAAAATATATTAATAGGGCAATAGCTTTTAATTAGTATTGTACAGAACTGCAGAAAATGCATCTTGCCTAAAAACTGGACTGTCTCTATTCTATATCCATTATTACTACAGTAAAATTTGCTGAACTGTGGAAATTCCTCTTATTATTCAAGCTGCCTGCTCCCATTTTAAATTCCCATCAGGCTTTTTGTACAGCCTTAATTTTTTTTTTTTACTAACAACGAAGATTCAAGCAGTAGTAAGCTCACCATGCTCAAAAGGATATGCATAATGTTTGTAGCAAGGTCAATTTGGAAGTGCATGCAACCACAGTTTAGAAACATTTGTTCCCACTCTGTATTGAGCTAAAACAGAAGCTCTTGCTTTACGGCAGAAATTCAAACTATTTATACTATTTTATTATAGGCCTGAGTCATTTCTTCCCTTTCCAAAACAGTTTTATCATGTATCACTTTTAAAAAATATGCAAACTGCCAAACTAAGAAATGAGGTGAAAGCTGTGGAGGATACTTTGAAAACAAAAATGTATGCCAATAACATCCCTGAAGCACTGCAGGTATCGATTGCTTGGCTTGAACAAGATGAGAAACAGGGTTCACTTCAAATAGAAAAGCAAAATCAAATCACACAGCTATTCCTTGAAATTCATATCTCACTATTACACTTTTTTACAGTTGGACTAGTAGTTTTCATCTCATAGTCAACAAAGAAGGTATCATCAGTTTATTTATAAGCAAAGCATCTAAATAAGATTCCTTAAGAGCCCAATGATAATTGAGTCCAGGCTTCAATAACCTCTGTTTCCTATTGGTTGTAAGCAAGCTATTTGTTTCTCTTTTCTGCATTTGAAAATGGAATACTGTATTGAGAAGATAAACATTTTTGTTGTTGTTAATTCAGCTGCTGTTGATTCATCTGCTCCAAAGAGTTTGAACACAAGCATTAAATGTAGGTACAACTTGCTTTGTTTTCCAAATAATGTCTGGTTTCATTTTGTTTGGACTGGAAATGTTTGTTTTGGACTCTTTCTCTCTCTGTCCCCTAGTCCCAGCTCTCAAGCCTAAGTGAGGGACGTGTGTACTTCATAAACGGGTGATTGTATCATTAACAGAAGAAAAGGTTCAGTTACATATACTCCAAGTTTCTTACAGGATATCCCAGAGTAGCAATAAAACTGATCACAGAAGACGAATTGCCACCTAAGGGGGCTTTTCAAACATGCCTGAAGACAGGGGAGAATTTGGAAGTATTAAGTATTAAGAAATGGCATGAAACTCTGCTTCAAAATCAATAAAGTTTGGACCTCCCCTAACAATTACACTTAACAGTGATGAAATATTCCAATGGAGATTTCAGATGGTGGCTATGTTCTTCCTAACACTAAAAAGAGAATAAGAGCCAATAGCACTGTAGAGGGAGGAGAATGTAGGACAATTGGTAGGAAAGGGGAGAGAGAAAGCAAGGAAATATACAATAGACCAGTGGTCCGCAACCTTTTCTTCATCAGGGAACCTTTTAAATACTTTTTGTGGCCAGGAACCATGGCCACGGACCACCAAGACTTAACTCAAGATTTAAATCATAACATTTCTTCAAGCCTTCACGGACCCCCTGTGATGACATTGCGGACCCCCAGGGGTCCATGGACCACAGATTGAGAACCAATGCAATAGACTATAGTTCCTAACCTGGAGTCCATGGACATTCAATTGGGAGAAAAAATGCAACTTTATTTTTACCACAAATGAAGGCAGATTTATTTTTAACAACCATTAGCTGAAATTTAGCTTTTCATTGCATAGTGTATGTAGGCAACAAAGTAATTTATAGCCTTTTGACTCCAAAAATATTTGTTAACTTCAATAAATGTCACTATTTAAAATTATTATACTCTAACAAAAAAGTTTTTGCATTGTTTACTGATCTAATGGACTAATTAGGAAGCACCTGTATCAATGTGTGTATGTATTACGATTTGTTATTTTTTAATATTTCAAAAACTGTATTTGAATCTGTTTGGCTTCCTTTGTAATACAGTCTATATCCATATATTTTATGTTAGGTATATTTACATACATTTTTTGACAAAGCATTGGTAGTTTCACCTGATTCTCATGGGGCTCCATGGCACAAAAAAAGTTAAGAACCTTATACAGACTTATCAGAAAAAACTATTTTTGAGTTCAAATAACGAACTCTATTTATCTATCTTATTTATAAAATTGATGGCCACCCAACTCCCAACTACTCTGAGCACTTCATGACAATTAAAACAAGAGAATGCAATTAATAACAAGAAAATAAAATGTATAAATTGAAATAAAATATGCCAGGAAGCACAAATTGGACAATATATCATTGGATCAAAAAAACCTTTTTTACAGGAGCACTTGGCCAAGTATTTTCCTGAGATTTTGTAATCCAACATTTCAATGAAAACTTCCAAGATACATTGCTGTCTAGCCTGTGCTTGAGTACATCTACTGGAAGAAGAACTCATTACCAATGAGTTGGCACTTAAGCAGAATAGATAATTAACTCTCTGCACCATGTAATTGTTTCAAAATAATCTTATTTCATTTTGAATGTTTTAAAGCAATAGCAATGAATCGCATATCTATAGCATATAGTTTTCCCCTGCTAAAATGGGAGACTTATCTTCTGGATGCACTATAAATTTTTCTCTGTTCCTTTGCTCTGATATCTTAATACTGTATTATGATTTTTACTCATCCAGCTCCGATATCCTTAACCAGCCCTTAGATTGCTTGTTTTCCATTCTCTCTTTTCTCATTCTTACCCCCGTGGAATATATAAAGTGATAAGGTTTTGTTTTGTTTTTAATAAATAACTATGCTTTAGAGGTTAACAATTAAAATAACTTCAGAACAATAACGTCTTTTTTCTTTGTTTCTTTCTCTTTGCCTATTTTTAGATTGTAAATCCTTTGGGGCAATGTCCTATCAAATCTATTCTGAGTAAAATGCCTTGTACATGAATGGCATTGAATCTACAGAAATTGTTTTTGTTGTTACTGTTAATAGATAATAAGCAATAAGTGAAAAAAGGCCCCCAAAGAGTGTATGGAAAGATTCTTTGGAATCACTATCCTAATTTAAGGTAAAAGAATTATCTTAATAAGCCCTAATGGCTTTCTCTGCCAAATAACCTTGAAATGGTTTCTGAACAACAGATCTAAGAAACTGATTATGTATACCAGAGGTTTCTTCCAGTTCTCAGCTCCTCCGTTAGTTTTTGTTACAGAACAAAATATTTGCTGAGCGTGCATTCTGCCTCTTCCTTAAAAACATCTTAAAATCATTGAAGAAATGCAGCCACGTTAACATGGGGCAAAGAGCAGAATCTGCATAGCTTAGCATAAAGAAGACTGCTTTACAAAGCGAAAAATGATAGCAAGAGTGATTCATGTCATAGGAAATCACTGCTTTGAAATATTAAGTAGATGTTTTTAAGTGCGACTATTACCTTCTTAACTAGGTACAGTACTTTCAGTAGAGCAATTTTTGGAGATAAAGTGTTAACAGTTTCCAATTTTGACACTAAAAGTTAGTTTTAATTTAATACTAGAATCGCTTTTGGATAATTGTTAAAATATGTGATGTCATTGTTAAGAGGTTGAACTTGAAGCGATTTGTGAAGGGGTGATATTATATAATGAATGTAAAGTGTAAATGAATATTCTTTGAATCTAAATGAACATGTATAGAAATGCACTGTAAGTTGTGATATATTTAACGGGCCTTATGTACAAGTATTTTTATATATATCAGAAGTGTTCATAGCTCTCAAAATTGGCTCATACTTAATCTTTGCTTAGCAACAGAATATACTGTATATATATATTATTAGATAATTAGAGTGATTTTATGGTATTAGTAGCTTTCTGTCTGATGGGATTTTCAGTAACCTGTGTTCATTCAAGTAATGGATAAAATGTTTTCTTATTCATAACATGATTACTGCTGAGAAATACAGATCCATTAAAATGCTTTACAGGTTATTACATAAAACAGAAAGCATTATGATAAATACTAGTCCTTAATTGAATAATCCATTGTTCTTAATTTGTTAACATTTAAATTTAACAAATCACTCTTCTTAACTTTTTAACATTTAAATTTAATAATTCACTTCCTTAATTTATTAATATTTACTCCATTATAATTCAGAACTTGCAGCTTGGAAGCAGCCTTATGGACGATGGAAAAAAGTAATATAATTAATAGCAAAGCATAAATATTGAGGAATTTTTATGATAGTTGATAGCCTACAGAAATTGAAACCAGGTAGAGAAAAAAATGGTGCAGGAGGAAATTGGCATTATATAATTAAAAGTATAGGCTTTTAAATTATATAGCCAGTGTGATTTAGCATGGCCTTCCATAGTGTATATTATTATCTGCTTGGAAGAAGTACCATATTACTGGGTAAGTTAAGATCTAAGGGAATCATAGGATATACTATCCATTACTTCTGAGCTCTTATAATTTACACATAAATAGCAATTTTGTTAGAACAAGACAGGAGAGAAATGTTTACTATCTTCCAACCTCTTCCAACCTATTTTATCTTCATAGTTATATATTCCCAGATTATTTTCCTCACCTCCATTGGAACATGATTGTTGAATCCATCTCTTATGATTTACTCATTTGCTCACTTAGCAATCCCACATTCTGGGTTTCAGACCATGCTGTAGCCCAGGATGTAGCAGTGAGACCTATACATTCATGAATGAACAGCTTGCCTTCAGAAGTTGTGGGTGCTCCATCACTGCTTTTAAGAAGAGACTGGACAGCCACTTGTTTGGAATGGTATAGCGTCTCCTGCTTGAGCAGGAGGTTGGACTAGAAGACCTTCAAGGTCCCTTCCAACTCTCTTATTTTGTTATTCTGATTGAGATGTGACAGGTAGTATCTTTATGGTGTCCCCAACAATTCAGAGCAGTTAAGGAGGCAGAAATTGAATGGCTCAGTTTCTGGATTTCTGCAGTCATGTTACCCAATTTATTAGCTATCACTTCTATACCTGCAATATTTGGAACTACATTTCCTATACTAATTCCTTCTGACCATGCTCCTTTTGTATCCCTTTTTCCCTATAGGTAGACAATTTTCTAATGTACCAGCAGTTTTTTCCCTCCATAATGTCCACTCTGTACAAATTCTTTACACAATGGAATAAATTTAAATATATGAATCTAATGTTTCTTCTTTTCAAGAAAAAAAATAGATTTCCCCAAATATCTTTTCTCCTTGTTATCAGATTATTTAATTAAAATCGTTATCCTAAAATTCTTTTGCTTTCTTCGGTTCTAATAATTTAATATTGTTAAATTATCTAATAATTTTATTAGGTTATCCAAACTTTAACTTACTTTTGGTACAGCGGTTTAAAAATAAGCTAGCCATATAAGAAAGCCATATTAACTTATATTCCACCTTCTTCAAGTAAAAAGCTACACACATAGGAATGTCCCATAATTTTATATTCACTTAGCAACCTCTGAAATGTTTGGCCCAATTTTCAATTGATTATGTTTCTTTTTCTTCCCTTTCCTGGAAATTTTAAATCTCTTTTCTGTATTTTCTTCTCTATGCCTGACTTTACCATTCTTTTTGAAATGTGTTTTTTTTTAAGGAAATGGGTTAGATAAGATATTAAAAGGTCTTAATTTTGCTTTCTTCTCCCAAACTCTTTAAATCAGGCATGTGGCCCTCAACAACTAGTAATGCAGCCCCACAAGATCATAATGAATGAATGATTTGATATATATTATATTATATATTGTATATTTATTATATTATATATTTTATATGTTGCCCAAGACAATTCCTCTTCATTTAATTTGGTCAGGCAAGCTAAAAGGTTGGACAAGCTTGATTTAAATGTATAGTTACACTACGCTAAAGAAAATGCTGAGGAATAGGTAACATCTTGCTGGTAAAGAAGTATCTACAAGTAAACACCCAAGCTTGATGAGCACCAACAACTCTACAGTTCAACCATGAGCTATAGAAAGTATCATTTATTGGAAGATGATAAGGAAAGATGATAACTCTTTGTGTCAAAACTTTCATATTACAGACAGAGACCAACAGAAAAGAGAGAAGCTTATCAAAGCTGTTGAAAAATTCAAGAAAGAAATAGCATTGATCCATTCTACACCACCATGCCATTCTAGAAGTGTTCCCACTAAGAATCACAAAGTAAGATGATATACTGTACTATGTTTTGGAGGCAATTGATAGGAAGTGAATATCTCTGCCAAGGGTCTGTATTCCAGTGTCTGATGAGGGCATGACAACCATTTCATTCGTAGACCGAATGAAACACCAATTTGGGGAAAGCTTAATGCTATAATTGTCTACTCTAAAAATGGAATATGGACCCATATCCTCAACTTGTTTTCCTAAGGTGCTGAACACCTTTATTAGATGCTAGTTCAGCAGCAGTAAGAACAATCTACTTTCAAACTCTGTGTTGTTTTAATTTATTTCATTTGATATGATTTTGCTCAGGTTACATCACATTATTATTGCATTAATTAATCAGATTAATTAATTAATTAGGGATTGTGATCAATGTTAAATTTCATTTGTCTTCTCCAACTCTGTTTTATCATCTCTTCAGCAAAATGGGCCATGTGACTTGAGATGGTCCTGTGAGTTAAAATTGGTATAAATATCATTAGGATGATGAATCAATAAAAGTGTTTTTTCCTACTCACATTTTCATCATTTTACCCAGCTTCCTCATTAGGTGTGAAATGGTAGAATTTGATTTCCTACCTAGATTTTTGCAAGACCTGTCCATGGAAAACTGAAGCTTCTTTTATAATGTCAGTTCCAACCTAAATATAAATTTCTGCTGATTCTAAATCATATCCTGTTATCATTCTTTTGTAAAGTACTATTTACCTGTCACCAATTCTTGGCCCATAATTGAATGAAGTAGGAATGAGGGCTACAAGGAGCACTTTACAATGCCTGTGCTTACACAAATTTGTATATGCTTGAGTTTTTCCTCCCACAAGTAGAATGTATCTTTGCTTTTTTTTTTTAAAGAAATCTGCATAAAGCTAGCCCAGCTGGGCTTGAACTTTTACTCTGCTGTGCTGCTATTTATATTGGAGATATTTGATTTTAAACACGGGAAAAACTTGTAAAAGCAATTTCTTCCTGGAGTGTGGAATGGAAGAATTTGATTTCCCAGCTACATTTTTAACCATTAAATCTGCTATACAGGTAGTCATCAACTTACAACAACAATTGAGCCCAAAATTTCAGTGGTTAAGTGAAACATTTGTTGTGAGTTTTGCCCCATTTTATGAGATTTCTTGCCACAGTTGTTAAGCGAATCACTGCAATTGTTAAGTTAGTATCCTGGTTGTTAAGTGAATCTGATTTCCCCATTGACTTTGCTTGTCAGAAGGTCGCAAAAGGGGATCACATGACCTTGGGACAGAGCAACGGTCATAAATATGAACCAGCTGCCAAACATCTTAATTTTGATCACATGATTATGGGGATGCTGCAAAGGTCATAACTGTGAAAAATGGTCATGTCACATTTTTCAGTGCTGTAACTTTGAACAGTCACTAAACAAACCCTTGTAAGTCGAGGACTACCTGTATTTATTATCCTTTATAAGATTTCGGGCATATGACTCTAGGGTGAAAATGGACAATTACATTTTTAAAATGTTCTGTCTGTTTTTCCTAAATTCTCAGCGGTTACCAAATCACCTGAATTTGGTTTCAAGAGGAAAATCGTCTCCTTTGAGAAAAGAAGAGCAGCACCCTATTCAAGATTCAATCTTATCTCGTACATACAGAAATGCAGTCCAGCCATGTACTTTACTTCTTTCCTTGTCTCCTGGGAAGTTGTGTCAGATTCCCAAAAAGAAGAAAGCTACCAGTGGAGATCTACTGGACACACATGCTGATTGGTTTATGGAAACAAAGCAGCCTTTTACCCCAAAGCTCTTAAAAACAGCAAGCAAATCATTTCTTTCAAAATATAGATACTATAATCATCTGTGCAGGAAGAAAAGTCTTTCTCCTCATACACAATCACACAAAAGATCAAAAAATGTTTACAGGTAAAGTGTTTGTCAGCTTATTATCAACTGGTTTACAAATAGTTGGTGAAGCTGAACCAATCTCAGTTTCAGACAACTACATTTTAAATTGCTGTCAGTGTTGATGATATGCTTTATTGTTTTTTCATCTTCCAGGTCTACGGATAACGAGTGTCTAAGAGCTTATGCAGATGACCATCCATGCCATCCACTCAAGGTTGCTATGTCCTACTCAGTAATGGATTAAATTACACAGGCAGTAACATTCATAAATATCAACAGTAGTATTAAAATGTATTGGGCATTGCTCAGTTTTTTTTATTTATCCATAATGAAGTTTGAATCCTCTACCCACATGCACTGAAAAAAAGGTCTCATTAGATTCCGGGAGGCTAATTTCTGAGAAGACACAAATTAGATTGTGTTGTGAATAATGTTATTTGATTCTTCTAAGCAGTGCTTTTTTTCTAAAAAAAAAAAAAGGTGCCGGAACTCACACATCTCATACAACCCACTTTGCCTACCCTACAAGGTTCCATCCAAAAAAGGCGCCGGAACTCCATTCTGAGTGTTCTATGAGAAAAAAAGCCCTGCTTCTAAGAAAAACTAGTTCTGAAAGCAACTTAAATCTGCACTTCTTTGGGAAATCTAGTATTTCAGAGAGGATAATGACAGTGGTGTTCTGTGACAGTACACCTAAAATTACAGAGCTGCTTTGAAAACACATTGTTTAAAAACATATAAAAGTCATGACACAATCCAATGCAGAATTTTCCCTCTTAAAAGAAAATGTAAAAACATAAATCAGCTGTTCACTAGTGTAGTCAGAAATTGTGCGGAAGAAACATACTGTTATTTTGCTTCTCAGAAAAAAACTGCTTTACCTTTAAAAGCATTTTTTTCCCAGACACATGCAGAATTAAAACTTTCATAATTCGCAGATAGTATCTGTGATTGTAATCTAGCAGCAGATGTGCAGAGAGCACAAGTCTGAAATTAACATTTCTCCTTTTCATTTGCATTTTGGTCGTTGCAGCATTGCAGCAACAACAGAAAAAGGGAACAGTTTGAAAAGCGATAATTCAAAGTACTTCATTGGACCATTTAGTATCAAATGTGTATTCATATAACATTACCACAATAATTATTGTGTCTCTTCCCACTACATATTAGCCTTGCTTGCATTGTGTCTTTGCAAAACATCAGCCAAGCATCAGATGGCGATCAGGAGGCTCATTTTCCCTGCTTCTTAATAAGCAGAAGCCACGGCGGCAAAAGAGACAGTTTATACCTGCCGCCTCTTTTAGGAGCCAGAGAGTTTTGTCATTGAAAAAAATGATTAGGGATTTCCAGATTTTAAATCTTAAAATCAACACCTCATCACTCAAGTTTTTTTAACGGTATAAAAAACTATGCACATCCTGAATTCGAAATAGCTACCCAGGGATCTACCCCAGTTACTGGCATGTTTTATAATTGTTATTTTCAGGAAAAAAGCAAAAGATATCAATTGTACAATATATACTTCATTCTGATATTACAAAATATTTTGTTCCATCAATTTTTCAGTGGATTAGTTGGGTTTTTGGCTTAACCTGATAGCTTAAAACAAAGCAGAATATGGTCAGAATCTGTCTCTCTGTGTGTGTGTATGTGTGCTTTGTAGTGCTGCCTAATTGTTAAGCAACTCAAGGCAGCACATAGAACAAGTGAGGAACACAATATAACAGTAAAAAAAAAAAAACAGAAATCACAATCCAGAAAATAAAGAATGCAGCATATTAGTGGGTTCTTCTTGACCAAGGGCCTGCTGAAAGATCCATGCTTTTATGATGTTTGTGTTAGATCAGGGGTCTCCAACCCCTGGTCTGTGGACTGGTACCGGGCCGTGGCATGCCAGCAACTGGGCCGCACAAACAAGCAAAGCCCCATCTGCGGGATGCAGGCAGCACACAAAACCACGCCCCCTCCGGTCCGCGGAAAAACCTCTCTCCACATAACCGGTCCCTGGTGCCCAAAAGGTTGGGGACCTCTGTGTTAGACAACAGATTTTCCATGTGATCACAAGAAAACTTTATTTGTCTTTAATTTGAGATGGCATTCACATCTGAGAGTGTGAAGCCTTTCTACCAATCTGGTAAATAATCAGCTATTCCTGACATAGGATGTATTCAAAAGAAATGTTTCCTTCAGTGCAGCAGCCAACATCCAGATAAGCAGGGATTAGCACTAGGCAAACAATCAAGGAGAAAACAATGCTGTAATCAAGGAACTACCAAGGAACAAACCACACCCCCACCAAATTGGCAGGGCAAACTATGAGATATAAACAGAAAGTAAAGCCATATTCACTATCACTGATGATGTTACCTACTTGGGTAATGATATGTTTGCAAGCAAACAAGTTCAGACAGCACCAAGCATGCGACAGTTTCACCAGAGGGAGGAGATGGGATTTTTGACTCCATATGTATGTGACCAAGAACATCCCTCCCTTATGGGAATGTGCGTTCTGTGTCTGGCAGGCAGATGGCTGTATTTTGGGAGCTTGTTTCCCATTGTTAGTTTCCCATTGGCAGAACTCTTCTATCATTGCACTTTCCAGTTTCCAACAAAGATTCAAACATGGTGGCCTCTTGGTGAACCACTATTATTTTCACTGGTATTTAAAGGGAGCAAAAAAGTGCACCTTAGTAGCTTTTCAGATTCTCTTCTAACACCAACCATTCAGATTTTTAGAAAAAAAACCCAAATCACCATCAGAGGTGCTGATCATGTGTGTGTTTGTGTGTGTGTGTGTGTGTGTAAATTTGAGGATCAGCAGCAATGAAATTGATTTCAGATCAATGTTAAACTACTTTTGTCAGACAGAGGGATAAAAATAGTGGCGTGGAAGTGTCCCTAATTATATCCTGTCAGACACGGTGTGTAAAAATATGCAGGATTTGTGCAGAAATCCAAATTGGCTTCAGAGTGGGTATACAAAAGGAATACATGCAGATACAGATAAAGTACGTGCAATATATATTATATATTCTGTCTTTTAAGAGCTAATTTTGTTGTACTGCATCTGAAAAAGACCATGTCTCATTCTCAAGTATTTTTATTTTATGAATTATTAAGGCCTTTTCAGAGAGACATTTTGTGCCTTATGATCTTGTCCATTCAAACTGGGGATTTTTTTTGCCAGAAAAGCAAATAATAGTCAGCCTAGCACACATGCTCAAACTGTAGTTGCTGTGAAGCTAATTATTGTGAAGCTACCTATATAAAATGGTAGATCTGTGCAAGGTGACCTAGACTTGTGACGAAGAGACTGGTGCTGCAGAGGTGATGTGCTTTTCTTAATTGACATAAAGAGGGGATAGAATTTGTTTATAAAAAGGATTTTGCATTGCCTTGAAGCTTATTGTTATTTCCTACTTGTACTTTGCCAAAGCCAGAAGAGCATTGATCCTGACAATGCATCTAGGCAGATGCCTCCTTGGGTTTTGACAAGGGCAGCTGGAGAAGACAAAGCTGTGTATTCTCTCGCACACTTTGTCAACACTTGGGGTGAATGAAGAGTGACCCGTCCTCTGTAGCATTCATTAAAACTTTGCAATGCAAAGTGAAGCAACATGGCTGCTTTGGAACAGATGTTCGCCAAAGCACATACCTATTCAATGATTTGCACAGCTTCAATATAAAGCAATGAATGAGATAAAGCAATTGCTTATGCCTTTTTCTTTGTGTTTAAAAATTATAGAAACATTCTGGGAACTCAGCTGCTATTCGAACACTTCTTTGTGCAAAGTGAGTTCTGCATTTATTTTTAATAACGCTGATCGCTGTGCAACAAAATATTAAAATTGTGGCTGTTTCAAGAAACCTGAAATATGAAGACAACTTCTTTGTAATAATCTAACAAGGCTTCTGAATGACCCAGGCAAAGGCCTATCTAGTCTGGCTTCTTCTCTTTTATGGGCAACCAGATGCTTCTGAGTCTGGGAGCAGGATAAATGATCTGTCTATGCAGTGGTGGGATTTAGCAGTTTGCAGCAGTTCGGTAGAACCGGTAGCTAAATTTTGCTGAGTTCAGAGAACCGTCTTAATGCACAGTGCTTCCGGAAGTCTGTTTTAGGTCTCGGAGGCCTGGAGGATGCCTTCCAGGCCTAGAACAGCTTGCTGGAAGTGCATGGATGCCATTTCTGGAAGTCCGTTCTAGGCCTCGGAGGCCTGGAGGAGGCCTCCCAGGCCTGCATCCAATAAGAGAACCAATTGTTCAGGTATTTGAATCCCACCACCGTGTCTATGCTAAGATTATCATCTCAATGATGAGAGCGGGTGATATGCAAAACCCACAATATCAACTAGGCATTCCATGCAGATTACCTACATCTCTTTTGCAGTCCTTGGAATAGATTTGGCCATGGTTTTTCTGCAGAGT
Source organism: Azemiops feae (assembly GCA_023970755.1). Classification (NCBI taxonomy): domain Eukaryota; kingdom Metazoa; phylum Chordata; class Lepidosauria; order Squamata; family Viperidae; genus Azemiops; species Azemiops feae. The sequence continues at coordinate 3,016,804 of JALGBA010004281.1, read as the reverse complement.
GGTGTTAAAGAGCAGAGCATTCTTTGCCATTTTCTTCCCTAGTTCTAATATGGCTGGGAAAGTTATTTTAAATCTCTGAAGAACTGTAGTCAAGATGATGGGCTTAAAAGTCTTTTTAAACCACATTGGAATCAGTGCTGGTTCACTATCACGCTATGCCATAATGTAAGTTGTTAGGTTTTGCCTTAATGTAATGGTTTTCTGATAGCGGTTGGGTAACCTTTTGATGTTTTGTGAACAGCACAGATGTTGCACTTGGCTTTGGGGCATAATAACACCAGATTGGCTGATTCTTTTTAAACTGACTTGGGAGATAGTTTGCTTATTCCCCTTCATTTTTAACAAAATATTAAGCTACTTTTAGGGCATACTGAACAGGTTTTGTATGTTTACATCTCATAATGATGTGAAACTCTTTTTTGTTCCTTGTGATTAAAAAAAAAACACTGCAGGAGGTATAAGAAAGATTTCTATAGCTTAATGATATTTATGATATGATGCAACTATGACCCCAAAAATCCTTCATTTAACACAGTTTGAAGGCAGCTATGAATTTATAGCATCATTGACAATTTCCAGACATGTGAATAGACCTCTTGAGTATAGTGACAGACAAGATGGCTCCATATGTTGTTGTTGTGACTCAAACTTCATTCTTTTGTACTTGCATCCTGCTGTCTGACACAAGAACATATGCTGCAGGGTTTGTGTAATAACATCATAACATGAGTTTTGCTATTTCGCTCCCATGGACAGTGGATAGGTGGACTCCAACTCCCAGAATTCCTAACCAGCATGATTGTTAAATTCTGGAAGCTGAGGTCTACTCATCTGGAGAGCAGCAAAGTTGAGGAAACCTACATCATGGCTATATGATTAGAGTCATTAGACTGACTTTCAGGTAATTCATTTCAACAATATTTGCCAGTTTTAATGTAAGTTGTAGGAAGAAAAGAATGATTAAAACATAAGAGCTGCTTTTCCACAGATATACCTTATTTTTGTCTCTTATTTTTGTCTCTTTGTTTTTTAAGAAATGAAGAGTTGAAGTACCTGCAGTTGCTTCAAGAAGTTACGAATTATATTTTGCTTAGAAGTTGTTACTGGAAGAAGTGAGTCAGATATTTTTTAAAAATAATTTATTTCTGTAAATAGTATGTAAAATATGTTCTACTAAGATGAAACATTTTCTTCACGTTGGCCTAACTTCCCCCTGTGTTGGGTCTAAATTGAAATAAATTTGCAAAGATTTCAATAGATACCTTTCTTTAATTAAAATCACAATATGTAAAACAATCCAACAGTAAATGTAGGACAGTCTAAACAGATTCTAACAAAGCACTGTTGTGTCTTTGTCCCAACAGAAATAATACAATTCTTGCTTCAAACTTTCTGTCAGCAAATTCAAATGATTCTTCAAGATGCTGAATGCTTTAATTGCTCCTTTGTAGATGCTTGTGCTCTAACAAAAGAGCAATAGTGGCAATTTGCAGTTTAATTCATGGCTCTGCAATGTAAAATTCTGATTCCCTTGCTCCTTACAATCCAACTAACTTCATATATCAGTTCAATTTATCTTATTCAAAGAATAAGAACCCATTGTTATTATGCAGCTTTCCAATAGACAAATTTTTCTCACCCCTCTTTTCTGGAATGACGATGATTCTTTACAAGGCTAAACCAAGGTACCATGAAAGTTATACATGTAAGGCTAGACAATACCACACATGTTTGACACTTCTTGCATCAATTCCAACATATGTACATGTGATTAAACATAAGATGGAAAATGCAAACAGTGGAATGTGTTTCAAAGTTTTAAGTTGTTTTATTACATACTTAAAGAACTCATTTGACTGAAGATGCCTAAAATAGCATTGTGTTAGTATCAGGATGGTTAATATTACTGCAGTACCTTTAGTGCATTAAGCATGTGGCAAAGTAAAATATATTCCATTAAAAATATAGCTATTGATGATAAACTTACTTGTTTGGTACATATCCCAACTTTCTGTGTGGAGGCACTTATATCACAGAACATAAACAAAACCCAGGAGAGATGTTACCTCTAATCAAATGGTCTTAAAAATGGGTGGATGACATTCCATGAAGTGGATGTCATTGGAAATGAAAATTGCTTGTTAATATAGATTAAAGAAATTATTTTATCTCCCATCATCCTTCGTAGCACATGGTAGAGACAATAGTTTCATTAGGCTAAAGGTTGTTCTGCATTGTGAAGATGCTTTTGGTATAAACCACTTTTGATTCTTCTGCTTATAATGCAACACATTATAAACCATCCCAATCACATTTACTATTTTCTGGAACTTTTTCAACTGCAACACCAAAAGTTCAGGAAGCAATACTGACAATACATTGGAAGAACACAATGTTGGGGAAGGTTGTTCCAGTTATCATAAAAGTAGGCATTCCATGGTACAAACTAAATAAATCATCAACGTTCGGATTCTTGTGCTTTGTTGAGCAGAACAAATAGGGCTGTTTCAGGAAATTTAAATTCCTTTCAATGCTACACATTTTTAGTTTTAAGATCAAATGTTAGAGAAAGTAATAGCTCAACCACGGCATTGATCATTGTTTGAATGCTGTTTCATGTTATGCATTCTTTATGCATATGCATTCTTTATAAATATGTAATTGTATATTTGATACATATGTATTAACCATGTATGCTCCTTATACATACAGAAGGAATGTTTGAGTTAAAATGTGATGGCTTGAAACATGATTGTACATGTACTTTATATCCAGATGATGTGTTGCTGGGTGATGTTCAGTAAATATTAGATATATTGCAGCAAAATACATGGCTTATTCAGTGAGGCTTATCAGTGAGGCAAATATGAGTGGGTTGTAAGTATATACACATTTATCTTGGTGTAAATCCTGTTGAATTGAAATTAAATTATCTCCCTTTAGACATATCACTTTAAATGATCTTTGATCCTTTTTTTAATGGGGACAGTTTTATCTTTGGATAACAATAATATGGAGATTCTTAGGTGACTCTGAAGATCCAGCAGTTTGTATTTTAAGTGCCTTGAAAACAAAGTAATATCTGTGTTATTATTTTATTGATGTAGTTTGTTTTCTTTTTCTTTCTTTCCCTTTAAGGTCATTAGGTGATATAATTCGGATGCATATTATCAACAGGTGTGACCTTGATGAGGTAAGTAATACTCATAACCACTGCAATGTATTCCAGGAATAGTCTTATGCATGTCTAGAAAAAATTATATTACAGTATTTAGGCTGCTACACTTTTTAATTAGGAGAAGAAACTCGGGTGCCAAAAGCTACAAAGAAATAAATTATAGGGGTAATAAATTCAAAAGAAAAAAGGTGAAAATGTTTTCGTATATCTCCAAAGTACAACTAAACAAAACAATGTTTGATTGGGTAGGTAGCAATCTGCATTCTGGAGTAGCCAAATGTGAATCTTTATTGCAACAATCATTGTCATTTCTGCCATTTGACCCAACAGATAATGTCAGAGAGAATGTTTAACTCTCCACTTATAAGAAATGGATCCTTTCATACATTGTTAAATTGTAAACCCAGGGGGGAAATGCTCAACTTCTCCAAGTTTTAAAGCATCCTCTTTAGCATGAAGCCTATACTGATAGTACAAAGCACATATTGAACAAAACTGGTGACAGTTGCATATTCCAATAGAAATACAAAATTGAGTGTGTAGGTGATAATTCTTCATAGCTTTGGGTTCTTTATATTAATTGAAGGATTATATGAAATCAAGTTATTTTCGACTACTAGTAACGACATAGATTTTCTGCATGTCTGTCTGTCTGTGTCTGTCAATCATTTATCTAAATTCCCTTTTCATCCATATGTATGGTGTGTATTTTCCTCAGTCTTGGGTCTTCTGCTAGAGGCCTGGGAGTTTGAGGGTTCTGCACAGTATCTTAGCTTTTCCCTGCATTGCGCTCACTTCTGGACAGAGAGCTCTGATGTTGTTCCTGGGATTTGTTGGAACACTCTCCCAGCTTACAGTCATAGCCCCAAGTTCTCCTACCATCACTGGCACCAGTTTGTCCTTTACTTTCCACATTCTCTTCAGTTCCTCCTTCAGGCTCTGGTATGTATGTGTTGGACTGTTTCTGAGGCGTCTCTGCATAATCTGCATTTGGAGTCCTGTCTAGTGTGATTGACTCCTGCAGAATAGTGCTAGTGCTTGTTCATCTGTAGCCATGAACCTCTGGGCTGCCTTTTACTCCAGCTCTTTCCAGCCACTGGTAGGACTTTCCAACTCTGCAATGTCAGTTATCAATTGATGGTATATCCTGAGGCATATACCAAGAGATCTTGCCAAGCCATGGCACTTCCCATACTTGATCTTCCACCCATATCTGCTGCTGCCTCAGGCATTATCTCAGCAGCTCATCTTTAGGTGCCATCTTACTCCTGTATGCTCTGGGTTTGTCCAGGACAGTAGTACATGCACATATATTTCTTCTATTCAATTGTATCTGATTCTCAGAGACTGCCTGCACAAGTCTCTGAAGTTTTCTTGATAAGGTTTTTCAGGCGTGATTTGCCATTGCTTCCTTCCTAGGGCTGAGAGAATGTGACTGACCCAAGGTCACCCAACTAGCTTCATGTTCATGGCAGGACCAGAACTCACGGTCTCCCAGTTTCTAGCCTGAGGCCTTAACTACTAATTGGACCAAAAACTACTTCTTTTGCTAGATGTGTTGCAATGTTAATATGAGAAAAGAGGATGTGTTAAATACACATGGAATAATTTTGCCAAAAAGATTTAATTAATGTTATCTGAAATACATACTTTTTGGAGGATGGATTCCTGTGATCCACCAAAGGTGAACAGCTGTCCTCAGCCTAAAAAAGTTACATATCTCAGACTTTAATTTCAGAAAATCTTACCTAAATTGGCTCAATGTTTATCAGTTCCAGAGTTTGGTTTCCAACTATCATCACAAAGAATTAAGGAGTTAATTCTCTGTGACCAAGAGAATTAATGGAATTAGGAGAAACGTCCTAACAGTGAGAACAATTAATCAGTGGAACAGCTTGCCTTCAGAAGTTGTGGGTGCTTTATCACTGGAGTTTCTTAAAAAAGAGACTGGACAGCCACTTGTCTGAAATGGTATAGGGTCGCCTGCTTGAGCAAGGGGATGGACTAGAAGACCTTCAGGGTCCTTTCCACCTCTATTCTCATTGATTGAGATGTTTCTAGGGGACACATCTATTTGGTCATTTCTCCTACTGGTCTTTTTTTCTTTCCTGGGAAGGAAAAAAAAACCTACATTTTTATTGGCTTGCTGAAACACTAGCCTTTAGAAACAGGTTTTGTCACATAAAACTTGAAGACTTAAACTTCCAAAACTAATTGGGCAAAAGAAACAGCTATATACTATATTGGCATTCTTTATCAGCCTTCTGTAAAATCAGAGGTTATGTGAGACTTAACCAGATTTTCTATAAAGACAATTATGTGATAATCGTAAGTAATTGCAGAATAATTGGATGGTAGAGTGGGATCACTGTAATAGAATGGGCTATTTTAGCAACTGTAATGTTCAGACAATAGTGTAAATAGCATTCAGTAGATTGTACAAAATCTGTTAAAGAACAATTGGAACAGAATTTGGGTTAATTTCTATAGATTATGGTACTTGGCAAAAATTACTTATTAAAGGCAATTGATTTGTAATGTGCCTCAACCAGGCAGTCTAGAATTCATCTTTTTAAAGGTCATATCCTACAACTATGGAGAGATTTTAGCTATAGAGAGCTTTTAATATTAGTATAAACAAATTGATAACTGTGATAAAGCCCTGTAAATTCCTTACAGTAAGCATCTAGTTTTTATGAAATAAAAAGTATGGATCTGAAAATTAATGTATCAAACACTAAGACAGTTGTGATTGACAAGAATGAACATTTGCAAATTATACATACATAATTAAAATTATAGCAAGGTAGATGAATTTATATATTGGTAGAATATTGTTAAAGATAGGGAAATGCCTTATGGAGAAACTTTTAAGATGTAGAAATGCTTTCATAAAGATGGGAAGAATGAATGTTTCTTGAAAAAGTAGCAAAAGTTACTTTAGCAATACATAGCACCAGAAGGCAGGACGAGAAGCAATAAGTGGAAACTAATTAAGGAGAGAACCAACCTAGAACTAAGAAGAAATGTCTTGACAATAAGACCAATTACCCACTAGAACAGCTTACCTTCAGAAATTGTGGGTGCATCAGCACGGCAAGTTTTTAAGATGAGATTGGACAGCCATTTGACCAGAATGGTATACTGTCTCCTGCTTGTGCACGGGGTTGGACTAGAAGAGCTTCCAACTCTATTATTCTGAACATCGCCTGCCCTTAGGGAAGTGAAGGTTGGGTACATCAGGAGAAAGCTAAAAGTGCTAATACTGGTTTCCTCCTGCAATTTCAAGAAAGTGTAAGATATATTCTGCAGTGTTCGACGAGCATCCAAACAGGTAATTTACACAATCCCTGTCATCCAGTTTTCTGTTGGTTGATGATAAAGTTCTGAAGTAGAACGTTTGAAAAATAGATTTTTAGTACAAGCGCTCACCACTTTTATGGAGGGTAAGGGCCAAATTTGGTCTTGAACAGCATGCTGAGAGCCACATTCCAAAAAATGGACAGGACATGAATAAAATAAAATTTACTTTAATTGAAAGCTGATAATAAAAACACCTTTCTGAGTTTAATCAATTTCAGCTTGGTTCACATTAAAAATTATAAAGTTTTCCAGCCTGTATGTGGTTACAGTTGGACATTCCTGCTCTGAATTACAGAGGTCCTGTACAGTTCATGTACTTGACACTCCTCTTTACTCACGTCATTGGAGTATAAAAGTACTAGAAGTAAACAAATTGCAGCCTCATTAGAGAGAGGAAAAGAAGTAGAGAAGAAAGTTACATTGCACATCTCTGGTTCATTATGAGCTACCACATTGCATGAGATATAATGACATATTTGGACACTAGGAGCTCTTTAGGTTGAAATTATGCCTGTGCAGGACATATTTCTAGGGAATTAGTCTGACTTAAACATTTGGATATAGCTATAGTAATAATAAACAGTCCTAAGAGTCCAATTTTTAAAAAATCTCTCTCTCTTTTCTTCCCTGTTTCCCTTCTCCACTTTTTAAAGGTAAAAATACAAAGAATTTTTCAAGCCCTGGAGGAAGATTTGAATATTTACACTCTGCCTGCTTCTTCTGAGTTACACTGCCTTGAAACATGGGAATAGTGGCTTTAATATAAATTATACATAGGCCTATCTATAGCCTTCTAAAGTATCGTATTCAAACAAGAGTAAAGATTTCATAATAAGCATAGGAAGAAATGTACTATGCTGAAAGCAATAAACCTTAATTAATCTGCTAATACAAATTGGACTTCTAAATTCATCTAGGCACAAGTATTTTTGTAGTCTGTATATTAATGAGGTTCTCAATTCTTATGAACACCAATCCTTCTATAGGGAAGTAAGGCACCATCCTTTTTGATACATAATTGTACTTAAATAGCTCACAATAAGATACTTACAAACCTACTTCCCCTGAATAGAGAATTAGCATATGTTGACTGTAAATATCTAGAAGGCAACTTGGAGACTTAGAGTTTTCTGTGTCTCTTTACTGCCATCTATTGCTCCTCCATATTTTTGCAGTTCTGGAATTGTAACTCATGCAACTTATCTCGAAAGAACATAAAAGTTTATTTGCTATCTAATGGTCTGTCCAGACTTTTGAAGTCTAGCAATGTCAGCCCTACCAGAACAACCATCTCAGATGTTAGATTGTGAGATCAAGTAATAAATGTATAATTCAGATCATCTTTTATCTGGCAGCATTCATTCATTGTTCCTTATTATTTCATTGTTATAATTATTTGGCTGATAAGCTTTATTTTAAATAGCGTTGACTTTTTAAGTAGCTTTTCCTCATGTGATATTTACAATTTATATAAACAATTTACACTGTTGTACAACATTTATGTATCACTGCATTGTTACAGAAAAATGATATCAGCGAAGGGTCAGCAGTGTGAGGTCTACCGGAACCCAATTGCCTATTTCTTGAATCATCAATATCTTGTGATATTATCAACTAACAAGACTTGATAATCTTGTTAGGGGACTTTGGTCATTAAAAATTATATATATATATATATATATTTGTCTATGGAGATTCTCAGTCATCCAGGTCATTTTTCAAAAAGTACCTTTGGGATAATTTTTTTTTTTTGGTGCTCATCCAACAGCCTGTAGGGTGATTCCTATATGTCAATTATTATAATTTGTTTGAAACGGTTACTTGTACCATATATTTTACAGTAGAAAGATGGGCCCAAAGAGATTAAATACATATTAAGTTCTATTTACGTCTAAGTTTAATAGTGAAATTGTGTAAACGTTCATTTAGAAATCCTGCTGAGTTAAACATGCTGTACATCTAGAAAGCTGGAGAACCTTCCAGAACACATTTTGTTATGTATATAGGAAAAAGAGGTTTCATTGTTCATTCCTACAATGACCACACTAGTCTGCTACGTCCCTTATGTGAACTCAGTTCCAAAGAGACAGTGTCAGTTTTTATCAAAATGAAAGCAATTGGGGAAAAGAAATTCAATCAAACTGATTGATTTCAAAATACTTTAACATTTGTATCTATTGCAGGTATTCCATTTTCTGATGAAAAATGCCAAAAAATATTGCAGATTACAGTCACGTGAGGGTGGGAACATTGCAGCTGGTCATAAATGCAAGTTGGTTGCCAGTGCCTAAAATGTGATCACATGACTGTGATATGTATATGTATGTGTGGCAGTTGTAACTTTGAGGATGGATTGCAAATAACTTTTTAAAAATGTATTGTAACTTCAAATGGTTGTTAAGTGAAGATTATATGTAATATTGTAATGTCAGACCTATTATAAATGTTCTTTATGCATTTGCTTGAAAACACATCAAGAAATGTTTCTTTGCTCTACATTTTAAAGGTTAAGATTTTTTCTCTCTCCTGCATTTCCCACAAGAGCCAAGACCTGATCAGACAAAATATGTAATCTTTATCAATAGGTCAAACTCTCTGTTGTATTTAACTCTGCTTGTCTTTATATATAAATACCCATGCATGCTTTAAAATGAATGCACCATGTAAATTCCTTGTAGCTTTCTAGGGAATTGTTTAATTTATATTAGTAACCTAGTCCTGACCTAAGCAGATTTAGAAAAACCATCCATCTAAATTATCTGAAAATTCTGTATAGGTGTTCAAGATTTAAATTGAAAAGATAAAGTTTTTCCTTTTAGCTCAGAAAAACCCTTTGATACAAAATGTGCATAGGTACCAGAATAGGTGGTGCAGTGGTTAGAATGCAGTACTGCAGGCTGCTTCTGCTGACTGCCGGCTGCCAGCAGTTCGGCAGTTTGAATCTCACTGGCTCAAGGTTGTCTCAGTCTTCCATCCTTCCTAGGTCAATAAAATGAGGACCCAGATTGTTGAGGCCAATATGCTGACACTCTAAACTGCTTAGAGAGGGTTGTAAAGCACTGTGAAGTGGTATATAAGTCTAAGTGCTAAATGCCGTATTTTTCTGTGTATAAGATGCTGTTTTTTCCTGCAAACACCCTGTTCAAAAATCAGGTGCATCTTATACAAGTGCAGCATCTTATACACGAAAAAATAATGGTAACCTCCACAGCCCAGGGCATGCCTGTGTGGGTTCTTTACATGCCGCTGCCATGCCGCCTGGTGCAGGAGGATATTGCTGGCCCGAGATGCCGCCTGGATGGGGAGAAAGCTGGCCACCTTCTATGACCTGTTTTTCACCAGCGCAGCTTGGGCTGAAGCTGCAAGAGGCCCCGGGAAGCCGCCTCAGTACAGTGATTGATGACTGAGGGGGTGGGCGGGACTAAGCCCGCAGAGCACCATCTGATTGGAGGACGTCGCCTCCCTTGTGTGATGGTACCGAGAAGTACCAGTACCGTAATTGGGGGGCGTCTTATACAAGGGTGCGTCTTATAGATGGAAAAATATGGTATATAAGTTTAAGTGCTATTGCTGTTGCTATTAATACTCTTACTCCCCCAAGATTCAAACAGGTCTAGAAAGGGACCACAGCAGTATAGAAAGAAGTATTAAACCCCCTTCAAATAAGACTGAACAACAAGATTGTGACACTCATTCTTTCTAGACTCTTCAGTACTTAGCAATGATTTAATTCAATATAAAGTCACTTGATTAATTCCTCAATTGCATCATGATTCAACTGTTATATTAACTTGTCCTTTCAATTCAGAGCCAAGTACCTTCAAGACAATTTTGCAGAACTGGGCTGCAAAAATCTGGGCATTCTGGTAGAGAGCAACAGATCTGCTGTGTATAATTTTTATTAAGGATTTTGATTACAATAGTAAAACATAATATCAAACTAAACTTAAAGAAACTAAACAGAAACAAAAAATACTAAGAATAAAAAGTGCAAGAACAAAGATGAGCATATGATAAAGAAACAGAAATATATAGACAGCTGACTTCCAACCTTCATTACAGCAAGTCTAGACAAATTCAGTAATTCTTTTAAAGTTATTATAAGGTTACAAACAAGTATCTCTTCATCCCATGTCACATTCTTTATACATTAAGCATCAACTTTTCATTCTTGGTGTCAGGCAGAATTTCCTGAAAGCTTTTTGTAGCCAAATATCCTACATGGGAAAAATCTGGATTTAATGTAACCAAATTCTGTAGTAGGCTTTGTTTCCAAAATACAAATTACTTTACGAAGATTGTTCTGTTCCAAAGTGCTCAACTTGCTTCCAGCTTACTAGAAATGATATTTGATATTGCATGGGAGGAAGACGGCTTGCACGCTAGTTATTTCCCTTTCTGTTCTCCTTATTAGTGTTTCATTAATGCAAACTGTCACTGAAAGAATTGTATTTGGGCTTTATTAAGGAGTGTTTCCCAGCCCGGGCAGGAAAGGCAAAAGAAGAGCAAGCTAATCTTAGCTATTTTTAAAAGGGCTATATTTAAAACCTCAGGGTGCTGGGATATAATTGGTCACATAAATCAGCGCAACTGTTAAAGTAAATGAAAACAACCTGATTAAAACCAAGGCAAGTTCTGCTTCCAAGTTGTAGGCAATTCATGCCCTTTTGCAACAGCTTGTTTTCTTACTTTCTAACTGTTCAAGCAGCTTCTTTTCACCAATGAGGATGTTCCTCTTGGAGAAAATTCTGATACAGGTAATCCTCAAGTTACGAGCGTTCATTTAGCGCGGTTCGAAGTTACGCGATAAGCACTTCCTAATGTTTACAAGCAAGTCCCCAAATTACGAATGTTGCAGCACTATAGCAGTTGTTCACCCTTACGAACGACTTAGAGGCTCTGCAACATTCACCCTATTCCCCCCCCACTCCCCACAACTGCTTCCCCCTCCCACCTTGCCACACTTTCCTTGCAAAGATCTCTCTCTGCCGCAGTTTCTTTGCCTTTGAGACAGAGGAGAGTCGATGGAAGCTCCTGGGTGCCGTAATATCGCGCAAGTTCAGGCACCCATCCTCTTTTGTAGAGAATGGGTACCTGAACTCTCGCAAGATCAGGGACCCCAGAAATTTTTATTCTCGGCACAAAAAGTGTTTGCAGTGCCTGTCTCCTGCTCTCCCCCCAAAAAACTCCTTTCCACCACCACTGGAACACTTTTCGCCCCAGATGGAGACCTGATGGAGACTGGAAGCTTCGTCTGTGTGCAAATTGGGTGTTTGGAAATGGAGCGAATCATTCCATTTCCAAGTGCCCCATAGGGACTCAAACACTTTTTGCCCCGACGGAGACCTGAGAAAGACCTGACGGAGACTGGAAGTTTTGTTTGCAAAAGAGGATGGGTGCCTGAACTCGCGTGATATTACGGCATCCAGAAGCTTCCATTGACTCTGCAGTCAAAGGCAACGAAACAGCAGCAGAGAAGAGACAGATCTTTGCAAGGTGAGTCTAGCACGGCACGAAGGGATGGGGAAGCATGAGGTATTTTAGTGGATTGGGGAGGCCTTGAGGGCCTGTTCCATCACTAGGCCCCCCATGGCCTTGTCCACCCTGAGATACCTCATGTGCACTTAACGAACCATGCATTCAATTAGCGAATGCATGGGCAAAAGCAGGGAGTGATCTCGTTCAAGGTACGAGATTCACTCCTACGAATCCTCAAGTTACGAATGCAATGGGCAGGCTCCATTACATTCGTAATTTGAGACTATATATATTTATATGCTGCATATGTGTGTGTGTGTGTGTGTGTGTACATACATACACATACCCCTTTCCCATTTACATTGACTATCCATTTTACAGTATTTTAAAGCTTCTACTTAGATTGTGATGTTAATTTTCTTAATCCATATTTTTCTTCTTAACATGTCTGCAAATTCCTAACCAAGGCTAATAGTTAATAAGAATAAATAGAGAGCTTGCATGGAGTAGTATTTACATCAACTGAATATGAGTTAAAACAGGAACAAAGTATAATGGCTTTCATTGGATTACATCTAATATGTACATCATATAGGACTGCAACAATAAAAATCAATAACTCTTCAGTCTAAGCACGCCTAGAGATATCCCTTCAGTTGTATTTGCACTGTATCCAAGGAAGTTTAGATGCAGATAGTTACCCTCCATAGAGATATTGTAAACACAGACTGAGCAAGCTAGCCCAAGGTCATGTATTAATAGCCTTATTATGGATGCAGCGGCATGTGCAGCAGGATCAATGCATATACTATAGAGGCAGGCTTTCAACACACTCCTGCCAGTGGAATTGTGACACCTCCCCCCCCCCCAATCCTCTGCAGGTACTGTAATAGGGATTGGATAGTGTGAGCAATTTAGAGAAAACACACTCTTTTCGGCTCCATTCAATTTACTGAGTAAAATGTTTCATTAAAATCAAGGGAAAAGTATCATGGTTTAATGCTAGAAAATATTATTTATTTATAGCAATATTTACTCACTTGTATACCTGTTCAGTCTAAAAAGATATTAAGCATCATACACAAACACCAGAAACAATGCCAGTGCAGCATAGACAGTAATACATTTTACAATTACAAACATTTAACATAGGTTAAGAAAATCTTAAGTTTGGTACCATAACATAATCAGGCTTGTTTCCCTGTTATAAAATGAACATTTACAGATGTCTCAGGTCTTGCCAAATGTAATCTTACTCCACTTTTCATATTCTTTAAATAGCCCCCAATGAAGAGGCACTTTTATGCTTGTGGAGCACCACCCCTGCCATAGATTTCCCCAAGTGATTTTGAAAGTGCATTAAAGTGGAATAATTTCTTTTTGAGAACTTTTGAGATTGTAAAGTATGTATTATTCTACATTCCAGGTTATTAATTTGTCCCAGCATTCAAATATAGGTACATTCATGGGTATATACTTACAGTAGGGTAAATTGTCTTACAAAAAATTCGACATGCATGACAGAAGTTTCAGAAAGTGTAGAGAAGATGGTTAAGATGATAGAATTGGTCAACAGTTAAAACATTGGTAACATCTTGCATAAACATTATAAGAACAGGACAGCAAACAATTCTGAGGTCCCTACAAGCATTTATCTCCTTGTTCAAATACCATCTGATCTGTGATTTATAAAATCTGCCAGAAGATGTCACTCTTGTGACATTTCTCTTACAGTATTTTACTTTGTGCAAGTCTATGCATCACTGAAAGTAAAATATTAAGCAATGTGTAAAACTAACGTATTAATTTGTAAGGTGTAATTAAGCAACTTAAGAGTGAGTTGACTGAAGCAGTATAAAAGCACTCATAAAAACTAACTAATCTGCACTAATTTAACTAATCTGCATACTTAAAATACCTGTCAGCATAATTACTGACAGAAAATTTGTTAAATTTATATTCTGCTTTTTTGTTGATCCAGGTAGAAACTCCAGTGGTGTTTTAGCTATTGAAGACAATTGTATTGCGAGGTAAAGCAAACTATATATCTGAATTCTCAGCATCTTGTTACTGAGAAGCCAGAAGTAAGCTTCAAAAGCTACACTTGGATTTCAAAAAGAAATTCCCCTAGCGATTCCTAGCATTTTGCTCACTGAAGCAATTTACTATATTTTCCAATGACTTCTGCTAGCAAATGTACTAGTTCAATAATATCTGCATATCTGCAGAGATAGGACTACTAGATCCGGGCAGCAAACTCGATATCATCAAATGGCAGCCAGGAGTCAGGTGTATCTGTTTTCTGTCATTTAATGGTCATCTGGGTTTCTGCATCCCAGATCTAGAATCACTGTAAATTAATCCAAATAACCAAGCTTTACATTTAGAGCACTTAGATAAGATTTTATTTGATGTTGGGCCTGTAATATGGCAACCCCATGTGGCAACCTGCTGAACTACATATATAGTATATCATAGCTTGGTTATTAGCTGGCTGACCGGCCGTACTCAGTGTGTGGTCCTCAATGGAACCGCATCTACATGGAGTGAAGTGTGTAGTGGGGTGCCCCAGGGCTCTGTTCTGGGGCCAGTGCTCTTCAACATCTTCATCAACGATTTGGACGAGGGGATAGATGGGGAACTCATCAAATTTGCGGATGACACCAAGCTGGCAGGAATAGCCAACACTCCAGAAGACAGGCTTAAGATACAGGAGGACCTGGACAGACTTGAACATTGGGCGCTATCTAACAAAATGAAATTCAATGGTGAAAAAAGTAAGGTTCTACATTTAGGCAAGAAAAACCAAATGTACAGATATAGTATAGGGGGTACCTTGCTCAATAGTAGTAACTGTGAGAGGGATCTCGGAGTCCTAGTGGACAATCACTTAAATATGAGCCAGCAGTGTGCTGCAGCTGCCAAAAAAGCCAACACAGTGCTGGGCTGCATTAACAGAGGGATAGAATCAAGATCACGTGAAGTATTAATACCACTTTACAATGCCTTGGTAAGGCCACACTGGAATACTGCATCCAGTTTTGGTCACACGATGTAAAAAGATGTTGAGACTCTAGAAAGAGGTGCAGAGAAGGGCAACAAAGATGATTAGGGGACTGGAGGCTAAAGCATATCAAGAACGGTTTGCTGGAATTGGGTATGTCTAGTTAATGAAAAGAAGGACTAGGGGTGACATGATAGCAGTATCCAATATCTCAGGGTTGCCACAAAGAAGAGGAGTCAAGCTATTCTCCAAGGCGCCTGAGGCAGGACAAGAAGTAATGGATGGAAACTAGTCAAGGAAAGAAGCAACCTGGAATGAGGAGAAACTCCTGACAGAACAAAAACAGTGGAACAACCTGCCTCCAGAAGCGGTGAATGCTCCAACACTGGAAGTTTTTAAGAAGAGACTGGACAGCCATTTGTCTGAAATGGTATAGGGTTTCCTGCCTGAGCAGGGGGTTGGACTCGATGACCTCCAAGGTCCCTTCCAACTTTATTATTATTATTATTATTATTATTACCATGCTTCTAACTGGCTCATCTGGGATGGTATGATGATTGCAGTTTGCATTTATAATCTTGAAGAAAACTTGCATGCCCTACCTTAAAATATTCCAATATAAAATTTATCTTGAAACAGTGTTGGTCCAGATGTGCTGCCCAATACAACTTTCTTGGTGCTTGCCTTTTTCTTCTCTTTCAAAATGTCCAAATAAAGACTCGGGGAAGGGGCTAGCAGGATTTGGGCAGTGGCTATTCGTTTTTAATTTGTATTTATTATTTTATATGTCTGCCATCATCTCACTGTCAAGCAACACTATTTTTGTTTAAAAAGTGCTTGGAAACAAGACATAGTATATTTAGGATTTACTTTTTTCCAGAAAGGGACTTTTCCTCTGAAAATAATAAGAAAAATGGCATTGATTACATACGATATAATGCTAAATTACAGTTCATGGTTCATAACCAGCTTTTTATTTCTGGATTGTCTAATATCCATTGTCTGATCTGTATCCATATATTAGCAATTTCTTCACAAAGTGAGGTTCCTTTACATTGCCATTCATGATTTGCACACAAATAAATATAATTTAGGAATTTAGTAATATGAAATTGAATGTTTTGGTAAGTGGAGCAACTTAGCTATTCCATTTTCTTCAAGCTCCTTTATTCAGGCACACATAGCAAACCATAACTTACTGTTATATGCAAAACCTCACAGCTTGTAAAAACCTTTTGTGATTACAAATATGTTCTTATAGATGCATATCCCAGAATCTTAGGATAGCAATATCAATAGCACTTAGACTTATATACCTGCTCCACAGTGCTTTCCAGCATTCTCTGGGCGGTTTACAGAGTCAGCATACTGCCCCCAACAGTCTGGCTCCTCATTTTACCATCCTCAGAAGGATGGAAGGCCGAGTCAACCTTGAGCCGGTCAGGATTGAACTCCTGGCAGTGGACAGAGTGAGCCTGCATTACTCTAACCACTGTGCCATCTCAGCTCCTAGGATCAGAAATGGCTTCCTTTTGTTACCCATGCAATCGTAAATAGGATTCCCCCTTTGCATCAGATATGGACTTAAAGAAGCTTATGAAGACAATTCTTAGCATTTCATTCTGAATCATTCTTTGCTGCTGGGATTTCAAGTCTAAAACCAACCCAGTCCTGATTCATTGTACATGGCAGGCTTTGTCCAAATCATTTTCTTCTGTACTTGGAAAGTATCTTATATCAAGATGGTTGGCAGGTCGTTCAGCAACCTTTTGAGATGACAGGTTAGAGGTGGAAAGGGGGGATCTGGGATTAAAATCCTGACCCGAACTATCAACTTGATCATGGTTCATCTGAAACATACATAAGAAACAAGTTATTTCAGTTATGCAAGGAAAATGTAAATAAAATTTAGCAGTGAACGTCAGTTTGTATTTTAAATGAAAGTAGCAGAAAAATTAATCCTATTTGCTTGTTGATTTTTCTGTTTATGTGAATCCTGTTGCCTCTTAGATATCTCTTAGAGAGATAAGCTTCTTCAGTTCTTAAGCAGAAGTTTGGCAGATGTGTAGTTCCAGAGGAGGTGAACCAATGAAGTTATTTTTTGATGTTAATATAATAGGCTATACTTGATATCCATAAATTTGGAAAACTTGAAAAGGCAAAATTAATTGGAAAATGCCACGTGTTGGAGGAGTCTTGATTTAGAGCATGAACCTGCCTCCTCAGACACTGTTCATACCATTAGCATTATTCTCAAAGCATGTACACAAATCTGTCCAAGAGCTGGGTTCCATACTTGAGTCCAGAGAGATGTTTAGGATTCCATCCTTGAAAGAAATCAGGGGATATGGAACTAAAGACAATCCATCTCTCTAATAATCTCAGTGCTAGGGAATACCTTGCTTTCTTTGATTTGTTTGGCAACTTTCCTATTTTTTCCCCCTAAAGATTGTCAAGAAGTTTCTAATTGAGTGGGCTTTGGGGAAATGAATTGTTTAGTCTGAGTGTTGATTTCTGAGTTTGAATTTTGGTTTTATGATGAAGCTGGACCGTTGTTTTTATCTTTTTGTATATGAATTGTTGG
The DNA here is from genome assembly GCA_023970755.1 of Azemiops feae. Lineage (NCBI taxonomy): Eukaryota > Metazoa > Chordata > Lepidosauria > Squamata > Viperidae > Azemiops > Azemiops feae. The sequence goes on along the minus strand of JALGBA010004281.1, from coordinate 2,999,197 downwards.
GCATCATGTTTTCATACACTGTCGTATTTGTTTACCCCAGTGGGATTTTACTGAACTTATTTTTAGACATTGTAAGCATCCTGAATTCATGGAAAATGGAGGATACAGAAATATATGTTGGTATGAAACCAGCAAGTTAATCAATCCCACTCAGGAACCATGCATTCACAAACCTTCTGCAGAGGGAGTTTCAAAATTAGCAAGCAACATGTATTGGAAAACTGCCTTCATACATATGCTGCCTAACATTACTAGCATTTTTACTCTTTTTTTAAGAACAGTTCCATTTTTCCAATTTCATACAGGATGTATAGTTTTCCTACTTAGATTTAGAAATTTTCTAAACCAGCAAGTTTAGAATTTATTCAAAAAATAGTTTATTCCAGACTCGCCTCCCCCAGCTTTTGAAGTTCTGATAGGATCATATTGGAAGTTCATGTTTATCAAGTAGGCAGCAATTTTGTAAGCAGTTGTGAAATAGACATCTGCTTCAGGCACTCCATTTATTATTGTTTATCCTTAAAATTGATAAATGAATTATAATTTTCTGAGCATTGTGCCTTCAAGAAGAAAAAGAAGCAATACAAGAACATCCCATACATACATCACAGGCATACATAGGAAGAATATTTGTTTCAGATTCCATAATGGAGTGAGATCAGGAAAACACTATGGGAGATCTCTGCTGCCTTTATTCACTTTTTGTCTTCATCCTAAATATGTTTACAGCTCGTTGATAAGTCACTCTTAGGAGCACTTGGAAATATTAACTAATATTAATATTGAATTTCTCTTATTTGACACATTCAAGCTGATGTTTAATAATGCTGGTTACCTTTTGTAGTCTGCTGCCCTCTGCTGTTGTTTTAAGATTCTCTGTCTTAACCTTCTCTGTTATTTGTGAGTTATCAATAAATGTTGGCGATTTCAAGCTAGGACTGAAAAGGCAGGAGTCCATTCTTGGCTCTAAGGATGCTTGATGAGAAATGCAAGGACCGCTGTATTCTGGAAGGATATTAAAAACACTTGAGAAAATTCCTTATACATTTAGTAGGCTTTGTAAAAAAGGGAAAACAGAAGATCAGTGTCAGCAGACCATCATGCCAGTTCTGGGAGACCACAACATCCAGTGACTGTGCATAATTATACGAAAGAATTTCTATCTCTAGAATTTGATTGGGGCTTGAAAAATAATTCAATTCAATTCAATTTAATTCTAACAACTTCTGTGGACCTCCCAGAAGTTTTTAAGAGGTCCCTAAGGGGATGTGCGTAAGTGCGCTGGCGTGCCTTTTGTCCCTGTCACATTTTGATTTTGTTTGCATTTGTAATTTTTGTTCGATGAATATAAATACATACATACATACATATATATACATACATACATTTTCCACATGAGTACAAGATAACTTGAACAAATTATCTCCTTTGGTCATCACCAAGCTGGAAACTTCCAGACCTGCCTGGGTACTGCTAGAATACAGAAGGCTGCCCTAGGTATATCAAGGCTGCAGTTCTCTCCATATTTAACTGAGTAAATTCCAGTGAGTTAGTGGGGCCTAACATTTCTACTATTTTGCTTTTTGAATTGTAATTAACCTACATTTCCCTTCCTTACTGAGGAAAAGAGGAAACTGTATGATGTAACTACACTACGAAGTTGTGTTAAGTAATGTAAGATTCACCTACATTTCTCAATTCTCCTTTTGTCTCTGGCTGCTGCTAAATACACTAATAAATAAATAATCCATACTCAGTTTGCTAATTTACTTCTCCCTTAGACATACCAATCCAGCAACTGTATGATCATCATCCTAAAGCAGATGGCAAAATGGTCTGGCCCAGGGCTCAGGGAAAGAGCCAGGTTTTCAGGGGTTTGTGGAAGGTCAGAATGGTCAGGGCTATCTAAAACTACTTTCCACGGAGCTTATGCTGCAACAGAAAAGATGGCTTCCATTTTCATGGAAGAAATCCAAAGCATTCTCACTCTCCTAGATCTCACAGACTGACCAAAAAACAATTTCGCCTCATAAGAAACTTGGCTCTTTGTAGAGAGCAAGGAAGATGATCTTGATGGAGATATGTAAGATTCATCACTAGAGTGACCAGGAGTGAAGCGTATTTTAATTCCACAACAGAGAGAAATCATGCAGAAGAAGCTCAGACAGACACTTCCCTAATTTACATGGGTACGTGAAGGGAGAAGAGGTAACAGTATTACAGTCACTTTCAATAAAAAATAATTGTAGCCTTCCTGTGGACCTGGGTTTCCTGGTTTGGTCTATCTGATGGGCCTGACAGCATGTATCATGAAGGGCTTTATAATGATAAGCAGCACCTCCCAATTGCTTGATGAAGTACTAACTGCTCAGAGAGTGCTGTAAAGCACTATGAAGTGGTATGTAAGTCTAAGTGCTACTCCCTTTCATCTGTGCTGCATCTTCCCACTATTTACATTAATTAAAAAAGGGAGAAAAAAGTAGTAACATTCTAAACCATTCATAATTACAGAAGATAACTATTAGGAATACGTAAGTTTTTCAAAGTGAATTCTCACCATTGATTCTGTTTTCTTCACATCTTTCTCCCTTGTTCATCTTAGGCTCATCTGCTCTTTCTGTAAGAAGCCCGTTGATTTCCACTGGGTTTTGAGAACTTCGGAGAGAGGAACTGGTGTCATTTGATAACCGCTTGAGACAAGTGTTTAAAAGCGAGACCTGTGTCCTTAGCATCTCATTTTCTTCTTCTAATTTATCATGCTTAATTAGCAGTGCACAATATTTTTCCAAGTTGTGATTTGCCTCTTTGGTTTTCTCCTCAACTGATTCTTTCAGTTCTTTTAGTTCCAACCCGATTTCTTCTGCACCAACATCCACCGGAAAACCTATGCAAAACAAGAGGGGTCATTACTAGGAATTACTAAATTTACTGAAATAAATCTCGCACTCTTATATATGGGTTTTTAGAACAGTTGTTCAAATAGGACATGGAGGACAGCAAAAATGTATCTATGCATTTATATATGTCCTTTCCCTGTTCATTCCCAAAGAGGTGTGAGAAGGCCTTCCCTTTGGTTACCACCATGTAGATGAGAAAACAAATACTTTAGCAGAGACAGGAATAAAAGATACTTTGAAGAGATATTTATAGAGAAAAGCTGTGCTGGCTCAATACAATCCATTTAAATCCCTCCACAACAAACATTTTTTCTTTGCATTCTATTGACACCTGTAGCTACTGATGGAAAAAGTCTGTTTTCTTTCAAAACATGCTACTTACGTGGAGCAATCATCTTCATCTGAGTTTCAAGTTCACAAATTTGCTTCTCCATTACTGCTTTTTCCTGCTTTAGCATTTTATAGGCGTTCAACCACAATTGAATTGAATGACAGAAAGAATCATATTCTTCTTTGAGTTGAAGAATTTGATTTAGGCTGTTTGCCTGCATAATTAAAACAACATATATGTATTTATTGCAATAGAAACTTTATATAATTAAAACAAAGTTCTGAATCCAGTTGTTTCTAATATGTCTTCTTCTGATTAAAGCTTAGTGGTCTTTGAACTTAAATTATCTCAAGCATTACCTATTTCTATCCCGGCCAGCCATTTGATTTTAACTGCCAGCCCCTTCATTACGTTTGCAATTTCATCTCAGATGCAGGGCTTTCTCTGTGACAGCAAGATTTTCTGAAACACCCTCCAAAAAGTAAGCCAAATGCTTACTTTGTTTTCTTTTTTACACTGAGCGAAAATGTTTTTATTTTTCTCAAGGCTTTACTTTGTATATTCATCTTGTAATTATAATCTATTACCTTTAATCACATAAGGTAAATATCATTATCATTATCTAGGTTTATAAGGCTGCCACTTCAAAACAACTTAAGGTGGTGTACAAAACTAAAAAATCATAAGAACCAAAATACAAACACGTAAGATAAGCACAAGATAATTATATCTTCTAGATGATTTGGATTCTATTTTCAGAATTTCAAGCCACCATCGCTCATCCAATTCATGCTGAGAGCATCAGAATGGGAAACATTGCTGTATAACAAGTGGGCCTTACATCGACAGGTGCTACAATTTTTGGCATAGTTACCTAGAATCAAGCCCCAATGAACACAGCAAGGACTGTGTTTCTAAACTGTGTTTAGAATTTTGTAACTGTTACAAAATTTCCCTCAGCACAGAGATCCTATTTTATGCAGACGTTTTTACGCTGCAGGATATTCTACCCATGTTGTATACAAATTGCACAATACCTTTTCAAAGATGGTTTTTTCACATGGTGTGACTTCTAGATTTTCTTTGATAGGTTTGAAAGACACCTGTAGGTCATTTTGGATAGCTTGCAAAGATTCATTTTTGAGCAATGGCTCAAAAACAGAAACATTTTCATTCAGTGTTTGCTTGAAGCTTTGTAATTCCTGGATGAAAGCTCTCATCAACTGCTCTACGTTAGAGCTACTGGATTGTGCTTCTTCCAGATAACCAACTAACTGCATATTGTCATGTTTGAGAGAAGTAATTTCACAAATGAGATCCTGTTCTTTTGACTTGAAAGTTTCTTTCTCACTATAAAGGAGTTTAATTTCTTCACAGAACTTTTTTAGCTGTGCTTCCATCAATCTTAGTGCATTTTCACATTCACCTCTAATTTGCACCTTCTCTTTTTCATTATCTTTCAGTTGATTTACTAATGTAAAATTAGTAACTTCTAAACTAGTTACTTTGTCTTGTTTTTCTTTCAAGTCTTTCTCTAGAGTCTCTTTCTCTGACTTAAAGACTTTGGCTTCACCTTCTAAATGTTGTTGGCTCACACACATCCTTTCGATGTCAGTCTTCATTATTTCAGTCTCTGCTTTAGCCGTCTCCATTCTAAGAATTGCATCTTCCAAATTCTCCTCTGACATATATAATTCTCTTTCCAGATACTCAATTTTGTCTGTGAGAGCATCAGCTTTTCTATTGCTTTCTTTCAACTTTTCAGCCAGGTGATGCCTGCTCCTTTCATCAGATTCTATTTTTATTTTCAGCTTTTCAATGCCCTGTCGCAACTGATCTGCTTCTTCCTGTGCAGAATTTAGCCGTGCTGCAAGTTCACCTTTTTCTGCTAGTGATCCTTCCAAGGACTTGAATATCTTGGCATTTTTGGCTTCAGATATGCTTAGCTTGCTGTGTAAAATTTCATATTCTCTAAGGCTCACTTCTCTTGCGTCAGTCAGATATTTGATTTGAATTTCTGCTGCCTCTTTTTCCAACACGAGATCCCTCATAACTCTGTCCAGATTCTGGAACTGCACCACATAGCACACATTTTCAACTGATAATTGATCCTTTGCGGCCTTAGCAGCTGGAAGGAATTTTGCTTGGGTTTTCCCTTCTGCTTCCAATACTTTGATAAATTCAATAGAATCCATTTGATTTGAGTCAAGCTCTTTTATATTCTTCTCCATTTTGTTGCACAGCTGATCCAATACTTCTTTATCCCTTAGCAAAGTAGTTAGAGTCTGATTGGATTGGTTTCTCTCTGCAGTGATAATCTTTAGCTGCTCATGAAGGCCAAAAATATTTTTTATCTTGATTTGTTTTTCTTGCTCCAACCGCTTGCTTTTTGATAGAAGCATTTCAGTATCTGTCTCCATGGCCAAGGTATAAGTTTCACAATTTGTTTTTTCAGATTTTATCCTGCTCAGTTCAGTTTCAGCTTCAAAAAGCTTCTGGATATTGTCTGCTTTGATCATTTGTGATTCTTCTAAAGTATGTGTTGCATCCGGCAATCTGCTTTTGTACATTCCCCATTCCGATTTTACCTTATTAAGTTCTAGCTCACGAGTCATAAAGTTAAAAGATAATTGCTGTGTATCAAAAGGTACCATTTGGAGCACCTCATTCAAGTCTTCCTTTTCTTGTTCAAGAACCACAGCTCTTTTGCTACATTCCGCACATGCAACCTCCTCTTCAGTCAACTCTGTATTCTTTGAATTCAAATCTGAATGCAGATACTGAACTTCCATGTTAATTATTTTATTGCTTTCCTCTACATCACGGGAAAGCTTAGAATTGTTATTATCAGCTTTCTTTATTGATAAACAAAGCATTTCAGTGGCCTTCTGGTTTTCCATGGAGTTTCCCAACGTGTGTGTGCTGATATTTGAAGGAAAAAAGGATGACTCTAGAGGACATCTTGAAGAATGTATGGATCGGTCATTTGCTTTATTGAGATGTGGGAGGTATTTTTCTGTAGATGTTATATCTGCTACATATGCAGAACTTTTTTGTCTTCTGTTTGCTTCATAGATTTTTACTGCTTGATCATTTACAGCTTTAAGTCCAAGGCTTTCCCCAAGAAAGCTATCCATTTTCAAGTAGCATAAGGGATTAGGTGGTTGATTAGCAGATATTGGCTAAAGGGGAATAAAAAAAAAGTTATTTTCATCAAATGAAAGTTAGTTGATAATTAACCAATTATTACCCTTATGCCAACCTTGGGAATGTCTTCCCCATATCTTCATCATCATCTACCCATCAGTCACTCATACCCTAGTCAACTTGTGATCTGACTACTTCAACACGCTTTATATTGAGACTGTCATTGAAGATCAGAAGCTTCAACAGTTCACCCTACAGCAGATCAATCAGTGATGGGCATGCTTTGGTATTTCCATGAGGCTCCCCAGCTTTGTGAGATGCACTGGTTACCAGTTTGCTTCCAGGCATGATTCAAGGCGCTGGTTATGACTTATAAAGCCCAACATGGTATAGGGCCTAGTTATTTGAGGGATTGTCTATCTTCCATAACATCTGCCTGGGAATATCCTGGGAAACCAGGAGCATGACTTTTCCATATTAATACCTGCCCTTTAGAATCAGCTTTCCTCTGAGTTTTAAATAGCCCCCCCCCCTCCCAGTGATATTTCAAAGGACCCTGAAGAGGTCATTGTCCAGGCCTTTGGTGATGGAAAGTGAGACCCCTTACTTCATTCCATCCAGGACAGGGACACTTCCTTGAATATGCCTAAAGAAATTCAGTCAAATTAGGCAAACTTACTTGGCTAGCATCAGCACAAATTATTGGATGAGAACTTAAATCAAGGTTTTGTAGTTCTCCTTGTTTCTGAGAGAACAGCTTAGGAAGTTTCTTCTCAGCTGGAAGTTCAGAAGCCGCTTGCAGGATCACTTTATGAACTTTTTGTTGCCAGTGGTCATTGCCAGATATACTGCGCTTTCGTAGACCATCTACTTCCTTCTTTGCAGAAAGGAGCAGCTCTTGAATCTTCTCTATTTCCTTACTTTCCAGAATCTTATGAGATCTAAATGATTCCTTAAGCATCTTAAAGGAGTGTTCACAATATTCACATTGAAAATGTTTGGAGATAGCCATCGGTTTAGTGAGAAAGGCCCAGGCATCATTGCTATATAACTCATCAGCAATATTAAATTGTTCAAAAGTATCTTCCAGATCAATTTGTCTGTTTTGATGTGGTCGTCCCACTTCATTTGATGACACACCATTGTCCAAATCAGACTCCATAAACATTCGTTTTGTACGGGGGAAGACTTCACTATCATACAGAGTTTCCACACAAAATTCTCCATATGCTTTAAATTCTTTATTGACTGAGTTTTGCGTCATCTGTACTGGAAAAGAAACTAGCTCAGCTTTGCTGAGTATTGGCAGTGCAATAGTTTTATCTTTAAGCATCTCATTGCAGGATTCCAACTCTGACAATTCAAAGGCCACATTCAGGTTTTGAATATATAAAATTTCATATTCGCTGTTCAAAGAAAAGATCTTTTCCTTGATTTCATTCAACTGTGTTTTGATTTCTTTGTTAATTAATTTCAAATATTCGTAATCAAATTGCACATAACCCTCTGGAGTTATTAAGGGGACTTCCTTCATATCAGATTGTGCTTCCATTTTACTCTTATCTCTTAATTTATCAGAAACAGAAATGGTCTCTACTTTCAGCCTATCCATTTTTTCTATTAATTCTTTTCTCATAATATCTATGTTTATGATGCATTCCAACTGTGAGTCTTTCAGCTGTGATGCTAATGTTGAGTCTTCTTTCTGCAGGTGTTCACACATTTTCTCCAACTCATTTAGCTTGCTCATTGTCATGTGTAGGAAGGATACTAATTGGAGATAATCATTTTGGCTGGGCATCAGATCATGAGGAACTGATGAACACTTGGCATCTTTCTGTAGGTTAAAATTGTCCTTGATAACAGCACTGAAACACATTGGTGATTGGTCATCTTCACTGATCTCTGTTATCTTTGAGACTGAATTTTGCAAATCTTTAAGTGCTTGTAATTTATGCAGCAACTTCTCTTTTTCCATTTCACTTTCTTCCATTTTTATCTCCCTAGTTCTCAACATCATCTCCAAGTCCTTTATCTGATCAGCATAATTTTCTAAAGAAATTTCTCTGTCCTCAAGGTCCATTTGAAGCAGTTCAAGCTTCAGTTGATACTTCTTAACTTCATTCTCTCTTTCTTCTACAAATACCCTCAGCTGTTCTAATGCTGTTTCGTTTAAAACAAAGTCAAGTGCTGCATGTTCACTTACTTTCATTTCTGAGATCAGTGTTTGCAGCAAGATATTTACAGAAGAGCACCTATTATTTTCTCCTGTTTCCTCCTCTCTTAAACTATTAGTTTCTTCAGATACTGAGTGATTTTTTTCAAGTTGCCATAGCAAAGTATTCTTTTTCTTCTCCAAGGACATTGGCTTAGTCTGCAACTGCTCACATTTGTTCGTAAGCTGTTTCTCTTGTTTATCAGATATGGCTTTTTGTACCTTCAAATGGCAAGTCTGATTCCTTATACTTCCTAAATAATCTTCCTTTGTACTTTTCCTTTCTACTTCTTCATCAGCTTTTGGCAGTAACAAGCTCTCCTCTTGCTTTCCTTGTGACAGCTCCAAAAGGCTTTCCCTCCATTCTCTGAAACTTTTGGAAATTTCTTGTTCCACGTTTAAGTCTTTTTCTTCCAAAATATTGACAGTATTTTCAAACATGGAATTTTCATTCGGAAGTCCTTCAGTTTCACCTTGTTCTGAGGATATTTCGGTAAATACATTTGTTTCCTTTAAACCCATGACTTTTAGGTGCTGGATCAAATCCTTAAGCAGCACATTGCTATCTTTTAAATCCCGAATCTCTGTTTGTTGCTTATTTGATTCCTCGATCAACTTTTGTAGATTCTCGTTTTTTCCTTCAAGAGCTGCTAATGCTTTGGAAAGCAGGCCTTCCTTTTGGAAAACTGTTTCTTGTAATTCACTGATCTGCTGCTCCATCTCCTGAATGAAGATCTGTTGCTTTGGGTCTTCTCTTTCTGCTAATCTTCTTTCCATTTCATCTCTGGTTTGGACCAGTTCTTCAACCTGTTTCTGAAGGAATGCATTTAACTGCATGTAAGAAGCTAAGGATGCTTCAAGTGAGACAATACATTTCTCCTTTTTTAACCCTTCATTTGCTTCAGAGTCGAGCCTTTTCTGCAAGATGTCCATTTCTCTAGTGAACTCAAATAATTTCAGTGAATTATTTTCTCTCTCTTTCTGTAGTTTTTCCTCAGACATTGCTGTTCTTTGCTGGAGGTCACTATAGGCTTTTCTTTGTGCCTCTAGTTCAGTTGTTTTATCTTTTACCACCTGCTCAAAAATGTTCAGCTGTTCACTAAATTGTTCATGTTCATCTTTGAGAGCAATTTCCTTCTCCTGACGTTTAAGTTGCTCAGCTTTTAAAGCACTTTCCAAACTGTGTATTTTGCTCATTAATTCTTCTTTTTCTAAATCTAGTTCATTCAAGAATTGTTTGCTTTCCTTTTTCCACTGAGAAAGAATCATAATCTCTTTTTTAAGGTCTTTACATTCTAAAGTAGTTTTCTGCAGCGTTTCCGTGTTTTCCAGTTTCTTATTGAGCTCTTCAATTACATTTTCTTTGTCCTTGAGAATTTGCTGGAGAGAATCACGTTCATGTTCAACATCAGAAACAGCAAGTCTCATTTTTTCTAAACTGACAGAATTATCTTGCTTGTTCAGTTTTTCTTCAAGCAATTTGAATTCTTTTTTAAGTGAGCAATTTTTATCTGCAATGAGAGTCATTAAAAAGATGTAAAATATGAAATGCTTACTATACAAAGATTAAAATATAAACTGACAAAATACAGGCTCCAGTTCTGTCTATGAAGCCTTAACACTCCACAAATAAAATCTGTGCTCCTGTGATAACTACTCCTATCTGTATGCTCCCAGGAAATATTAGACTACAGATTGCCATTGCATCTAAAAACAGGCAGCTTGCATTAGAAAAATAAAGGTTTACAGACTTCATCTGAATACAGCATTGAACTGTTGATTGATACTTATTAAATCTTACCCAGGAGAATAGGGACCAAGTGCTTAGTGTCTTCAGATTTTCCACATTTATGTTTGAAATATCAAAAGTATAACATGTAAGCAATTTGTTGAATATTCCAGTTATCTTTACAATGAAGCCATGATAATGAACTAGATTCTGAGGTCAAAACAATTTATGTCAAGATATACAAGATGCTTTCTCTTTATAAGGGTACTCTTCTCTTATCCACTTTGACCTTCCATCAACATCTTTTAACATTCCCCTCTATAGGGGAAATGAAGGGGGGGGGGGGTAACATCTCCAAGTCGTTTTTTCTATTGCAGTTGCCATGATATGAGATTGGTACCTTGTTGGCCTATTGGAGATTATTAAAGATGAACATTGATCTAGGTCTTTGGGGAATAATGGTAATATTACATTTACTACTTTATCAGCTTTTATTGTTTTATTGTTTTTAAGTTATAACCTGCTGGGAGCCATTTTTGTAGAATCTGGCAGTTCATAACACAGTTTAAAAAATAAGTTATGCCTAGCAGTTATACAGAAATATGAAAATTATATAAGCAATCACACATTTATGAAATGTGGATAGAACTAATTTCTTTTGTCTACAAGAAAGAGTTCAAATAATTTTCTTTAGATAAGTTTTGGAACTGCAAGGCAAAATGACTTGACTGATACATAATTAAAGAAGGGAGAATAATTATTTCATAAATCTGATATCAATTGTGAACTCTTGGCTTTTTGACTAGCTGGTAAGGTTTCCTTTGCAGGGCATAATGCAAATTCAATTTCTGCTTTTAAAAAAACAAAAAAAAACAACAACCCACAATGGCACACCATAGCATTCAAATGAGATTTTACCAAGTGTACATCACACACCAGCATGTTGCATTGAAATAAGATCTATTATTAAGCACAATAGAAACCCCCTGGCTTACTTTTCAGGTCTTCAGCAAAATGCTGACTCTGCTGTAGGGATAGTTTAGTGCTACAGAGTCCTTCTCTTAGTTGAGAAATTTCTTGCAGTTGTTCAGCAGACTGGCAGCTGAGTAAGTTATTTTGCTTCTTAATTTCCTGTGAAATTGGAAAAGGTAGTAACTGATGAATAAAAAAAGAGAAAGATTTTCTTGCAAAGGAAACGACCTGCAATCCCAACCCAAATATCTTTATCCTTTATCAGGTGCCAAATTCCAGTAGCCAAGTGTCCTATACTTTCAGTCTATTGTCACATGGCAATCTACATTGAAAGTCAGTGTCCGCTCCGAGCAACTGCCAAGTGCAGCTGTTAACGAAGGAAACCTCTAGCCTATTATAAATTGTGCCATAGTGAGGTTTCCACAGGGTAAAAAAAAAAAAATACCGGAGAGTCACAATCCAACTGCATCTCTTTTAGAGCTTAAAAAGAAAAGATAAATTAGACTACAGCCAAAGGTCTTGGAGTAGAACCAGCATCTAAGACAAGGTTCGATATCAGGGATAGCTTAGAGGCCAGCCTTTTGATACTCAGTTACCTTGAGAATTCCTAAATCAAATGCCAGGCATCTTTTCCATTACAGAGGCTGGAAAGCATGACTTTTTGGCTGGTTTCTTTTTGCATCCTTTTTTATTGCTAACAGAGAATGTGGAAGATTTGGGGTCACTTTGCTGTCAACTTCAAAGCATTTAAAAAAAAAAAAAAAAAAAGCCCATTGGTCTATTCTTTATAACCCTATCCTCTTGGGAATAAAATAAAGAATCTTTCCAAAAGAAAATGGCACATACATTCGTGCACCACCCACTCCTGAGCTGCTAAGATAACAGATGGCATTGGCAGAGCTTTGTTGGTCTCGAGCCCTCAATTATCCATTGAGTTGCTACCAGCAGATGGGCACCAAGGCACCCTAGCCAAGTGTAGGGGAAGGGGCCACCAGGATGGGCAGCATAAGCTGGAAATTTGCTGGCAAAGCAGGTTTGTATTTCCAGCTATTGAAGCAAATCAGCCTCAGAGTAAGGCTGGATTTCTTGGTGATTCTGTTGATCAATCTTTGCCTCGGTTTTCTCTAACAAACAAAATAGTTAGAAAATCAGGGGATTGTGCCAATGTTCTCTCCAGAGGCCCACCTTTCAAAGTATTTGAACAATTTTTGACATACAAATCCATTATGCTACTTCCACTTAGGGTAAGCAATATTATACGGACAGTAGAAAAGTAACAAAGAAGCCAAAGAAAATCAAGAAGTGAGATAAGGGGGAGGCAGAGATAAATGGCTAAAATTAGCTTATACCATCCACCTTCCATTTTCATAGTTTTCTATCTTTACTAAATATACTTGTGGATATTACATATATACCTCACTTCATACATTGTCTCTTGATCTTTAACAGTTTTGAGAGTAAGCAAGTTCTTGACATGATAGTTATTTTAAAAAAACTCCCTTAAAGTACAGTGGTACCTCGGTACCCAACTGCTTCAAAACTCATAGTATTTGGTACTTGATGCATTTTGACATGAAAATGTTGTCCCGGTACTAGTTGTTTGTTTGGTACTCGATGCATTGTGATAGGAAAAGGGGGAGGGCCCCCCAAGAATGGACAGGAAGTTGGCCATGCAGGAAAAGTTGCTGCAAAAGAAAGAGAAGGACAGCCACAGAGGATAGAGAGGAAGTTGGTCATGCTAGGAAGGTCGCTAACATAGGAAAAGGGACAGAAAGGAAGTTCTTTCCGGCTGAAACAAAGGGTCACGTGGTAAGTCACGTGCCTTGTTTGGCACTCGTCATTTTTAGTACTCCTCGAGCCTCCCAGATCAATTCATGACGAGTACTGAAGTACCACTGTATGATCAAAGTCAAGGAGTTTAGGTAGATGGAACTTGTAATGGGATTTGCAACCTGTAACAGTTACCATTAAATATTTCCAGAATATAAATATGGCTAATTAAGTTTGCAGGATTTTAAAAAAATTGATACAAGTCCTTTAGCACTGGACTATATGCAAAGAAGCAATAAGGCACTATACTCTCCTCAAACTATCCCATTTATCTTACATGTGTCATCAGCAAGCATATGATTCTGTAAGGCTACTGATCCAAATTGCTCTGGACCACCTTTTCCAATCTGCTGTGATTCAGATGTACTAGACTACAACACCTATTTCTCCAGGCAGCAAGGATTTGTAATCTAACATATGTGGAGGGCATAGAGTCATAGACAGCTCTTTGAAACTCTTGCCATTGGATGTATCTACAAATGTACTATACTACAATGAGATTGCATCATTTTCCATCAGCTTAAACTAGAATTCCCTAACTTTCTTGGTTCATGTTATTCTTAGTGTCTCAATAATACTTCCATGGTGCCCTAGGCCAAAGACTGCCCAAAACACAATTTCCCAAATGGATGTCACAACAATCTAAGCTATCTTGCAGTGCCCCTGTGAATTTGCTGTAGTGCTCTAGGGGTGTCATAGTGCACATTTTGGAAACTGTGGGTTTGAACAATTGAGATCTAGGAAATGTCAATCTATCTGAAAGACGATGTTGAATGTCCCAAAAAGTTCTACTGCATTTTGGTAGGGCTTGAACAGTTACTGTAATTTTCAGACCAAAGCAAACAAAAATATTGGCATGTTTATCAACACTGAGAAAAGGAATAAGATACAGAGAGATCACAAGTATCAAAAATTTTGCTTATATTTATTGCTTAGTTCTCAAATACATATCATTCCTTGACATTTCATTATCCTTCCCTTCCAGATTGATAGCTTTATTAATATCAACTTTTCTACAATATATTAGTGTCAACACCTTTAGGGATCTGTCATCTTTAACATTTTTTTTAAAGCCATACCAGGATGCCCTGTGCTATCCTTATAGGAAACTTTGTTTAAACTGAGCCTTTATCTCAAATTTCTTTATTTTATCTGATTTCTACTACATTTTTTGTCAAAATGCTCAAGAATTGTTTTAAAAACATCAGGAGGACAGGAAGCTTGCTATCTAAGAATACACTGGTGCTTGTATGTTGCATCTTGTTTCATCTGTGCTCTGCTGTATAATTACTATTACAATTTTAATTTACCTCATAGTTTTCTTTCAATTCTTTTTCTTTCAACTGCATTGTTTGTATAGCCTGTTCAAGTTGACTCAATTTCTGTGCACAGTCCTTGGCATTTTTTTCAAACTGCTGTTTTGTTGTAAGAATCTAAAAATAAAAGATGGAAAGCTTTAATTTATCGAACAATAAATAGTAGAGAAATATTCTTGCTAAAAATAGAAACTCATACAAAAAGTCCATTTTTAAAAAAATATTAGAAAAATGCAGCTTTCTAGAAACATGAATCTTTCACCATCAAGTGTCTGTGTTGTCCAAGATATTATACAGGTAGTCCTTGACTTAGAAGCACAATTGGGAGCAGAAACTTCATCACTGAGCGAAGCAGTCATTAAGCAAGACATCATGTCACTGCCCACAAGATAGCTTCACTCAGCAGGTGCAATCCTCGCACTCCAGATTATGACTGTTAAGCGATCATACACATGTTTTAACTGGATAGAGTCCAGGGTGCCTCAAGGGGATGATGAAGATTCTGGAAGGCTCCATCAGGAGCTGAAAATTTTCCTTGCTAAAATCCAGACAGGAGTTTTAGTCCCTGAGGAGAAAGATACTTGTGCGTGGCCTTTGCTGGACCTTGCAGAGCCTCCCCCCTACCCCCACTCTTGAGGCACCCTACTCCTTCCCTTACTCCACTGACTCTCTGTTCTCTGCATGGACTCCCTCTTTCTTTGGGAGTGGCTGAAACAGCTGCCTGCCAAAGGAATTCAGTTCCCCTCTGAGGATAGAAGGGTGCAGGAATGGAGCCAAAAGCTTTGGGCTTCAGGATTTCAGCTGTTTCTGCAACCTGCTGAAGGAATTCAACTCCTCTCAGGAGGCAGCTCTTTTAGCCAACCCTTAGGCAGGTAGCAGCAGCTTGCAACCCTCATTGTCAGCTTCCCATTGAGTGTCTTGGGAAGTCGACAGAGAAGATTGCAAATGGCAATCACATGATCTTGGGTGACTTGGCAACTGGTTGTAAGTGCAAAATAGTGTTATGACCCAGTCAATGCAAGGTAGGCCTCTAAAGAGCTCTTTATTTCTTTTAAACAAAGTTCTAGCCAATGGTCCTTCAACAACCGGTAAGGCTCCACCTCGCACTACCTTGAAGGCAGCCACCCTCAACCCCTATAGTACCAAGGAAGTCCACAGAGTAGGAGTACGCTCACAGGGCAAGATCCAGGGTTCCAAGTCCAGTCCACCGGGCAGGATCCAGGCACAAGAACAGGCAGTCCTCAGGACAAGAAACAAATCCCAGAAAAGAAGCAGTTCCAAAGCCCCAGTGAAGCAAAGGCCAAATGTAGCCAGCAGAGAAGGGCGAGGTCCAAAACAAAATGCGAAGAGCAATCTTCAAAGCAAGAAAGGCAAACAGCAACAGGCACGAGTAAAAGCCAGGGGAGTGGAAACCAAAACAAATAATTGTTCCTGGCAGAGACTAACTCCCCACAGCTTCTCCTTAAGTTACTCCCCTCCAGGTGTTCCTTGTGAGGAGGGGTGGGGCGACCTCCTCCCGAGCAGCCTTGCAGCCCTTCTCTGGGCTTGCCTACGCTCTACTCTCCTTGCCCTTGAATCGAGTGGAGCAGGCAGGAGATTGGCTGCCTATCAGTACCACTGCTGGTCATTAGCCGATTCTCCCCTGTGGTCTGGGCAGGCAGGCAGGCAGGCAGCTCTCCATCTGGTCGACCACCTCCCCTAATGCCTGAGGGGCCCGGGACAGCATCGTCCTCAGCCCCTGGCGTGCCTTCCCTGTTGGATGGTCCCAGCTCCAACTCTTCCTCTTCCGAACCAGCCTCTGAGGGGCCCATGACAAAGAGTTGCCAAGCACCTAGATTGAAATCAAGGGACTGCAGTGGTAATGGAGGTGCTACATTTTGCAAAGTCATCATAATTCTGGTGTTGTTAAATGAACAGTCGTAAGTTAAGGACTACCTGTAATTGTACCTGGATCACGTCTGAAAATATAGATGGTAGAGAAACTGTGCAAGAATGAGAAATTTGGGGCTGAGATTCATACATTTGTCAGCCCAGATTCACTACTGGTTCAAAATTTGGAAATCATGGAACAGCCAGTCACATAACAAAAGCTATTTCTGTCCTGAAACAACTGACAACTCTAGATTCTTCAAAAATTGATTTGTGGCTATATTTTATTGCTGAAGTCATGGATATGACTGACAAAATGTTATACTTGTTACAAATTGGTAAGATCTTATATGCACTATGCTTCCTTTTCTTTCAGTCATTTGAGCAAGGTTTCAAAATATTTCAGTGCTCACAATTAAGGAAAAAAATTGCAAAACAATTCTAGTACTAGACGAAAGAAAATGAAAAACAGTTCTTCTACCCAAAAACAGTTTTCATTACATTTAAGGCAATATCTAAACTATCTAAACTACTAGACTAAACTATCCATCTTGTCCCCGATATCCACCAAAAATGTCTGCACGTTTGACATCACATTCTAGTAAAAATAAAATAGATGTTTTCCAACATCTATTGTTGATCACTGTCAACAAATATATGGATTGTGCTCATGCACAGGAATTTATTTTTGCATGTGATATCTAATGCAAAGATAATAAATGGGCCTAAAATATGCCTAATAGAAAAAGCTGTGCATGTATATAGCAATAGCAATAGCACTTAGACTTATATACTGCTCTAAGCGGTTTACAGAGTTAGCATATTGCTCCCAACAATCTGGGTCCTCATTTTACCAACCTAGGAAGGATGGAAGGCTGAGTCAACCTTGAGCGGTGAGGATCAAACCCCTGGAATCAGCAGAATTAGCCTGCAATGCTGCACCACCATAGCTCTTATAAGGTCATAGACTGTATAATTTCTGGAACTGAGTAAATATTCCTGCTAATGCTAGAGACCACTTGCAAAATCAACACCAGCATTTTGCACTAATACCTATCTGGAAACTTTTCTACATGTGATAGGCAGAGGCTGACACAAAACTGAACATACATAAAATTGCTAGTTAGTCTGTTATACTACCTGCACCAATAGTAGATCTATGGACACATAGGCTTTCAAAGTACATTCTTTGTTGGGACAATTCTGTCTACTCATGTAAATGCAAAGACTAGAACTCTGACATGAGGAAGGGAAGGATGCAGATGAACATGGAACAGTTTCTCTTATAAACATGAAATTTTAAAACCAGAAATTCTCAAAAGATTAGATTTCTCAGGTTTCCCCTGTCAACTATTCAAAAAAAAAAATTTCAATTAAGAATGCACATGCTTCCTTCAATGCCTTCTTTCTCAAAGCTGCAACCAGTTGCTGAGGAAGTCTAGCTTCCCCAGTGAACGTTTTTGCTGGAAATTGACGAAAAAAAAGACAGCAAATTGCAATTACATAACCACAGGATGCTGCAACCAGTTGTAAATGGGACCTGGTTGCCAAGTGCCTGAATTGTGATCACATAACCACAGCGGCAGTGCAACAGTCGTAAGTGTGAATACAGGTTGTGAGTCATCTTTCCAAGGTCGTCATAATTTTGAACCATTATTAAACAAATGGTTGTAAGAAGGACTAAATGTAACTATAATGCAGCACCTCACCTCTTGGTCCTTGTCCTTAATCTTCTGTTGTGAAGCACACTGCACACTTTCAAAATTTTGCTTCTGACAGTTTAGCTCATTTGAGAGTTCTCTGAACTTTTTCTCTTTTGCCGTAAGCTATAAAGAGAGAATGTAAAGATAATATGGATGGCAAATGTTTCTGGTACTCATCTGATAAAGTTTAGAAAAAATAGCCAGAGTGATGTGATGGCTAATGCAGAGAACTAGGATCTAATCTACCATTCATAATGGAAGCTCACTGGATGACTTTGGCAAATCATGACGTCTCAGAGCACTATTGTTATGGGGCAAAATTATAGGTGGAAATGCTAAACAGTATAGTTTGAACTCCTGAAACAAAGGCAGAAAGACCAACAGTTAATAACAATAGCAATAGCACCTAGACTTATATACTGCTTCACAGCTCTCTCTAAGCGGTTTACACAGTCAGCACATTGCCCCCAATAATCTGGGTCCTCATTTTACCGACCTCGGAAGGCTGAGTCAACCTTGAGCCAGTGAGAACCGAACTGCAGGCAGTCGGCAGAAGCAGCCTGCAATACTGCATTCTAACCACTGCACCACCATGGCTCTAATGAAGTAAAAAATGAATATATTCAGGTAGTTCTCAACTTACAACCCCAACTGAGCCCAAAATTTATGCTGCTAAGCAAGACAGTTTTTAAGTGAGTTTTGCCCCATTTTTATAACCTTTCTTGTCACAGTTGTTAAATGAATCACTGCAGCTGTTAACTGAATCCAGTGTCCCCATTGACTTTGCTTGTCCGAAGGACCCTGGAACACTGCAACCATCATAAATATGGGCCAGTTGCCAAGTGTCTGAATTTTGATTATGTGACCCTGGACATGCTGCAACAGTCATAAGGGTGAAAAATGATCATAAGTGACTTTTTTCAGTTCCGCTGTAATTTCTAATGGTCACTAAACATTTTAAGTAGAGGATTACCTGTATTTATGACCGGAAAAAGAAAGCAAGGAAGCCAATACAATAAAAACTGAAGTTTACTTTTCCTGCCAATATAAGAACACCTTGAGAAAGAGCTGAGATTTGCAAGCATTATTCAAAACAGCAATCTTCAGTCATTAAGTGTAAGTGCAGTTTAAAAAATGGTCCTGTCTCCTCCCCAAGCAATTAGGGTTAGAAAACCAAGCTGTGGAAACTTATGGGTACAGTTTATGCAAATCCTCTCTAAGAGACACAGCTCATGCAGACAAATAATGTTCATGTTATATTAAACTCAGGGTTGATCTTGCATGTATACAACAGTTGCATGCATACAACAGTTCTTTGAATTTTAAGATTCCAAGATTTTAAAAAGCACATTACCTGATCAGTCGTTTGATTCAGTTGTATTCTAATTTTAATTATTTCATTTCTAGCCTTGTTCAGAGTTTTCTCTTTTTCAGTTAATTCCATCTGCATATTTTCCACTTGCAGATGAGTATCCTGAAGCTTCATTACGTTGGCTTTCACGTCTTGTGTCTGAATCTGTAACTTATTTTCTAGTTCCTGATTTCTGCACCTTAACTCTACGTATAAAAAATTATATACATAAAATATAAGTACAATATACCTTGATACATGTCGGATTTCTTCACGGGCAGGATCTATACTGTTCCTGAGCAGTGGTACGCAATTTAAGGCCCTCAAAATATAGAAGACCTCTTAATATCCTTATCAAATTATGTCATGATCTGATCACAGTACATCAAAAAGGGGAAATAATTAAATCTCCAATTGGAAAGTGATCCTATTAACTATATTTAGTTCTAATTAAATGAAAATGCAAACAAAATTAGTTTTTGTCCTAGCTTGTGCCACTGGTTAGTGACATGTTCTTCCAAATATACCATTCAAAAGCCAAATATAGTCTCAGCCAAGAAAAACCTGTGTAACCCCTCTGAAGGAAAACTCTGCATAAATTATTTCTGTAAAAATGACACATCAGTTATTACATTTTCCATGACAAATTCTGGCTTGAAACCTTTCCTTTTCCCTAGACCAAGACCATTATTCTGATACTCAGTATAAATCATAACATTTTCTTGTAATGTTCTTATCTTCTAGCAGCAAATTAGGCATGAACGATCAATTTCATTCTTGGAAGCCACATTTTATCTTTCCATTGTGCCTAAGAGCAGCAACGGGTGATATTAGGACTTTACTGCTGTGGCATGCCAACATTTTTGTTTACTTTTCTTTTAGTGCTGGGGAATTAAAGCACACAGGAATAAGGCCCCCATTTTGCCCCTTAGCACCACTCAAAATGAGAAAAAAATACTGCCTGATTTTTGGAAGAGGTGATTTTGAAAGAGGGCAGTACAGGTCTAGGCAGTCCCTACAACTCTTAAGCTTTATTTTCTACCACTTTAAATGCTCATACACTTCCTTCAAAAAGTGCGGTATTTGAGTCCTGCCCACTCTATGAAATTCAAGGGATCAGATACACTCTTCTGCTGTTGTATGCAGTGTGCAAAATAAAGGGTCAATTGGATAATATTATGGTGGTATTGCAGAAAAATGTTTTTTCTTTCTTTCTAGCATTTTCTTCGCACAAATACAGGGTCCCCCTTTTTTTGGGATCAACCAAGTGTTGATCCATTGATTGCCAGGGATTGCCAACCAGTTTGTCACTCAGCCAGCTAGGTGCCTTAACCGCTAGCCAAAGCAGCTGTCTATTGCAGAAAAAGACTGCATTGTCAAATATATGAAAAATAAGTAGCTTATAATATTTTAAAAATACCTCGGTTCTGAGTTTTCAGTTGCTCAATGGTTGAAGAGTCCTGGCTGTTGTTGGAGACATTGCAATTGATGAAATCTTTCTTGGTTAATTTTATCACATTAGGACTAAGAGTTACTGCAGATTCCAAAGGAAATTGTGACTTGGTTGACCCATTGCTATGAGGAGTTTCTCGATGGCTGGACAAAAGGTGGCTGGGAGTTTGATCTTGTTGCCATGAGAATACACATGAGGAAGCTTGGTGCCGGGCAATTTCTCTGCGAGTTATATTACCTTCTGAATGCAAGGCATTAGTTTTTTTCTAAAAGTAAGAGAGAAAATGGTCTTAATAAAGAAGACGCTTCAGTAAAGGATATTGAAACAACAAACTGTGGACTTGGTTTTAGTTTTTCATATATGAAGGACGCAAACACACCTGTAGTCCTCCAAACAGTCCAACTATCAAAAATAGTGCCATAAAAAACAGAATAGAAACACAAGTTAAGATAGGCAAGAAAATGGTAAGTGAGCACCTGTCCAGCCTAGACAAGTTCAAATCACCAGGACCAGATGGATTACACCCAAGGAACTGGCAGATGTGATCTCAGAACCACTGAACTATATCTTTCAAAGATCCTGGAGCACTGGGGAACTACCAGAGGACTGGAAAAGAGCTGATGTTGTTCCCATCTTCAAAAAAAGGGAGAAAAATGGATACAGGAAACTACAGACCTATCAGCCTGACCTCAATACCTGGGAAGATTCTAGAAAAGATAATTAAGCAACGAATCAGTGAACACCTAGAGGCAAACAAAATCATTACCAAAAGCCAACATGGGTTTGTCAAAAACAGATCATGCCAGACAAGTCTTATTGCATTCTTTGACCAAGTGACAAAATTAGTGGACCAGAGGAATGCTGTGGATATAATTTACTTGGACTTCAGTAAGGCATTTGATAAAGTAGATCACAACCTACTACTTGATAAGATAGAAAAATGTGGGTTAGACAGCATCACCACCAGATGGATTCGTAGCTGGCTGACCGGCCGTACTCAGCGTGTGGTCCTCAATGGAACTGCATCTACATGGAGGGAAGTGTGTAGAGGGGTGCCCCAGGGCTCTGTTCTGGGCCCAATGCTCTTCAGCATCTTCATCAATGATTTGGATGAGGGGATAGATGGGGAACTCATCAAATTTGCAGACGACACCAAGCTCGCAGGAATAGTCTACACTCCAGAAGATAGGCTTAAGATACAGGAGGATCTTGACAGACTTGAACATTGGGTGCTATCTAACAAAATGAAATTCAATGGTGAAAAAAGTAAGTTTCTATATTTAAGCAAGATAAACCAAATGCACAGGTATAGTATAGGTGGTACCTTCCTCAATAGTAGTAACTGTGAGAGGGATCTCGGAGTCCTAGTGGACAATTACTTAAATATGAGCCAACACTGTGCTGCAGCTGCCAAAAAAGCCAACACAGTGCTAGGCTGCATTAACAGAGGGATAGAATCAAGATCACGTGAAGTGTTAATACCACTTTACAATGCTTTGGTAAGGCCACACTTGGAATACTGCATCCAATTTTGGTCACCACGATGTAAAAAAGATGTTGAGATTCTAGAAAGAGTACAGAGAAGAGCAACAAAGATGATTAGGGGACTGGAGGCTAAAACATATAAGGAACGGTTGCTGGAATTGGGTGTGCCTAGTTTAATGAAGAGAAGGATGAGGGGGGACATGATAGCAGTGTTCCAATATCTCAGGGGTTGCCACAAAGAAGAGGGAGTCCAGCTATTCTCCAAGGCGCCTGAAGGCAGGACAAGAAGCAACGGATGGAAACTAATCAAGGAGAGAAGCAACCTAGAACTGAGGAGAAACTTCCTGACAGTTAGAACAATTAACCAGTGGAACAACCTGCCTCCAGAAGCAGTGAATGCTCCAACACTGGAAGTTTTTAAGAAGAGACTGGACAGCCATTTGTCTGAAATGGTATAGGGTTTCCTGCCTGAGTAGGGGGTTGGACTAGATGATCTCCAAGGTCCCTTCCAACTTTCATTATTATTATTATTATTGTTGTTGTTGTTATTATTATTATTATTGTTGTTATTATCATTATCATCATCATCATCCTATTCCATCCTCCTTAGAGAGCAGGGCCAACATTTTCACCCAGACTTTGAAGATTGGAGGAGTTAATATACAAAAGACATGTTTTGATTCTTGCAGCATGAAAAACAAATCGTCAACCTTCCTTTACAAATCAAATTTATTTTCTGTTTAGGTAAGGATATAATTGATACATGAGAAAATTGATATTTAGCCCATTAAATTCTTCTCATAAATTTCCAATTTATCAATTCAAAATTGTGTTATTATAAATTACAAAACAGTGTATAATTAGCCACGTACTGTCTCCTATGACTGATCGCTAACACTAGCAAAGCAAAAATACATTATTATTCAATTATTAATTCTAATCTTGATTTTAAAATTGTTAATCACATGATTCCTTTCTTATTTCAAATCAGTTAGTATATATGGATACCACACAGGGTTTTAAAGTCTTACCTGAGATGTCATGCTTTTTGGTTCTGCCTCCAGATATTTTCTTTCTTCAATTTCTGTGCAAGATTTTCTTTGAAGGTCTTTGATTTTTGAATCTATTAATGTTGAACAAAAATATCACAATAAACCTTTTATGGTAAAAAGGATGAAGGTATTGAAATGAGATGCTTTCAGTAAAGAAAGAATTATATTCATGAGAGCCTCAGGGGGAAAATGTACATAGATACACGTATTTGTTATACCATTGTAGATTGCTGTTGGAGAGCCAGTGTTGATTCTCTGTGGGGTGTTTTCAAAAGATGTATCTCCACTGCCAAAGGTCTTTGGTTGTCTTTCTAGTTCAGATTTGTATCTATTTTTTTAATGAAATGGATAGAAATTTAGAATAGCAACACAAAAATTAAGACTGAATTTAACCTGATTGAATTTGAAGGAACACATTAGGAAATTACTTGTACCAGTGAATTCAGTGTAAATTAACTTCAACTTAACTTACTGAGCAATTCTACGTATGTTTACTCAGAAATCATTCCTATTGCTTCAAGGGAAGAATATTGCTACATTTGTATAGAATGTAAACAATGTAACCTTTTTAATCAGAAAGTATTTAAAATCAAGAAAGTGGTAAGATAATAATCTTGATGGGAGCATTGAAAATGTCAATATTATTTTAGAATATTACAGATTTGCAACTTAATACTGCCTTCCTTCATTGCATTATAATATAGATCCAGACCACTTTATCCTACTCTGCTGGAAGAAAACGTAAAAAAAAACAAAAACAAATTATTAAAACTATTTTATCTATTAAAATGCTCAGTTTGGGATGCTAGGTCCCAATTTTTCAGTGCCAATTTTAGACAGGCTATAATTTCCCAGGGAAAATGTTCCTATTTACAAAAATAAAACAAAGCTGAAAAAAGGGTATTGTTTTATGTAATTCATTAGTAACTAAAAAACATCAGAAGCGCTTTTCTGCATCAGAACAAAGGCCAATCTAATCAGTATTCCATTCAAAATGGTAAACTACATGCTTATGAAATGCCCACCAGTTGGACCGAACACCCTCCAGCTTTGGTTTTCCTAAAAATGATCTTGAGAGGCACATTGTCACTGCTACTAAAGGAAAACACAGCCAACATAATCAGGATCCATTAATAGCTTTGTCCTTCATCAATTTATCCAACCATTTCTTAAAGCAGTGGAAATTGGTGGCCATCATTCCAAGTTATTATAGCAATTTGAATAGATTAATGATGGACTCGGTGTCTCCTTTTGTCTTGATTCATTCTAGAAGCAGTTATTATCAGAAAGACAAAAGTCTCTCTTCACTTTCCTTTTACCATGTATAATTTTAAACACTGCTATAATGTTCCTTTTTTATGTAGGTTCTAAGTTAAAAGCTTCCAAGTATTTTAACTTTTTATGATGCATGAGTAGCTTTGCTCTTCTAAATGAATGCAGTTCCAATAAAACCAAGTGCCTTTAACGGAATAAGATTGGATTTGGAATTTCCTTTCTCACTACTGCTAAAGACACAATTGGCAATGGTTTTGGTGCTGACCAGCCAACGCAACTATGCAACCTACTCCTATTTTACTCCCTTGCTTAAAAAAAGATGTTCACCTTTTAAGGTCTTGCTCTAGACTTTCAATCTGTTTCTTGCTTGAAATGAGTTGTCCTTCTTGAAAGTTAATTTGTGATTCTTTCATCTGAAGTTCATGAAAAAGTTTCTGCCTGTTTTTCTCTAAGTTATCACAAAGTTCCATCAGGTTCTGATTTTCTCTCTTCAAGGTTGCACCTTCATTTTTTTCCTTATCAACCTTAATAAAAGAATAATAAAGAATCCATGAACATGTATCCACAGAGTCTGACTTTCAGATCCTATTTCATAGAGCTACCAATCTCAGCTACAGCAATGTGATTATTGGCAACCTGGAGTTGCCTACATCTCTTTGTTGCCAACTAGTAGCTGCCCAGTTTGGGTAGACTTATATTTTATGGAAATGTAACAGTAACCTTCAGCTTTTTTTTTTATAATATGTGATTCACATGGTTACAGAGAATAGATAGCTATCTAATTTTCCTATTTCAGGGCATAGGTAACCATCTTTGGGCATAAAATCAGCCTGCTGAAGTCCCCAAGAACTAAACCAGGTATGAAACAGAGCTCTATTTCTATTTCTGCAAATTAAAATAAGATAAAAAAAGAAAGAAAATATTGACCTAACAGCTTAGAAAAAGAGAGACATTCCATCACATCCCTCTGGGTACCAAGCTGCCTTTCCCATCACATAAAATCCCTGTATTTTTCCCCACTAAGATAAAACAGCATAGGGAGAATCAATAGGATGAAAAATGAACAACACTGAAAGCTAATCTAAGCAGGTCTACTAACCTTCCATATTATCCCATTCTGTCTCAGTCTTCTTAGGCATTTTGGTTTTAAAAATCAGATGAATGTAGAAAAACTATGTTATACTTATTTCAGCTCCTAGATATTTAGCCACATTGTTAAAGCTCCATAAACCTTTTGCTCTGGCCCTTAAGTCTTTCAAATGCTGTGTATAATTTGTAATTTTTAATGCATGTGAATTCATTTCCATTACTATATCCAGGTAAATTGAACAAATAAAAGTTTTCATCCTTGTCCCATCCATATGACTTATGAGCCAAGTGTTGCATTTGACCAGTTTAAACATTGTGTGTTCATTTTTGTGGACACCAAGTTGACTTTAACTAGAGCTACACAAAACATGATCAGAAAGGAATATCCCATTTAATGTAAAAGAAACATACGTTCCTTTTAATAGAAGGTATTTTTTTCAAATAAAAATACTGGAATACACGGTTCCATGTATAAGGACTTGTAGCTATGTTCTGAAGACACCAACAGATTGTGGCCTGTGAATACTCAATTAAATTTTATCCTTTTATTTAATCTTCAAGAATAATAGGCAACAATTTAGGTGATTCTGGTCATCACTCTTTTTTTCTCAGTTCACAACAAGTTATAAAATAAAGAGCTTGTAAAAATCAACAACAACTTGTCAGCTTTTAGTATGCAAGCTTTTAATCAACACAATGCAGGAGTTATGAGAAATGTGATAATGGTATTTTTTTCAAAAATAGTAATTATGCTACCTTCTGCTTCTGTTTTTCCAAAGCTGCCTCCAGAGATTCCAGTTGAAATTGCCTTTGCTGACGTTCCTTTTTAAATTTCTCAACTTGACTTTCAAGGTCATGAATTTTCTGAAGGACTCTGGTGGAAAGACCCTCTTTCCACTCTTCCACAACCCAGCTCATGTCACCAGATTTCACCCTAATACAGAATAGACATTATAAAACGGGGAAAGAAATTATTTTTCAGTGTCTAAAATTATATTTACATGACCAAAATGAAAGGTAGATGTATTTCAAGCCACACAGGAATTCATGCTTACATAGGAATTAGTCTTACTGAACTAAATGGGATCCTTTGAGTAAGATACATATAAAATCCATACTGCTACCTATAAGACCAGGTATGATGGAAAGTCAGTATTATATAAAAGACAGGATCATTGGAATGTTATCTGCATGAAGGCAATTCCAGTTGGTGTTTTTTTTCCAGTTTCTTCTTTTGTTAGAAATAGTTAAGCAAGCCTTCTGATGATTGTCCTATTTCCTTTCCCAGCTTTATGGATTAGTTCTTTATATTTCTGCAATTATTTTGCATTAGTTTAAGAAAAGAGTTTTCTTTTAGGGAAATAGTATTCCTAATAGTTTTGTTAGCTGCTTCCCTGACCTGTTAACGTTGATTATGCTCTGCCTGCATATTTATAAATAGTAATATTATAAAACATCAATAACCCTCCAGAGACCTCCTAAGAAAATCTAACTTGGGGAAGCATTGCACTTCTACAATGCCTCAATACCTGTAGAAGTGGACTATATATAGCAATATTTATTTTAATTAAGAACATTTTAATTAAGAACATTTATATGGCTACTTAAATAAAATGCGAAAATCACCTTCCAAGTTTACAAAACTGTCTTTCTCTACTCAAATAATCTTAGGTATGTTTCCTACAACATAATACAGTAATAGAATGATCGTAAGCTTGTTGCCCTTTTTGAAACCCAATTTTATTCAAATCTTGCCTTGTCAATTATGGATTCTTATAAACCAATAAAATGCAAGAAGTAGCAATACATTTTTATTCAACAGTCAAGTGTGCATACAAGTTAAATATCAGAATAGTGCTCCAAATACAGGGAACATGTTACTTTCGTTGCCATTCTGACTATATTTCTTGGCTGCTAAAATCCTTCACCAACTTCTAGTAAGATTCTCTACACATTTCTAGCTCTTACTTTCAAATCTATCAATTACTTTGTCTACCCTCTTCTAATAAATGTGTCTTGCCTACTTCTCCACACTAGGTTCCACCCTTATGCCCTGCTGATTGATAGAAATATATGTGTGAGGGCCCTGTGTTAGGTTGATGCTTTTTCTCTGCTTCTTTAACTTGTGCCTCCCCTCAAATTAACTTTGGATTGTGTAACTTAAGATCCACCTTAACATCCCTAAATATCTCCCAGCTTTTAGGATTACTGCAGAAGCCTGACAGCTATCTGCATGTCTGCATGAGTAGCAAACTATCCTGGTGTAAAGGAATTTAGAGAAAGAAAGAAATGAACCCTTAGGATAGGATAGGATAGGATAGGATAGGATAGGATAGGATAAGATTACCTTTATTATCATTTTTTATGTGAACACACTGGCCCACATTAAAAATGAAAATCACTGTCCATTTTGAATACATAGCGGAAAGAGGAAACTTGAGAGTTCACAAGGTTGATGCTATATGGAACAAAATGGATTTTCTGCTTCGGATACCACGAAGCCTCCTCCCAGAAGATAACAAGGAAAACAGGTCATAAAGAGGATGTGTAGCATCCCAGATAATCCTGCGGACCCTGCTCAAGCATCGCTAGGTGCTATGTCCTGGAGAGAAGGGAGTGAACTACCAATAATCTTTTCTGCCATCCTCACCATTCTCTGCACCGCCTTCCTGTCTGAAGCAGTAACGCTTCCAAACCAAACAATAATGCAATATGACAGGATGATTTGGAAGAAAGACAATTTGATCCTGAAAAAGTGGAAACTGTGAAAAAGAAACTCAAAATAGTCCTTGCTTTTGTTTAGTATCACATGGGACAAAAAAATTGGGCAGACTTTTAATAATGTATTAACATTAACACAATATAGTTCAGGGATCTTCAAACTTGGTCCTTTTACGACTTGTGGACTTCAACTTCCAGAATTCCTCAGCCAGCACGCTGGCTGAGAAATTCTGGGAGTTGAAGTCCACAAGTCGTAAAAGGGCCAAGTTTGAAGTCCCTTGATATAGTTCCTGGAATCCCTGCCCTGCCTGTTTCTTGAATTGGCTTGTCTCTAATGACTGGCACATATTCTGTCTCTTTTATAGATTTTTAGTTCCTTACCACATCAATATCCACACCCACCAGTCTTTTCTTGACAGTGCAGAGAAAACAGCAACTCTAACTTAAATGCAGTTCATTCCTCACCTTTCCCACGAAGAATCCAGCAACGCTCCAAGCTCTTTTTCACTTTATTTTCCTCGAGCGCCGCTACACATTCAAACTTGCCACTTTCTCCCTCGAGTCCTCGGGAAGCCGAAGCCGAAGCACGATTGGTCAGTAATTGAAAATAATCTTACCTCGCGTTCTTCGGTTGAACCAATAGGAATCCTCCGAACAGCGCAGCTTGGATTGTTTTTCAAATCTCATTGGCTAGGAATTCGAAAAGCGAGAGATGATTGGCTAAAGGCAAAAGAGTTGCTGGGGGCGCTGTCGTAGCCTTGCAACTTTTTCTCTATAAGACTTTTACTGCACGCAGCTTTGAAAACTTGAAGGAGTTGTTAAGCCCCGCCGCAGCCCAACTGAAGTCTGATATTGAGCACGGAATGACTTGCATAGCAATGAGACAACATTATTACCGTAGTATAGAGGAGCCTGTTTTGGGGAACCTCTAGCTCCCATTATTAATATTACCAAATATATATATATATATATATCGGAAATGAAGTGGGAAGCGGGAGACAGAAGCCAAGCTTATTAGAAACACTCAGATTTCTTTTTCTTCATTATAGACTAAGGCACAACTCAACAACGTGGAGGAAATAAAAGATCTGCACCAATGTATTTATTTTAGAGCAGCGGGGGAGGGGGGGAGGAATCCAGCATTGTGCAGTCCACAAAAATAAATTGGAGCTGCTTTATCTGAACTGCCAAAATCCAATTGACCACTAGATACCGGTAATAAATTACAGAAAATCTTCACTGCTCCAATCTAGTGGTGGCCTGCGTTTTTGCATCTAGTGGTGGCCTGCGTTTTACTTCCTAAACTGGAAGTAAATGGATTCATCCTGGAAATGGTCTGTGTAGTCCCTAAGATTTGACAACTTTATGCTATATAATCAGGTAAGGACCAACACTTGTTGACTTGTTATAGTTGTCAATTCTCCTTGGACAGGTTCATTGACATTAGTGATTCTAGAAAGAGAGAGAAGGTGGCAACAGTGGAAAATGAAGGACTCAGACCAGTCAAATTGTCTAGAGAATTTTATTTTATTTATATTTTTAATTTCCTTTAAGAAATCTAAGAGGGCAAAATTGTTCTTCATTCACCACCACCCTGATTTCCCCCTCACATTATTCTGTGACCTCTGTCATGCCTTCAAGGAGATTCCTGTACTACATAGGAGTTGGGAAGCTCCAAGTTCTCTTTCACTCTCCATGAAATGGCGATACCCGGAGAATTGCATCACTAAAGAGGAGTGTGAATATAGTACCGATTCACAACTCTGGAATATCCATATCTTGCTTAGGAGGAGAACTCTGCAAGCACTTGAGACACAAACGTCTTAGTACCTTCAGTCAAAAAGGGACTATTTTCAGCTGTCATGGTTAGGGATAAAGGTACAAAGGCACACAGAAATTATGAATTTACAGTATAATTTGCTGTAAATTTGCCCTTAAGAGACCTAGCTGCTTCAAGTCTGTTGCCCAGGTCCAATGGCCATTTCCCATGTAAGTTATATGAGGAGATTACATAACTCAGCACTGGTGCAGATGCTTTACACGCAAAATCAGCATGGATCGTCCATGCCACATTGTTTCTTGGATCAACTACTGCAATGTACTCTCTTTGAATGCTATTCTGAAGTTGCAATTATTAAATATGAGGCAGCCCAGCTATAGCATTGCTAGCAATGTACAACACCAGTTTTGTGGACATTCCACTGGCTTCCAGTAGACTTCCAATGTAATTAAAAGTGCTGGTTGTAAATTATGAATCCCTTGGAATCTGGATATTTACAGGACTGACTGATTTATGTAGAGTCAATATAATTCATTTAGCCCTGAGGAACATGTTGATACTTCTTCTCCAATGAGATCAAAGGAAGGGGAACTAGACTACAGGTAGTCCTTGGATTATGATGGCAACTGGGAGTGACATAAGCAATGCAGACATAAAGCTTGACATGATATCTCTATGGAGACATATAAATCCTTCCACTCCCGACTGTCCAGCCAGAACTGAAGAAGCTTCTTGGATGAGAAGTGAAATCTCTTCGAAGAAAAACAAGAAAGCCCAGTTGCCTTTTGAAACAGCACCTTTGGGACTTGACATGATATATATGGCAGTCCTGGTTGCTATCATAATCTCAAGGTGTGGGGGGTTTATGTATGAAGTGGCAGGAGTCCCAGGTAAGAGAGGAGGGTGCTATGGGGGAAGTTGGGCAAGGCCTGGCAAGCCCAATGTGAATTGGTGGAGGCTGTGGGCAGATGGGGATGCTGCATGCAGAAGTGTCTTACTGGAGTGACTAGCAATCTTCCCTGCTGGCTTCCCCATTGACTTTACTTCTTGGAAATCAGCAGGGAAGGTCACAAATGATGATCAAGTGATCGCAATTCCCTGTAACATCATAATTGTTAGCTAGGCACTGAAGTGCCTGGATCGTAATTGTATGATGCTGCTTTGGCTGGATCTTTGAGGACTGGTCATACATCCATTTTTTTCAGTGCTGAAGTAACTGAATAATCACTGAACAAATGGATATAAGTCAAAGACTATTTGTTGTTTATCAGGAGATCTGGATGGCAACTTGCCTTACAGTTTTCTGGACAATAATGAAAAGTCTTCTATAGAGCTTCTGAGAACTTTTGTTATAGTCACTCTGACACCACCGTGTCCTTGAGGTGGGGTAGGGGGCTGTTTTATGATGTTATAATTTTATGTGGCTATAAATTGTAGAGTATTTACAAACAGCAATATAAAGCTACTGCAAATAAATAAGCTCATAAATCACTGCAGACAATACCTGAGTGAGATTTGCCAACACTCAAAACTTTAATACAATGAGAACTTTTCAGTATCATGAAAGGGATATAAATTCCTAGTTACTGGATTTGTTATCATTGCACTTTTATTGCTGGAAAGAAGGCAAGTATTTCTTTTCCTTCCTTGGGTGCCAAGATAATTACATTGGCCTTAGGTACTCTGAGTAGACGTATGTTATTTTGGAGTTGGTGGTTCAAATTATAAAAATATTGATTATTCTCTAACTGATTATCATAGTGATAAATTTCATCTGAATTTTTGAAATCTCAGAGTATCTTTTCTATTCTTGCCACTAGGTGATCCCCTTTTACACAGGAAAATCCATAGTTATATGTGCCTTTGGGGGGGGGGAACAAAAAATATCCAAATGTATTTGGATTTTTAAATCCTTGGCATTCTATATAGCCCCGCCTTGATTATTATTATATTAGACTTATCAGCAGAGTCTGATTTTTAATATTTCTTAGAAATTAATGAATTGAATATATGCTAGTACTCTTCATTCAATGAAAATCTTAATATTGCTTTATGATCAAAGTTCAAAGTTTTATTTAAAAATAAAAGGCTGTATTTCATTTTTACATATAATACATTTCTTTTCCTCGGATGATATAATTAAATTTACCTATAATGTACTGCAGGTGATCTCTGTCTTGAAACTTATTTCATTGGCTACTGTGTTCCCAAGGAATAGAAAATTGTATTTATTAAGAATTACTTGCATGTACAGTACATATTGTTATACATGGCAGAAAAAAGGAGGTGATCTGTATCCTGAAAGCTGAATGTGTCCCTCTCTTTGTGCCAGTTGAGAGAGAGAATGAGAGAGAGGGAATAGAGCAAGGCATCCATTATTCCCAATCTTCCTGCCATTAGCAAGATGAGCAGTGATCTATTGTACAGTTGCTCTGAAGGAAATGGTTTATATTCTTCCCTGCTATCTACCGGTATGATTGTGCGTTGTATGCATGAGTAGACATAGATGTGATCTGTGTATCTGGATCTGTGTACCTGGATATGCAAACCCCTGAAAATATGGCCTCTGCCTGGGGCCTTTGGCTGGGACGAATCGACCGTAGTAAGATGGCCAGGGCAAGTTGACCAGGGCAATTTGTCCAATTCCAGGCCTCTGATCCTTGACCTGACACAAATATGATCTTAAGAACCAAAGGACTGTAAAAAAAATCGCACAGTAAGGGGGTATACTCTGTTTGTTGTATTTACACTTGTAATAGTTAAAAGACTGAGGACTCTTTTATGATGGGTTAAAGCAGATACAAAATTTAATTGTAAATGAGGTATTTCAAACAAATACAAACTGAGAATGTGAAGTTAGTAAGAAAACAATGTTATGATCAATGTGTGAATGTAAATAAGAATTCTACCTTCATAACGGGTAAAACTGTAATATTGAATTAAAGAACCAAACAGTTACAATAATTAAGTTACATCAAATCAAGTCAGTTACATGATTAAAGGTGCTATTGCTTTTCTGTTTCAATCCTCTTAGAGCAAATATCACCAACTTAGATTCATTAGGTTTGTGGATTTTCACTCCCAATTGGCCATTGCAAAGAATTCTGGGAGTTGAAATCAACAAAATTAGAGATTGCTGCCTAATGCGCCTAATATAACTAGAATTAGAAAAGGCCCTGACTGATTAAGTTTAAGCAATCCATTGATATTGACTGTGTCACAGTTTAGCCAGCATCCCCACTTAACTAGAATCTTAAGTTTTAAAGCCTACTCTGGGATTGTTTATAAGTGAAAAGCAAGTTAGACGTTTTGTAAATAAGTAATAGATTTAGTTAGCCACAGCTGTAATTAATATTGTTGCTGATATATGCCAAAGCCATATATGCCGTTAAAAGAATGACTCATGAAGACGCCTTAGATTTTGCCAAAAGCTTCCAATGATTTAATCATAATATCTCAGTTCCTTTATGTGTGCACAATTAATACTATCCTGACATGACGATAGTATGGACTCTCTTTGTGGGAATGTGGGTAAAAAAGGGTATATAATTCAGTAAAAGAAGACTCAGTTTTACATACAATGGGATATCCCAAGGCTCTGTCTTAGTCCCAGTGCTCTTCGGTACCTTCATCAGTGATTTAGATAGAAAGAGAACTCATCAAATTTGCAGTTGACACCAAGCTGGCAGGAATAAGGAATAGCCAACACTCCAGAAGATAGGCTCAAGATACAGAAGGATCTTGTCAGGCTTGAACACTGGGCCCTATGAAATTCAATGGTGAGAAAAGTAAGGTCTTACATTTAATCAAGAAAAACCAAATGTATAGGTATCGAATAGGTGGTACCTTGCTCAATAGTAGTAACTGCGAGAGGCATCTTGGAAGTCCTAGTGGACAATCACTTAAACAGGAGCCAACAGTGTGCTGCAGTTACCAAAAAAGCCAATGCAGTCCTAGGCTGCATTAACAGAGGGATAGAATCAAGTTCATGTAAAGTGTTAATACCACTTTATAATGTCTTGGTAAGGCCACACTTGGAATATTGCATCCAGTTTTGGTTGCTATGATATAAAAAGATGTTGAGACTCTTTAAAAAAAGTGCAGAGAAGACGATATCACAAAGATGATTAGGGTTACTCTTACTTATTGAGCACAGTTGGGACCAACAATTCTGTCACTAAGCACCATGGTTGCTCAGTGGAAAATCATGTGAAGGTAAAAGATTAAAGATATTGTTTCCCATTCAGTCATTAAGCAAGTCACTGCAGTTGTTAAGCAAAACATCAGGTAACAATTTTTCTTCCATGTTCTCTATTACCTCTGCTTGTCACAAGCAGGCTGGGAAACACACAAATTGCAATCACATGACTGCAGGACACTGTGACTGTTGTAAAAGTGAGGATTGGTCATAAAGTTGGGAGTTTTTTAAATTATTGTAACTTCAAACGGTTGCTACAGAAGACTAGCAAGAAGCAAGAACTGGAGACCCAGCATGCCCTCTCAAAATCAGTATGTCACTTTAGAGCAGGGGTGTTAAACTGCCGGCCCACGGGCCGGATGCGTCATGGCAAAACTGCGCCCACCCCTTTGCCAGCAATGGAAAAAAAGTTGCGATACGTCGCAACATGTCACATGACGTTGTGAGTTTGACACTCCTGCTTTAGAGCAATGTTTTTCAAATTTGGCAACTTTGGGAGTTGAAGTCCATGCATCCTAATGTTGCCAAGTTTGAAAAACACTGCTTTATAGTCAAGAGATTGTCCATACATTTGTATTCTACTGTATTTTTGTTCCTCCAAAAATTGAATTAAATTGAAGATCTACAGTTGGGTTCAGTGGAGTGAACAATAGCTATGAACTCTCCATCCTTCTGTAGCCCTTGAAAATGCTACTATGTTTAAACAGTAGATATACTTTAAATTTGAAGCCCACTAGAAAAAAATGCTAATTCTTTACCTCTGAATGTAAGAAATCTTTTTAGTGAAACAATTTACCATTACTGAATTATATAATTGCTCCATGCTTTGGATTTTTTACTTTTTGAATATTTAATTTAGCATATGAACATTATTATTAAACAATCCTTAGACCACTGAGATCAAACTTCCACAACCTGGAGCCTTCTTGTGGGCTGGGATGGCTTGCAGTGATGGGCATTGTGTTACAGCATATATGGAGAAAAACTAGCTCAGAACTGATCCTTTTTCTGTTGCCCATACTGGAGTCATATTCAAATTATTAAGTGGAACATAACATGTTTCAGATCATAGGAATTCAGGCTTTCTATCATAGCTGAAAATTAGGCTGCTTTATTTTCAAGCTCTTAAATGACAATTCCTACAAATTATTGAAATACTGGATTCTGCAGGCTTGCTGTGGCAAGAATAATAAGTGATGAGGTGGCTAGTTAGACACTCGCACACACACACATAGAGGTATAAGGAAAATTATATTGATTCAAAATTAACATTAAAGTATAGAATGTTTGAAAAACAAAAATAAAAAATGCTATATTTCTATTTGAGAAGCTGCACTTCATCCTATTTTCTTTTTCAACATGTTATCTGAATGGATGATAACCTCCAAGAAAACTATTTGGCTTGGTATCCACCTTAGTAATTGCAAGCCATAAAGTATTATAACATGTTAGCTCATGCTTCAAGGCAACAGGTTTGTTTTCCAGGATTGCATAATCCAAATTCCTTTTTCCAAACGAGTGGAGGGAGATAAAGCTGGCAAGTGTAAGGATTAGCGTGCACAGACACATTAGGCAAATAAACTTTTGACTTAATGATTGTAAGCTCCACAAAATATAAAGCAAGACTTTTAGAAGGCATTGATACAATGAACTGACATACAGTACGTTCTTCCTATATGCTGTAATGTTCAACATTTGTTTTTTTTAGGTTGTGAAAGTATATTAAAGTATAACCTGTATATTTTTTAAAATAATCTTTAATAACTAATTTAAATAACTAGGTTTTCATCAATTGATAAGGGGCATGTGCACCCCTATCCATTTAGATTATTATCTGGGTTTTCCTAATGTTCCATCAGAGCTAATCTAGCATACAATATATAATAGGCAGAGCTTTCTTGCGCTTCTCTTTCTGCTTTGTCCCTTTGGGTAGGTCTTTAAGACAAGTATTTATTGAAACTGTCCTTTCCCAGTTAGGTAGCTATTAAATAGAAATGCCCCACTTTTAATCATCATTGGCTTGATTTTCCTTGCTCCTCATAGCACTGTTTTTGTTATGTGTATTGCATTCTGTCTGTTGAATATAAACTGTGTGGAGATGGCATGTAGGTATTATACAAATACCATATGTATATTTGTAACACAAATATCAACCTAGTATGTATGTATGTATTTATTTATTTAGTGTATGGCATATATAAAGGTCATGCAATCACTGATATACAAATTTAATTTAAATAAAGCATCAGCAAATATGTATGCATGTATGTATGTATATAAGATAAGTGGACAATACAGTGTAGGACATAATATATTAAATTATGATAAAACCATAATAAAATCACAATATGAAGCCATATGATTGCAATGGGATAGATGTTATAATTCAATATCTAAGCAATCTAGCATGTTAACTCTTATGTAAAAGTTTGAGATGTAGCATTTCAGGCTGAAAACCAGCAGCAGCAGCACCTTCTTTCCAATGCTGTTTGCAAAAGGTAGTTGTGACAGTAAACGCTGAAAGCATTTTAAAACAATATACAGAGAAAAGTAGAGATGTTGACTTGGTATGAAGGGTTCCCCCCCCCCCATTTTGTGAGGTATGTAATATGCATCTGTTTGTGTATTGTATTTCAGGCTCTGAACTGATGTCTGCACAGAAAATACAAAGTAAGAACTGGCTCATTCAGATACCTATAGAATATTCTGGCTAGAAGGTCAACGTGAAAAAGCCTGCAATTATTCTGGTTGGAAACTCGGTGCTTTCTACCAGCCTAGCATTTCTCAGTCAAAATGACTGGAAAGTATGGGAGCTGAAATCTGTCACAGCAGGAGAATAGCAGGTTAATTTTGAACAGGCTATTGTGATTATTCTCAAGCATTTAGAAAATGCCAATGAACAACAACTAGCAAGATCAGAAGCCTTTTCAGTGAGCTACTTGAACCTCAGTGGTGGCCTGTCAATGTGTTGTGGTTTGCAGATTCAGTAGAAAAGTCAATCACCTACTTTTCTTGCAATCAAAGAGTGGCAAACAAGAGAGGGAAATCATAGCACTTTGTAGAACATATGTGTTGTATTTGACCTGACAAATGGGGCTGGGTTGAAATATGTTGAAACAGTTTTTCCAAACTCATGCCCCGGATGGGTTAGACTAGAGTTCCCATCATCTCCCGGGGTGAGAGTGCTGTAAGATGATTAATACAATACACTTTAAGGGCAACAAATTAAGAAACATTGCTGTAAATCAGAGGCACGTTATAGTGTATTTTGGGAATGAGAAAGTAGGACTCTTTCGGGCTGGCTGATTTCTCTTTGCCTGAAAAAGGGTTCTGTGTTACTTCCCAGGATTCAAGTATTTTTGAATCTCGAATGCCAATCAGCTTGCCTCATAAGATGGTGCATTTCTGAAAGAGCTCTTAATTTCTTACTTTAAACATTTCATTCTGTACCCCTGTAGGATTAATGCATAAAAAGAACTGGAAATCTATTCTTGAATTGAGCATTACAAGACTATTTTTTTCAATTTCAATTAAAAATCATTTTTTATTATTTTGAATTTAGTAGAATTATCAAAAGGCAGTGTAATGCCTCATGTTATTCAACGTCTACCACAAGTCTTCATGGTTTGGCTGCAACTGTAACTCTCCAGTTCCCCCCGCCCCCTAGGGTCAGCTTTTGCAATACAATGATTTCTTATCTTCGCCTCAGGAACAAGATAAATATGTAAATATGTAACATTTATCTGACTACAATTTGCAAAGAGAAGCATACCATCATTTTACAAAAATGTGGGCATCTCTGAAAGATGCCAAGGAAATTTTAAAGATTGTGACTCTTCCTTGCTTTCTCAAGTTCCCCTCACACAAAAATAAAAACAGGTATCCTAATGTCTTTCACTCACACTGTTATGACAATCTAACCAAGGTACATGAACAATCATTTTTTTTATCAAGTTAGATTACCAGGATTAAACGACATGTGCAAAAAGGTAGGCTTAATGAAATAATTTTGTGCGAGCATGCGTATATATGTATATACCCATACACAAATATTTTTAAATGCCATATACTAACAATAAAATTTTAGGGCATTGTGAGGACTAATATATGCCTTTGTCTAACATATTTGATTTTTAAGTTATCTATTTTCTGCAATTGATTCAAACCAGAAGAATGTGGGTGCACACATCTAAAACATTGCATTTTGAAAAATCATTGCATTACTACATAGATGCTCAGACCTGCTCATCCAGGTCTTATCTGAGCTTCTTGCAGGAGCTTCAGCCCACCTCTGGAATGTGTCTTTTCTGTCCTCTTTCCAACTCAAGGTGTGACATGCAACGACCTGGGGCAGTATGTTGCACAGTATGCAAATAAGATAATCAGATGGATGTTACTCTAGCAGCTTTTTCAAATGTTTCAGCCCATTCTATGTGCACTCAGATTTCCAATGTAAATTCCTTTTTTTGTTAATTATTGCTTTAAATGTATATAATTTCTTAGGTTCATTGGAGAGCTTCCAGAACTGAATATCCTAAAGGCAAGCACTATGGGCCAGTTTAAACATGAAGGTTTCTCCCTACCAGGAACTGAAAGGTGCTTCCTTCTAGTATTATGTATTTACAGGAGAGTGCTCAACATTCAAAAGCAATTTTGGAGTAGAATTTCACTTATAGACAGTGTCCAGGCAAATGCTGTATATCCCAGGCACGGTACCCATTTTGGGGACATGATCATCTTTGGGGGAGGTAATAATAGTTAATGCTTTCAAATATTCAAAGCCTTCCACATGCATTGGTCTCATTTTGAATAATCCTGTGTCAGGCTTATTTCCTATTACTATAATCCAATAAACATAAAAGACTGTTAGCATCGCCTATAGAGCTCAAGAGGCGTAAGATACAGTCCATAGGCTGCTTACCAAAGGATACAGACTGTAAGTTCTATCAGCCATCCTTGTAGATCCCAGACTGCGGATTTAGGGTTTTTGGATTTAAACTGGATTTAGCTTATTGGCTATTTTGTCAAAGTTGTAGGTGATCTGTGTCCTGTGTAGGCAGCCTCTCCCCCCCCCCCCATTACTCTGAAATCCTGAAACTGCCCTGCTAATCCCCCAATTATACCAAGTTCCTATTGTTGAAATTAAAAAATTACAGCATTATTTTTATGCAAGTGGTATGTTAAAGTTCAGGTAAGCCTGAAAGACCTGGTAAACTTTTTAACCCTCCAAAACAAATGAAGGCCTGGCCTTGCTCCATCAATGTCAGTACTGCCACTTTTTTTTAAGAAAAAAAAGGTTATCTTTTTGCAACTTAAAAGTTACAAAACTTCCTTTGTTGACCAGAGCAGGTAAAGACATGCATGATAAATATCCAAAGATTAGCATAGGTTCCATGTCTTCCAGGAACAATCTAGCCCTGGGTGGTCCTTGATTTTACTCCTCTTACCCCTATTAGCTTGGTAACTGTTTTTTCAATGCAGTTCAGTTGCATGTGATTTATAACCTTGATTCCATTGTGATGCTGAACTTTTGTCCTTCAACTCCTTTTTCAGACCTCCTAAGCTGCAAATGTACTCATCTAAAATTAAATATGATTGTCCTAAATAGACTTACCGTAAATCTGTATAGCCAGAAGATATATCTTATTATATTTATGTATTGCATTTTCAGGAGTTCAAGGTGGCATAGTCCCTCCTACTTTCCCCACAACAATCCAGTGATGCAGAATATGCAAAGTGAATGGTCCAAAATCACCCATTAGGCTTCTACTGTATTATGGCTGAGGGGAGCTAGAATCTGATTCACCCTTATAGTATGTTTTAATCACTACACTATACTGGCTTTAGTATAGGCAGCTCTTCAATGGAGATACAAACAAAGTAAGTGCATGCATGGATTCAACATCAGTATCCACAGCTCTACTTTGAGTATATTATACAGGTATGTACCATTAACAACCAATACCACTGGGCTTAGGTTTAAAATGATTGGAATAATTATTGTAAATACATATAGCAAACTAAGTACAGCCCTGAATTAAATGAAGAGTGGAGAACTTGATAGCAGGCAGTTCAATAAACTAGGAATATTAAGATTCTTTTCAATGGTGAAATCTGGGTAATCTTGTTAGGCATTATCCCACAATCGCTGCTGCTTTATCCAGCTCCCCCTAGTTGGATACAAATTCAGACTCATGTAATAAAATTTCTCCCACTTGTTTTTAGAAAGGCTTGCCCACAATTTAGGAATATTTTTGTTGGCAAGGACAGGAAGTGGTACTCATAAATTTGTAACTTATGACTTGTAAGCAGCCCAGTCATTGATTGAGATGGGTGGCTATAGATGTTGAATAACCATTTGTGCTTTGAATGGAGTTTAGTTGTAAACAGAAAACCAAGCATTTCTATTTGAACCAAACAATATCAAGAGTTGATAATGCCAAAGAGAGAACCTAAGTGTGTAAAGGATTAGAATATTTGTAGCTCAGGGTTGAAATGAGGGGTCCTGTGTGCTCTCTGAGCTTGCTTGTTTTCTTGTAGAAGTTTCATTACCCTAACTAGGTGACATCATCAGTGCTAGTAAGGGGTGCTGTTTGCTGTCTTGCCTGTCTGTGTGGGTAGGGCTGGTCTTAGGGATTCTTTGGTTGGGTTGTTTACTAATGGCTCTTTGGCAGTTTCTAATATTTGTTAAGATACAGGCCTGTGCTGGCTTAGCTAAGGAATCTTTATCAGGAAGGCAAAATTGAAATATGGGGGGAGGGCAGGGTTGCATTGCTGGAAATACAAATGAATCCCATCCATTACTGTATGTCTTATGATCCAAACATGTTGCGTTTGTTTTTCGTTTTCTTGAACACCTGGAAAAGCTTGGTGATGCGGGAGAGGAAACCACATTTTCATAAAAACAATATAATGCTTTGCCGATATTGATAACCGGAGTACACCTTAAATTCTTGCTCTATTTTATTTAAATCAAACTTACCCCAGCTTTCGATCAAATTAAAGAAAACATAAAAAATAGGCAGTAACCTATTCCAGAAATTGACAATTACAGAAGCATTAACAGTTGAAGCAACTTCGAAAGAAATCGTTTTAAGAGACATTTGCTAGTATCTCCCTCCAAACCGTCAACTCCTATGGTTTGAACCAGGCAGATGCCCACATGTACATCCAGTTCCCAAAAGAACTAGCCGAAATTCGAACCACAGGCACGTCTGGCTACAAAACACGCGCCCCAGATCTTCGGACAACGGTCTGTAGTGTTACTTCCCCAGCGGGGCGGTA
>JALGBA010004281.1:2657500-2955000 GCA_023970755.1 Azemiops feae | reverse complement strand
AAGTTTCACACACTTGCTTCCATAAGTCTATACCACAATTATGCATATAGTTGTATTGTCACTTAGAA
Organism: Azemiops feae; assembly: GCA_023970755.1. Lineage (NCBI taxonomy): Eukaryota > Metazoa > Chordata > Lepidosauria > Squamata > Viperidae > Azemiops > Azemiops feae. The sequence continues at coordinate 2,954,932 of JALGBA010004281.1, read as the reverse complement.
TTCCTAAAACATGGTTTCATTTTTGTATTGCATGAGCAATAGCATGGAAATGTGCTTTTTTCAGTTTTCATCTCTGTGCTAGGTGTGGGAAGCCCTCCAGATGTTACTAAGTATAATTTCCATCAGCCAGCATAGCAGTGGTGAGAGAGATTGGCAGTGGCCAACATCTGGAAAAGAAAAAATTCTTCATTGCTGCTGGACATTAAGAGCCTAAGAATTTTTACTGTCTTATTACTCATCTTGTTCGCCTATCCATAAATGTTGATGGATTCCTCTTTACAGTACAGCTGAATATACAGTACAACTGAATGACTAGCTAATATGTGAATCAGTTCTAGTGGAATCAACAGTGTGTTTTAGGTATGAGAAAACGTTTTCATGTTGACTCTCGTGACATCATTTGATGTCAGAATATTGTAGATCTTAAGCTGTGGACCAAATGTGCTTGAGCTTATGTTAAGGCCAGAAAACAAAGTAGTTACACAAATTTGAAGTCATCTAGATTAGAAGAAAACCCACTGTTCTGTCCATCATTGCATCATGCTAACAGAGTTATCAGTAAGGTGAATGATTATCTCGATATATTTTGTACACCCCCATCTCATTTGTAGAAGGATTTTCGAGGGCTATTCTAATTTTCCAAATCTGGACTGTGATACACTACATTTTTTCAGTATAAAAAAAGAATCATAAAAATATGTTCATGAAGATATTAGCATTCTGGATACAACTGAAAGGATATTGGTAAATCATGCAAAATTATTGACAATCTTAATAGTCAGCATTAGGAATGACAAATTTAGAATACTGCTTCATATATATTATCATGATTACCATTGAAAAATATTTGATCATGCCGGACAAACCATATTGCATTATTTGACAAGGAGACTAAATTAGTAGACTAGCAAAATGCTGTGGCCATTGTATACTTGGACTTCAGTAATGCATTTGACAAAGTAGACCACAGCCTATGTCTTCGTAAGATAGAAAAATGTGGGATAGCATTACCATCAGATGGATTTGTAACTGTCTGACCAACTGTCCTCAACCTCAGTAGAACTACATCTATATAAATGAAAGCATACAGTGGCATATCCCAAGGTTCTGTCTTTGCCTAGTACTCTTCAGTATCTTCATAAATGATTTATGAAGAGCCGTGCAGTGGTTAGAATGCAGTACTGCAGGAGTTCAATTCTGAGTGGCTCAAGGTTGACTCAGCCTCCCATCCTTCCGATGTTGGTAAAATGAGGACCCAGATTGTTGGGGCAATATGCTTATTCTGTAACCCTTTAGAGACCGCTGTAAAGCACTGTGAAGCGGTATATAAGTCTAAGTGCTATTGCTATTACTATTTACCGTAGATGAGGGGATAAAAGGGGATTGATTGAATTTGCAAGCTGATGGAGTAAACAGCCAACACTTTAGAAGATTGGCCCAAGATCCAGAAGGATCTTGACAAACTTGAACACTAGGCCCTATCCAACAAAATGCAATTCAGTGGTGACAAAAGTAACATTAGGCAAGAAAAACCAAAAGCACAGGTAGAGAATAGGTATTACTTGGCTGAACAGCAGTAACTGTGAGAGAGATCTAGGAGTCCTGGTCGACAATCACTTGTATGAGCCAATAGTGTGCTGCAGCCATCAAAAAAGCCAATGCAGTCCTTGGCTGCATCAACAGAGGGATAGTATCAAGATCAGGTGAAGTGTTAGTTCTGCTTTATACTGCCTTGGTAAGATCCAATTGGAATATTTCATCCAGTTTTGGTCACTATAATACAAAAATGATGTTGAGACTCTAGAAAGAGCAGAGGAGAGCAACAAAGATAATTAAGGGACTGGAGGCTAAAATAAACAATGAAAGATTGCAGGAATTGGGTATGTCTACTCTAACAAAAAGAAGGACTATGGATGACATGATAGCAGGCTTCCAATATTGCCACAGAGAGGAGAGAGTTGACCTATTCTCCAAAGCACTGAGAGTAGGACAAGAAGCAATGGATGGAAACTTATCAAAGCGAGTTCCAACCTTAGAACTAAGGAGAAATTTCCTGATAGTGAATACAATTAATCGGTGAGATGGCTTTCCTCCAGAAGTTGTGGGTGTTCCATCACTCGATATTTTAAAGAAGAGATTAGACAGCCATTCGTGCAGAATGGTATAGGGTTTCCTGCATGAGCAAAGGTTGGATTAGAAGACCTCCAAGGTCCCTTCCAATTCTATTATACTGTAAATATTGTTAATACCTAAAATGGATTAACCTAATTACGTGTAATATTATCCAACCACAGTATCTTTAAGAGGTGGGTCCAAGTCATGCTGAAATTTTCAGGTTCTGGTAAAATAGAAATATAGGAAATTACCTTCTACTCTTTTAACTGCAATCAGTGACCCTCTGGGGTTTCAGGTATTAAACTGGAGTTTCTTTATATCTTTATTTAGGAATGCTGAGGAAACGTCTATGGACAAACTATGTGCTTTACTGAGTGACAGTTCTACTTATAATTGACCTATCACTGGATTAAAGAAGTAGAACCTATCTTCTTCAGCCTGGGACTATTCTGATGTATTGGACTACATAATTCATAATTTCCAATCAACATGGCCACTGACATGTTGGCTGAAAATTATAGAAGCTTTAGTCCAAACATTTGCAGGATATTAAATACGAAAAGGTAGTATATTAGGGAGTTTTGAGCAATCAGGCATTGATTCATGCTGCATTTCAAGTATCGTGATGTTTAAATAGTTTCCTTGAACATTCAGATGGATAAATAATAATAGTTCAAATATTATTTCTTTTTATATATTTGACTTGAGCAGATCTTAATCTACATAGGAGTGTTTCCTCCCTGTATAAAAGATGTAAGAATGGCACTTCTAAGATGGTAGCCTCCAAGTTGTATTCTAATAAAATGCTACCCTAGAAATAAAAATTATATGGTGTAAAATTGAGACAGCATTTTTACCAGGTTTTTCAGAGTAGCTAATTCTGTCAGGTGTCCTGAGGCTCAGTTCTACCCCCTCACCCAGAAGTTGTACTGACAGAGCATGGTCAGTTCTCCTTTGCCTGTTTTTGATTTTATTTTTGGAGTTTAACGTGTTTATTGAAATAGTGGACAGATCTGCATAATCCCACATACATTGCATTATTGGATTATATATATATACTCTGTAGATGTATTTCCTTGACAGAAGCCCTTCTTTATTTAGATTGTCTAGCATCCTAAAGTTTCCACGATTCGGGAAGATGCTTAACTTGTTAGTATTGTAGGATTGCAGTTGCTTAATGATAGATGATTTTTCCATGTCCTGTTTAAAATTTTTATTAGCGGTTGCAGGAAAGATATGAAACCCTCAAAAACCTCTTTTAATCTGAATCAAGATTTGTGGAATAGATATTAAAAAAGGACACTCTATGATTAATTAACATATTGTTTATGATAATTAACTATTTTCTATTATTGTTTGTTAAATACATGAACCCAGACATTATGCTGTTTGCTAAATATTGAGAATGTTACTTGGAAAAACCCCAACCCTAACCTTAATCCTAACCCTAACCTAAATCCCAACCCTGACCCCACCTTATTCCTAACCCCATAAAAACTAATAAAATCTATACAAAAAAAAAGGACACTCTAGTCTAGTATAAGACATAATTCTTCATAAATTTGTTTGCTCTGGAGCTATTTTGTTATGGTGTCTTTTTTGATGTTACATTAGGCTTGGGCTGAGGGTGTTTTAAAGTTGTAAAACAATATTAAGTAAATATATGTTTTTGATGGGGTTTTTCTCTATTTAGCTTTTTAAGATTCTTGGACTTAGCTGGAACCTGGCTAAGCAAACAGGATATAGGAAGGTATACAAGTTGGTGTATGAGAAGAACTGGACAACCCATGACCCATTGGGTCATCCTTTCAGAGACATTTTCTTACTTAAACAGAGAAATAGAATGACCACAATTAGGAAAAAAGGCAGGGGGAGTGGGAGTGACTTCCAACTTCCTGCTGGCTTCCCCATTGACGGTGCACTCCTCGTATTTGACTGACCCACAGAACTGTCTGCTACTTTGTTGAGGGAGAGGGAACAAAGGGAGCCATGAACTGCAAGGAAAACTGTACCCCTGCTCTCCATTCTGGTGTGTCTCCAAGGGCCCCCTCCAGGAAGGAAGAGAGTTCACCTGTTGACTTCTGGTGCCCCCAGTCAGTCCTATTCCATAAGCAGGCATTCAAGTCACTTCCTTGTCTTTCCCTTGCCACTAACACCATTAAGAGATTTCAAATTTCAGCCTTAGTTTCAAAGCGTGAATCGCTGCTCACTTATTGGGCTTTGCTGCCAGCCAATTCGCTGCTGGGATCAGAGGGTGGGAATATGCCACTCCCATCTTCTCTTTTGCCACATAACCTATGGGTTTCTGGGAACTATACTCAGAAGGCATGGTGAAACTGAAACAACCACAATTTCCCCAAATTTCACCCCTTAGGGGTGAAATGGGTCCCAGATTTTGGACGCATTCTTTAAGTTAGCTCATTTGAAGGACCCTGGTTCAAAAATGATTATTATTTGCCTTAAGATGTACCACATTGCCAATTTTTGAACTGAGATGGGCCTTCCTTTTTACTTTTGGCTAAAACTAGGAAGGTAGATCTGGATAATGATTGTTACTGAAATAATACAGACATATAAATGTGTTATAAAAACTGCAAATTCTGTATGCAATCTCATTTATACTATATAGTAGGCCTTTTGAAAATAGGTTAAATGACCTATCAGCCATTTCTTCTTCCGATGCTGTGGGTGAATAAGCATATATGTATAACTTTTATAGCCTTATTTTGTGTCATTTCAGTTTTATGCTATTTTTAAATTGAATTTAGTTTATTCTCACCGGAACAACTCTATGGGGTAGGGTAGGCTGCAGTTGATCCTAAAATCACCCAAGGACTCCCATGCTGAGGATACATGATTGGCAAATGACCCAGTTAGAGTTGTCTGTTCCAGGCACCTTATAAATCTGACTGATTTCCATCAGGCATTTGGAATTTTTCCAGTGGCCTAGTGGGCTATTTGGTGGAATGTTTGTACTTGCTTCAAAAGATTGTCTTGAGTCTCTGTCTCTTGAGCTCATCCATATTGGTTCATAGGTGAACTGAGGTCCTTTGGGAAATGAAGTACAGTGGTATCTCAGTACTCATCGTTAATTGGTTCGAGGAGGTGCGACAAATACTAAAAATGATGAGTACCAAGCAAACTATGTGACCTACCATGTGACCATTTGTTTTGGTCTGGAAGGACTTTCTGTCTGGTCTCCACTGCCATCCCCCTTTTCCTATCTCAGCAACCTTCCCAACATGGCCAACTTCCTGTCTTCCCTCTGCGCCTGTCCTCTGCTTCTTTTTGCAGTGACCTTTCCAACATGGCCGTCTTCCTATCTGTTCTCCATGGCCATCCCCCTCTTCCTGTTACAGTGTGTCAAGTACCAAACAAACAGTGGGTACCAGGACAAAATTTTCAATTAAAATATGTTGAGTACCAAATTGGACGGGTTTTGAAGCAGTTGAATACCAAGGTACCAATAAAGAGATATCTGAAAGTGGAAGATGTAAAGTGAAACTGAGTGGCTTCTGGGAAAGGTATGATGAACTGAAGATGACTCCAGCAAAGGCCAAGGAACTGATGAGTAGACTGGTTCCTTGGAAGTTCTCTGAATGTGGATGGGAAATTATCCACATTATTCTCATGAGGAGAAGCAGCAGCTAATCCTGCAGGACAACAGGATTAGCCATCTTGCTTGTAGCCAGGCACAGACTTTTAAAGGACGCTTGCTCACATTCTAGTAACTTTCAGAAGTTGCTCATTAACTACTTCTAAGCTATTAGAGATGTTCAGAACAACAAGTTTTAAAACAATGAGTCTGCCTTCAATCCTGAATGAAAGAAAATTTTAATCATGAGCCTAAGAATTCAAAGAATTGGAAATAGTAAAAAGCTAAATAAGATTTTGATCTCAATTTTTTTAAAATGAACTAAGGGTCCAGATAAAATTGGAATATTGAAACTTTTACAACAAGGCTTAATTATGGAATTAATATGGAATTAATTATAAAGTACAAATAGCATTTTTATAAGAATTAACATGAATAAGCAATTTTATGATTTCAAAAAGTGGACACTGGAAGGGATTAAAGATTTTAGGCTGTGGAAAGATACAGGCCTGTAGTATGATGCAAAAGTTAATGTCAATAAAAATATTAAAGGAGACTTTGAAGAATAGAATCAAGAAACAGTAGCCAGAATATCAACAATGTTAGTAATGGTGTTGGCTTCTGTGGATAGACTGTGGATAGGCCCAAAAGATATTACTAAAAAGTCAGATGTGGAACAAGTTTCATCTGACAAAATGGAGATGGTATCAAAAGTGGATTTATAATTCATAGCCAAGAGAATTATTTAGAAAAGGATGTTTCAGTTGATCTACAAAAAAAAAAAAAAAAAATCCCCAACACTGGCTGAGGTTTTAAAATTTAAAACCAAGAGACTGAACTGGAAAAAAAAATTCCTATTGGATTTATAAAAGAGACTTGTTAAAGCCTTGAAGAACTCTGTATGATGAAACAAAGAAATGAAAAATAAAATCCTATGACAATATATAAATGGACTAAAGAATAATATATGTTTGAAGTAAAAGAAGGAATATAAAATAAGTTTATTTGATCAAAGTTAGAACAAGATACGTTGTTACTTCTGGTTATCCTTTATTGACTCTCTGCTGACACCAGACTGAAAATATGAGATGCTTTATGGATGTTTATATAAGAGATGGAATATAGGATGAAAAAACAAATATGAAAGCTTAGAGGGGGGTGAAGAGTCATCAAATTTGTTTATGTTCCTGTTATAAGTGTTGGAAATCAGTTTTTTATTTCTTCCTTTTCTCTTTATTATATTCTTCCTTTTCTCTTTTTTCTTTCTTTTTCCTTGCACTTTTTGCTTTCTATTGTCTTACCTTACCTTAGATTTTAACATTATAATCTACATACTTAATATATACATATATTATACATACACACACATACTCTGTGTGTGTGTGTGTGTGTGTAGGTATAAGTGTGAGTCTACAGTATTTTCCCTTATTGTATCAATAAGGGAAATTGGCCAGTGACCTTATTTCGTGTTATTAGCTGCCACATCCAGAAGAGAAGTGTGGAATAGAGGGGGAAAAGAAAAAAAAAGTGTTGACTTCCGACTCCCTCTGTTGTAGTAAAATAAGGCATTAACATTGAATCTCAACTTTTTACATTTCTATTGTAGTATAAACTAGCCATTTCTGTAACAACAAATCAGTCTAATCAGTAAAACCTAAAATCAAAGTATCATTTTTTTCCACCTCAAGCACAGTCCAGAAGCGGTTTCCAAGTAGAAACAAAAGTATTTATATTCTTTTCTTTTATCAGAAGAGTCAATTTAGCCATCTCTGCTAACAAATCTTGTAGCCATTCATTCATGGTGGGAATCGAAACATCCTTCCATTTTTGTGCGTAAAATAGTCTTGCTGCGGTCAACATATATAAAATCAGAGTTCCAAATTTTTTTCAAGGTCTTTTTCCATTAGGCCTAGAAGAAAAGTTTCTGGTTTTATCTTTATATACACTTTAAGAATGTTCTGTATTAAAATATGAATCCTACTTCAATATTTCTTTGTTTTATCATATGTCCACCATAAATGATAAAAAGTCCCTTCTTTACATTTCCAATATTCATTTGAGATATCTTCCTACATTCTAGATAACTTATCTGGCGTTAAATACCAACGATACATCATCATAAAAGTTTTCTTTTAAATTATAATTTAGTGTGATTTTTAAACCTTTTGTCCATATATTCTCTCTTTGTTCAGGCATCACATTATATCCAAAGTTCCTTGTTCACTGAATCACACAATGTTTTACATGTTCGTTTTCCATATTTAATTTCAATAATGTTTTGTAAACCTTAGCAATATGTTCATCACTACCACAGAAAATTTTCCAATTCATTTTTAACAAAACCAAACCCATAACTCTTACCAAAGATGATCTTTTGTTTCAGACATTACCAATATTTACAACTGATATTCCATTTAAACAATGGCAGAAAGATATTTCCAAGTTTATATGGAAAGGGAAGAAATCAAGAATCAGATATAAGTTACTGCAAGATGCCAAGGAAAGAGAGGGTTTGGGTTTACCAGATTTGAAATTGTATTTTGATGTTGTTTGGTCTGGCTAAAGAATGGGTGAACCTCCAGAATAAGAGGCTACTTGATTTAGAAGGTCATGAATTAAGGTTTGGATATTAATGGTATGATAAAGTTAAAGTAAATGTTAATTTCAACAATCATTTTATTAGACGTGCCATACTAAGAGTTTGGAACAAATACAAAGCAAGGTTTTTTACAAAGTTGCCTCTTTGGGTGTCTCCTCAAGAAGCTGGGCCAGCAGTCAGATCTTGCTGCCGGCAGAACAATTTCAAACAGCGCCAATGACTTTTAATGGTCTCACCAACAGTTCTGAAACAGCTAGAAACTCGCCATGCCACTAAAGATTTTCGGTCGTATGTTGTATGTTACCATAGTTCCACCATGTTGCTCAAACACATTAAAACCTTCCTGATCATGTGGCCTATATCCCTTAATATCCCTCCCAAAACTTTTCAACTTCGAGAGCCAATGCAGCCGCAGCCGATCCAGGCGCCTCCATCTTAAAACTTAGTATATATTCTTGATGTAAGTTGTCATATTATGGTGAAAGATGTTCTGAAGATTATCTTTTTTTCTGTGGTTCTATTTAAGGCATAGTTTTAAAGCCAGTCATTTAATAAAGTTGTAATCCATTTTCTATTATAAAGTGAAGTTGCCATAAAGTTTGGCTTCCATAAATATTCCAGAGATTTGAAAATATTTGCATCCATCTCATTTATCTGAATTGCTTCTGACTCTGTTCTAGGTCTGTTATTAACAACATAAACTAGATTCAATATTATAAAACTGGACATGGACATGTCAACAGTGTAGCTTGGCTTTGACTTGGTGTGAATTCATCCATTTATGTAACATAAACCATAGTTTTTATGATTGAGTTTGCTGTATAGCCAAAGCATTTTTGCTTATTTGTTTAATAATGGTTAAAATGTTGCAGTTTAGCATGTTTTAGCCTAAAACCAAATAAGAACCATAATTATTTTGAATGGGAATAGAAGAGTCAAAACATATGGATAGATTATACTAGGCCATTGGGTAGGTCAAGTGTGTTTACAGTTCTTTAACAAAAAAACAGTGGAGTTTGCACACATTGAGAGGCCAGGGTTTTTTAAAAATAATATATTGATGTGTAGTATAAAAGAGAATAGTTAGGTTCATACATAAAGCTGAGCTTGGACCAAAGAAACCATATAAAAAACATGCAGTAAAAGATGGTATCTTATGGTGCCACTGCTAAAATGTTTCTGATTCCAGTGCTTATGCTCCTTTGCAAACAAAGAGTGGAGCTTCCCATCTGTATATTTTCTTATATGGTTAGATCCAAATCAGTTGTACCCCTGGTTGGGGTAGTATTCAGAATTGGCAAAATAGCAGATAGAACATGCTGGCGCTCTGCCAATATTTCTATCTGCATGATGGTACTTGGTTGATGAATACATACAAAACATGAATTATTGAGAAAGGAAATTCGGTTGGGAAGGAATGGAAAGATGGAATGGAAGTGAACCATATAAGGTAGGGCCTCCTTTCAGTCAAAAGTGGGGTAAATGATGATGAAGAAAATAATGATGATGATAGTGCAAATCACATCTTGCACAGGATCACTGTTAAATTAACACTATACAATCATATACAGAAGCCATCGTCTGTCTTATTTGTGCTTCTGCTGTCAGAGTGGAGTTGATTAAATTAACTTGTCTATGTATTATGTTAAACTGTAATATAATTTAGGGGCTTTGTGTGGGTTCATGGGATTGTGAAAGATACTTGGCTCACATAAATCTTGGCTAGCAATTGTTTCCAATGTGACATCTGACACAGTCTGGCATCTTCAAAATTAAGTGTTATTTGGAAGACATTGTTAATGTATTCCATGATATTGTATCTCTGTTATTTGACAGAAACTTACATTTCTGGAGTTGACTCCAGAGACCACTGAAACCCAGATTCTTTATTTATTCTGGACCTGTTTACATTAGTGACCATTTTCTTCCCTTGTTCTTCAATCAATAGAATAAAAGAGTGCTAGTCTATTACTTCTCAAATCTATATGTTCTTAAATGCATTGTCAATTTTTTTCATGTAATGACCACCTGCAATGCAATAGGTGTTCTGAAATTTGTTTCAGAACTGATTAGCTCACTGTCTTGAGACCCAGAGAATTAAATCTGATCTGTTGTTGAACTGACAAAAGAAAATGTGTAATTGCAGGGAATTAAAATTTGGAACAAACTGCTTAAAATATACACCAGAGTTTTCCATAATGGAGCTGTACATCCACCTATATATTCCAGTTTTGTTATAGGCATTTTGTTTAATATTCTGCTTCTGAAGACCTTATGACAAAAGTTGGTTAGGAAAAAAGGAAAATTATATACAGATAGTCCTCGACTTATGACTACAATTGAGCCCAAAATGTATGTTGCTAAGTGAGAAATTTGTTAAGTGAGTTTTGCCTCATTTTACGATTTTTCTTGCCACATTTGTTAAGTAAATCACTGCAGTTGTTAAGTTAGTAACACGGTTGTTAAGTGAATCTGGCTTCCCCATTGACTTTGCTTATCAGAAGGTTGCAAAAGGGGATCACATGACCCCGGGACACTGCAATCGTCATAAATGTGAATCAGATGTCAAGCATCCAAATGTAAATCACATGACTATGGAGATGCTGCAATGATCATAAGTGTGAAAAATGGTCATAAATCACTTTTTTCAGTAACTTCGAACGGTCATTAAATGAAGTCAAAGACTACCTGTATATCAAATTAGCCCAATTTACTTCAGTGTTCTATCGACTGACTGTATTATTTCTCAGACCTAGCTTAGAGCTAAAATATATTCTATTTTCATAATAATGACTTTGATTTACAACAAATAGTTCTTTAAACGAAGGAAATGGATAGCACCTTTGAAGCTTTTATTTGTAGTTTAAGACCATCTAAGATAGTGACCCTGAACCTTGTGTTGTGTTTTAGATTTCAACTCCCAGATTTTTCAAAAGCTATTGTGTTATGAATTGAAGGGTGCCAAGTTGAGGACTACTGTGTAATCTTGGACATTTAATTGTATACCTTTTGGAAGATAAGAGATAAGATAAGAATTGTTGATTGCTAAAGAATCACAAGATCTAGGACAATATGTTATGACTTTAAAGCATCCACCAGTGTTCTTGTTGGATGCCAGAAAGTCTGATCAAATAAAAAGGTGGGATAAAGATAAATTAATATATGTATTATGTATTGGTATGTGTGTGTATTTGACATTGATTGCTTCACCTGATAAGCATAGAGGAAATCCTTGTTTAGCAACTGCCTCATTTGGTGTCAGGTATGAAGAATCAGGATCACGCCTAAGTTCCAGTTCAGAAGATTTATTTCTCAAGCCTGTACACAAGAATCTGGTCAACTAATGGTCAGCACTAAATTAGCGCTAGATAAGAGTTAACAAAATTCAAGGGCTGGACTTGGAGTGTTTGTGAACATGTAACAATTCTAGGTTGAGTCCTCTCTTGACTCTGCCCCCAGGCTCTGCCTGCTCTTCTCCTACATTTAATGACTATTTGTAGTTACGTTGGTGATAAAAGAGTAACTTTATAACCAATCCTCACATTTACGACCAGCAAAGGAAAGCTAGAGTGAGATCATAAGCTGGTTTTGCTTAATGACCATTTTTTAATGACCAGACTGGCAGTCCCAATTGAGGGACTACCTGTAGTTGTTCCTCATACGTTCATTGTGGTATCTTAATATAAAAGTAAAAGTTGAACCAAATCTCTTGTTTTCCCTCTCCGCTATCCTTTTTGGAATATGCGCAGAAAAGTGAAGGATTGCCTTCCATCCACTCCTCTAGTAACTAAGTAATAATTTCATGTATAGGTTTCCCTGAGGTTATCCATTTCACTTCGTGACCAAGGTTCCAAGGGTTAACATATGCTTATTAGCCTGAGCAAATTATATAATAAATATGCTACTTATTTAGGGCAATTCACATTTGTTATGCAGAGCTAGCTGCCATGTTATGATCATTAATTCACTAATAACTTTGGATAAATTTTGAGTCAAAGCAGGATTGCTTTAAGGGAAAGTATGGAAGTGTTATAAAACAAATGTCTAATTTTAGGTAGAGGTGATGGGTGAAAGATTTTGTAATTAAGGGCATTTTTAAAAAAAACGTAATCTAGCAAAATTTTCTGTGACTTAGTTCCCCATTCTTTGACCTGAGAAGCTGCATGCATCTTCTGCCCCAGCTGCCAAATACTAGAGGAAAAAAAAATGCCTGCTATCACAAAATTGCAGAAACAGCAAGTTCTTGCTTGTTATTTTGCGACATCATACTTTTTCAGTGTCCATCAACTCAACAGAAAAAGCCGCTGAGCCATCGAAAGGTTTTGTGGGGTCATGAATTCTCCTTCACCTGTTTCTGTAAACTTGATTATTTGTATAATTAACCTCATTGCAAGTGGTAAAGCTGCACTTCTTTTCAGAGCCCTTTACTGACACACATACACAGCCCCAGAAATTCTGTAGCAGGGTGTTTCTCAATCTTGGCATCTTGAAGATGTATGGACACACCCACATTAATTTATTATTCATTACTATGCATTCATGTACATAGCAATGTTTTGTGTATATCGATGTTCTACCCCATGTTAACATCAAATTGCATGTGTGTCTCAGTGGAATAGCTTGCATTCAGAAATCACTGGAGGTTTTTAAGAAAAGACTAGACCAGGCATGTGAAACTGCCGGCCCACGGGCCGGATGCATCATGCCAAAACCACGCCCACCCCATTGCAGGCAATGGGGAAAAAGTCACGATACGTTGCGACACATCACATGACATTGTGAGTTTGACACCCCTGTTATATACAGAGTAACCCAACTTACATATCACACTGAATTCTAATTTAGCAAGGTATATGTGAGAACAAAAGGATAGCTCTTAAGATTTGAGGTCACATGTTCCACATGTACTTTAGGGGAAGCTTTTGATTTCTCCTTCCCATTTTGTTGTTGGATTGTTTGGGTTAGGATGGTAATTGAACTTCTAATTCTATTATGGTTCTTAATGCAAAATTTTTTAATTATGTCAAAATAAAAGCTGCCAAAGTTCTGTTTGCAAAAGAAGGGGAAGAACAAAGTGAAGCTGGGGAAGATATAGGAATGTCACATGTACTAATTTGGTTAAGACACTTATAGAGCTGATTTGTTTCAGCAGGTTGTCCTATCATGTGCCAACACAAAGCTGATGGGAGAAACTGAACGAAACTACTAAGGTTATTACATATCGAGAGAAATCTTAATTATAAATCAAATTGAATTCTGCTTAGTTAATAGATTATATTAGGATGACCTTGCATGAGCAGAACAATAGAACTGAATGGAAAGAGGAACACTGTGTGCTCTTGTGGAAAAAGACATTCTCTCTATTCTGTGAGGCAATGTCTCTTCCAAGTAGGATCAGTTGACTATGGAAATTCTCAGTCATCCACGTCATGGTTGTCCCAAAGGTACTTTTTCAAGAGGCAACTGGACTTACTTAGTTTTCATTGAAGACGTTTCGCTTCTCATCTAAAAAGCTAAAGAAGCTTCTTGGATGAGAAATGAAACGTCTTCAAAGAAAACCAAGAAAGTCCAGTTGCCTCTTGAAAAAGCACCTTTGGGACAAGTAGGGTCAGTTGTTTTGCAATATTTGTAAGACCCCATCTTCAAAGTAACATGTAATGTTCGTGCAGTATTTTTATTAATAATTTTTATCTGTTAAACTGGGCTTATGAATTATCATAAGACCATGCTGACTCCATTTGATGACCTTTAGAAATGAAAACTCCTATAATTTCCAGCCAACATACTGGTTGGGATGAAGTCATCCAATAGAGTCATTTAGTTAGATGGGTGGCTATAGAAATCAATCAAACAAATAAAATATCTGCAGAGATTTAGCAGAAGGAACCCCTTAGGAATTCAGGACTGTTGGCTAGACTGGGGAATAATCTCAAAAAAAGCACTTTTATCCTGCTGCCAAGAGAACCTGGGTGCCTTCACCAGGACCTGAGATTTGAGATGCCTATGGAGATTCTCAGTAATCCAGGTCATGGTTGTCTGAGACTTGAGTGTGTTTTCACTTTATATAAGGGAGCATTGTCTCAGTTTTGTGGATCTTTACAGCAAAAATGCAGTGCTTTTTATGTGAAATTAAAAAGCGTGATAGTTTATTGAAATACAAAAATTTGAGGAGATGCCAAATATTGATAAAATGTTAATACTAAAAACTATTAGAAAGTGAGGAGGTACTGAATGTGATGAAGTTTTCTGTGAAAGATAGGAGAAATAATTAACTTTGAAAAGTAGTTCACTTCCCGACTGGAAACATACCACTTTGTTTCAGATTCCAGTCCAAGAAAAATTATTTACTATGCTATATTTGATGGTAGACAATAAAGAGCTAAAAGTCTTGGGACCAATATATCTGAAGACCCTCAGGTAGCATACGTTAGGAGGGTAGCAAGCAGGGAAAACAGGACTTATTTTTCTAAGTGTGAGCTGCTTTGTGGACCCTGACTCCAGACAGGTTTGTGAGGCATGAACATGTGTTAGAAGTTTTGGCTGAGTATTGTTTGGATTTTGTTTCTCTTGTCTGCCGTTTTAAAATATTTATTGTTGCATCTTTTAAATTGTGATATATGTATGGGTGTTTGTAGAATATGGGTATTATAGAATAAATTTATTCTACAATAAATGCAGAAATATGTGTTACAAAATTAATTTAATTTGGAAAGGATGTATGGCAACAAAATAAATCGATGAACCTGAAGCTTACCCTTTGCTACTGGCGTATTGGTTTTGTTTTTTGTTTTTTTAAGGGTGAGAAGTTTGTTTTGTTTAACCACCATTATTTTACAGATGGTCATTTTTATCTGTTGGAACTGTATTAGTCCAGCAGCAGCAACTGTTCGGAAAAGATTTGAATGTAATTTTTTCAACATTTTCGTAGTGCCTCTTTTTGCTAAGAGGTAAAGATACTGATGTTTGTTAGCAATTATTACTAACCAGAAGCCACACTCTTGGCATTTGAAACTACTGGGATTTAAAACCATAAGAAGCAAAATTGTACTAGATTCAAGACTGTTTGTACATATTGGAACATGTCCATAATTTTCATGTGCCTATGCTTCCCCTTTTATTTCAACAGAGACTACTGGATACGTAGGCAATTAATGTTAGTTTTTAAAGCAAATTATATACACAGTGTGATACTGTAGATTTTCTCTGGAGACTTTAATTGCATTGGATTCAGATAATTCCTATAACAGCCTTCTCCGGTTCAATTCTCTGTTGCAAAATAGACTCCATCATCCCCTGCCAATCACACTCATGCTTGTTGGCAAAGATAGTTGTTGCCCAACAAATTTGGAGAATAGCTTACAGAAGCTTTGATATCCAGATATTGGATTGATAAAAGTTATAAATGTAATCCCAAACTCAAATCTAATCTTGAATATTTTTTCGGAAGTATTTTTATATCTGGAAAAAGAAATAACATATGCCCTGACCTTGGCATGGATAGAATGTTTTGAATGCTTTATAATGCTTCTTTTTTGTAACGTATTACAGAGTTGTTCATACAAGAAGTTAAGGATTTACTGCAGTGTCCAACTGGGAGGGGATACAGGTATTTGTAAAACTATGAAAGGCATTTTGTTTTCATTTCGCTTAGTCTCCTCTAAGGAATGCCAGCTTATCTATTGAGTGGTGGGCTCTAACCTGTGATGATCCCCATGTCTCCCACAAGAAAGCAAGGTCAGCAGCAATCATTTTTATTCTCTGCTTGGGTCTGTGTGTTTTGTAACAAGAGAAAATACTTAGCATTCTTTTTGGTATTTTAGATTAGCTCTTATCAAGTAACCCTTCGTTTTTTATGCAGATGCATGCATGTAATTGCAGAGAAAGAATTTGCCCAAGCCTTTTAGTGATTGTGGTTATTAAGCCTAAACTGTATTATCCTAATATAGTTCTTTCTAAGCTAAAACTTCTAAAATGTGTTTCGATTACAGTTTTCCAGACTCCAAAACACCTAGTCAATATTCCCAAAGTAGATTAGGGAAGCTGCCCTAACTATCAAGTCTGGTTAAAATAAAACTAATTGTGGTGTCTCTATTATCTGCTGTATCTATTACAATTAAATTCATCAGTGGTTGATCATTTTTATTATAAGGTAAATGTTCATACCTGTAGTCTTTTCATATACAAAGAGATAATAAATTATAAAATACAGTGAATCTTTAATGTTCCAAAGGTGCTGTTTAAAAGGCAATTGGACTTTATTGGGGGGGGGGGGGTTTCCCTTGAAAAAAGCTTCTTCAGTTCTGGCTGATTGGTGCCAAACGGAAGGATTTATATTCTTTGCAGTCATCTGGTCGTTGGCACTCTGAAGGTCGGTTGTTAGCTGTCTGAGAGTTGTTGAGGCCACTTGAAATATTGAATCTTCAGTATTTATTCCATTGAAATTCTGCCATTAACTAGAACTCCTATGACCTACACCCGGCATTATACTTAACATTTGTTTCAATTGTCTGGGGGCATTTAAGTGCTCAGAGACAAAGTAATCAAATACAGTATATGAATATTAAAATATCACTTCAGCAATTGCACGCATTTATAACTATATATTTCTAATCTTTTATGTGCTGGTTGTACAATTGGAGCACCCTTGGCAGAGAATGTGAACAACATTGCTAAGAATTTTTTATCGTCAAAGCATGACTACTGTATTTGCAAATGTAAACACAGAGACATAATCAACTTTCCCTGAACTCCTGAAAGAATAATAATGGTCACCTTTCTAATTAATCTTTTGGCTTTTATTTTTCCCTGGATTCAGTTACTCTGCTTCTTGTTTTGTTCTTTATTTCCTAAGGCTGTTCAAAATATTGTTTTACACATACTTCAGCTGTAGTAGAGCAAGTATGATTAATAATTTGATACCAAAAACAAAGTGTTGTGCTGCTTGCTAGCAGTGTTGAACCACAGCGTTTATGATGTTGATTAATATCTTCCTGTAAATATATTTCTGACAACATGGTCAAGAATTCAAAATAGCTTGCCCATGCTTTGTTTTGGAAGATGGGTTGTCTTTTACATCAGAAATGATCTCAGGTTTTTAGCCAACTGGTAATTACTGTGACAAGGGGTGGAGGCAGTTGAGGCTGCTTTGTTTCTTTGGCCATTAATGTTGACCTCTATTATTGTGAATATATAGGATTTTTTTTCTGCCAGGCTTATAAATAGTAATTTTGGATTTTCACATTGTGATTCAAGAGTGTGAGCAACTAGCAGTGTCACTTGGTGTTCTTTGAGTGTTGAAGTCTCTTGACAGCTAGCATTAGCTCTCCAAAACTTACTGCAAAACTGGACATTTCAGTTTCTCTCATGTGAGATTTCAAGTATAGGGATTGGTGCCTGACAAAGTCCTCTGCAATTCCAAGACCTATTTTCTTCTTTCAGGAGACTTATGAAAAATGGTTTTAACCGCATCTTTTTTGAATGTTGCTTGGTGGTGTGTAATTCTTAAGCTGATTCTTCAATTGTTTAATTTCTGAAAACTGATTCATTTTCTTTTACTGCCTTTAAAAATACATACTTGAGTAAGCTATCATGGGTCTGGATGTCTCACTGAAATGAAAAGGAAGTAAAAATTTGGAATTCTGCTAGTAGATTTGCAGTAATGCAACAAGATTTTATTCTTTTCTCTTGCTTCCTACAAGCCTTTTGGAATGTAATAAGAAAAGCTATATATTTTGGAGTCAGTTTGCATCAATCATCTTGTTATTTCCACCTATGGCTTTATGATGTGACTATATTTTAGCAGCTCCATATTGTTAACGAAGATATGCTGTATTTCATATATTTAAGTTCATATGCTGTACTGAGCCAATATTTGTTAACAGTGATTTTTTTTAACACACTATTTTTTAAATAAACAATGTTGGTTCCTATAAAATAGTAATCTGTACTAACCTTTACTATGCCTGAGTTTATGTATGATCCTGAGACAGAAACAAGCTACATTGGTGTACACAAGATGTAAGTCACATAAGGATTTGTAGATTTGTAGATATTTGTGGCTTTACATAACAACATGATATATTTATTTCAGTTTCCTGTTTGTTTTTAAATACTTTAATAAAAATGGAGTCTATAAAGGAAAACACACATATATAATAAGAGTATATAAATGTATGTTTTCTATACTTCTTTATCTTGCACAGTATATTCATTACATGATACATGCAGAAAAGTGCTCAGTTTTTCAAGACATCATTAACATTTGACCATGGTGAGTAATTTTCTGTTTTATATGGTGATTGATCAGATGGCTCTGAAAAACTTAAAACCAGTATATAAATATATATTTTTCTTACTATTCTCTATAAGTAATTAATATTTAGAGGTGTATTGCCTTCTACTCCCAGAGTAACATATAGTTATCACAGCTAGAAGTGATTAACAGTCGTATCTCAACAAATTTGTCAAATCACCATATGAAGCATGAATACTGAAGGTCAAGGCTCAGCAATTTGTTGCTAACATATATGGTTGAAATTTTGTTAGCTTTCACAGAACACATTCTTGGTAAGAATTTGGGCTGAAAGTTTGAAGGAATGGGACATTCAGTCCTGGAATATGTTGCTGAACCTCTCTCTAGCATCATTTAAATATTGGTTCTGATTTTATTTTTAAAATTCAGAAATGCACATTTTTTGATTTAGAGAAACCATAACATAAAGGGCATAAGTTGAATATCCCCATAGTTGTTTGGATACATGTACAGTACAAAGAATGCATGTACTGTTAAAAGTGTATTGGTTGGAGACATAAATATGTTTATACTTCTGTATGCAAACAATGTCATGTTGGTGATGGAGAACCCAAATAATTTGCAAGAAATATTAGTAGATGGAAACTATGCAAGACAGAAAGATATGGAGAGTTATAGTGAGTGGCAGTTGTTTCATTTCAATTTTTGGATAGAAGAGTGGATCATAGATAATTTCCCAGAGTAGGGCAAAATTTAAACTGTGCATTTGTATGAATAGAATTTGTAGTTAGTTGGAGGAACTTGGTTTTGAAATGGTTCTTTTGATTTTCTGTTTGTGTGAACATGGTTTTTGAAAAGCCCCCAAAATGAAATAAGAAGAGGGAAAAATGCTTCACTTCTTTCTTAAATGGTTTTCTGATTTGTAAATTATCTCGCCAAAAAAACTAATTGACAAATAAACAGATCGTCTTATTTTCTAATGGACAACTTGGTGAATCCCTGCCAATGTCTGTTGCACACTTGGGCACACTTACCTTGATTGTAGTCCTCTGAACATTTTCTTTTTCAACAAAAGAAACCCTTATGTTGTGCCCACAAGATCATCCAGAGCTGGCAAGTTATCAGAGAAAGCCAATTTTACAGACAAAAGACCTATTTCAGGAAAACAACCTAATTGAAATGTTCAAAGGCATTCATGGGATTTATTCTCATGTTTTCATTTGAAAATCTCAAGGGTGGGGTGTGCATTTCATTTATTGGGTCTGGAGATTTAGTGTCTTGACAACGGATGTTCAGCATTTTTTGGTTTCAGCTTTTTTTGGTGAAGGCTGTGGAAATAATCTATACCTTGTTACTATGTTTATATTATAATATACAATTTGTTTTTCTGTCAAAGTACATCTTTTTAGGTATATACCTAAAACTTCTGGTTTTATAATATCATGACTCTAGGAGGGAATATTGTACCACCCCCATGGCTCAAAGGTAGAGTGTATGAGATTTGGATCAATCTCTAACTAAACCATTGCACTTAAATAATCAGTGTGGCCATTTATCAAAGCCAAATCTGTGTTTTTATTCACTTTTCAAAAACACAAGTCTGATACACATTTTTTCACTGAAAGCGTTCTTGCTATCTATAAATGAGCAGCATGAACAAGAAACATTAATTTCAGTGCCTATAAAAGGTTTTGTTTACTGCCTGTATTTTTATCCAGGATAATTCAGGAAGGACATAGTACTGTCCTAGTAAAGACCTACTCATATCGCATATAGGAAATTAGTTTGTAAATATTTTTTTTTGTATTTTAATGTTCTCTGCCCTGGCACATTTTCTTGAAGTTCAGTAATCTTGTAATTTTTCCTCAGTGGCCAATGAAATGCTTAGTTTTTTTCCATGTAATTTTGAAACTTCCTTTGGTTTTGAACTAGAGGTTCTGCCCAAGTATAAAAGCCAGAAGTGATGTGTGGCCTTCCATTTCATTGTGTCTGGAGGGGAATACAGTTCTTAATTATCAAATTAGATGCACATTCTGGCTCTCTGGCATATCTTCCTGGCTGGCCATCTGTTAGATTGGATCAAGGCCCACCGAGAAAGTAGACTACTCATTACCAACCGTGCCCTAGTGCCAACCAATGGTGGGTTAAGAGGGGCAGGCTGTACACAGTTCATATTCCTGCTCCCCTGCCAGGAGCATTTCTTGTGAGCAGATCAATGCCAGCCTAAGCCCATATGTCCCATTTGCATAAATTCACATCTGTGGAGACAGATGTGGCCATTGCTGTACCAAGAGGAAATGTTAAGGAATGAGGATACTGACCATAGTTTATCAATCAAGTGTCCTTTGGAAAAAGAAATTTATAATGGCACTACTTTATCACTGTAAAGAGGTCCAGTCAAGGTCAGTCCATTCAACTTGCTTTTCAAGTATTAATACCCAAAGCAGCTGGCCAAGAAAGACTTGTGAAAGCAGCAGGTCAGGTTTTACTGTTAGCTTGACCTAGCCTTTGGCATATTTTCCTTGATTAGCAACATTAAAAAAAACTATTTCCCATGGTGCCTACATTAAGTTGCTTATGTGCTAGTCCACCTCTCCTTAATACTCTTTAGCTTTAGATGATATTCAAGTAACCATATAGCATTATTATCATCATTAGGTGTTTGTCAAAGAATATTCACAAGAACATCACTCATTCATAGAAGAGGACATAGGGCCGATTCAGTGGCTATACACTGGAAGTAGTCCTGTTCACTGGCTATATACAGTCTACACACTAAAGACTGGCTATGAATTTGGTGCATATACAATCCAAAAGCTAGTAAGCATTTTATATCCATTGAATTTGAGTAGTGATCACGATTACAGTTTAATATAAGATGATAATTACTGGGACATGTTGAGTGTGGATAGTCCCATTTTGGTACAAATGCATGGGAATTCAGAGAATGTGTTCACTATTAATACATAGAGCATCTGTATGAAATTTACTATTCTGGGAATTTTTGAATACTGGTTGCTCAGGTACAGTAATGAACATCTGCTCATTATGTTCTTAGCATCATCTGGCTTTGTATTATGAATATATAATTGTGGATTAATACAGGAAAAGGGAGTGCATGAATTAAATACTAATAATATTGCCATATTGAAGTTGGCTTTGCAGCCAAATTGTTGGGCCTTGTGAACTGTGTGTTAATTTTTTCCGGTTCCCAGGATCTGGTGGCATGAGGTAATGATATCATTAGATTCAATGCAACCTAATGTTTTGACCCTTCATTTTTTGGAGGGATCAGATTTTTTGGAAGATGAAATGGTTGTATCTATATGGTTTAAGCCAGGGGTCTTCAAACTTGGCCCTTTTATGACTTGTGGACTTCAACTCCCAGAATTCCTCAGCTAGCGTGCCTGAGGGATTCTGGGAGTTGAAGTCCACAAGTCATAAAAGGGCCAAGTTTGAAAACCTCTGGTTTAAGCCATCTGAGCCTTCAAATTCAAATCCACTCCAAACATCTCCACAAGACTATGTTTTGTGTGTTAGAGAATCCCCAGGTTTCTTAATAGCAAGGTTAAGTTTCCAACTGATTGTTTGAATTTCATGGCTCACTGTGCATATGTCTACTCTTACTGGAGTCTTACTGAGTTTGAGTTTCTTTACTGATGTATATGCTATCATGAAATATTAGATTATTGCAGTGGTTGAAAGCAAATAAACTGTTATTTTAGGAGAGCGATCAGATGGAAAACTTAGGGAATATGAAGAAGAGAAAGAGAAGGAGTTAAAAGGAAGCCCAGTCCTGAAAGGCAGACAGAATAAAAAAAAAAAAGGGGGGGGGGGAAGGAGACCCTGTATTTATAAAAGAAAGTAAAAGAGAGATACTAGTAGTTTTGTGACAGCCTTTCTGTAAATCATCCTGCTAATCATCACCTTAAGGGAGCAGTCAGTCTTTATTTCATCCAGGACTGATTGATTGGTTCTGCTTGCAGTCTGTGGAACTCTTAGTAACAGTCTCCAAATCCATAATTCAAAAGGCATCTCTTTTCTGTCTCCTGCTTTTCTTTATGTCCAGCATCACAGGCATACATTATCACTAAGAAAAAATACATTGACTTGTCTGTTTTGATCTTTGCTATCTTACAGATAGTATCTTCTATGATCTTGGCTAAGTTAGTCATTTTCTTTCCTCCTAGGATTAAGCTTGTCTTTCTCCTCCAGGAAACTCTCCACCTTTCCCTATTTTTGAAGCAAAACTAACAACCACCTTCACTTCTTTGCATTGAATTCCCAACAGCATTTTAACATCAGTTTTGTCCTTTCAGGCTCAAATAAATTCTCAAAAGAAACACAGTTCTGTCTATTTTATAGAAATGGAAGGCTGGACTAAGCAGATCGAGGGCTGGAGTTCCTTTGTGGGAGATGCCAACAATTGCTTTGCTTCAAGGTTAATAAGCAAAACAAAGAATCCATTAAACCAGGGGTCCCCAACCTCTGGTCCGTGGACTGGTACCGGGCCATGGCATGCCAGCAGCCGAGCCACACAAACAAGCGAAGCCCAATCCGTGGGATGCAGGCAGCACACAAAACCATGCATTCTCCGGTCCACGGAACCATGCATTCTCTTTCTCCACGGAACCAATCCCTGGTGCCCAAAAGGTTGGGGACCTCTGCATTAAACCATGGAAAGAGCAGGAAAGAGGGATGCCAGAATTAAGCTACAGTGGGTGTAAGAAGAGATTGCAGTTTCATGTTGACAGAGGGAAATCAATTGTTTTAGTAGCTTTATTCTAGTATACAGTAAAAGCTTTATCTAATGCTGTGTTGTGACTGAGACTTAGGCAAAGCTTGTGTCTTAACAGCTTAGTCACACCATGTTGAATTGAATGTCTGGGACATTCAACATACTGTTGAGTTCTGGGAACTACCAATGAGCTTTGATAGTTTGATTGCCATCTCATTTTTCCTACCACAACTGGAAGAGAGATATTGTCTACAGATTAAAGATTGATGCAATCAATGCCAATTCTCTGGAGAGCTCAGCTGATTATTGATCCAATAGCCAACACCTTGTTCCAGTACCAGAATGAATTGGTTATCCAGAAAGCCAGCTATCTCAGTTTCTGAATTATCCAGACCAGCCTGCAAGACAGAAGTATATAGCGCCAATACCACCACAGATGATGCCTCTCCCAACAGGGGCCAAGACTCTTAACAGTGGCAATTTTGCTATAACAATCCAACACCAATCTAACTTCCTTGCTAGAAAAATATGAGAATCCAAATGGATTGGATTGGATTCGATTGGATCCTGTAACATTGTCCTGGGACACATATATTTACCTTCATTCATTAGAGACATATTTATTTAACAAGTTTTGGTTGTCATAATGGGAAGTTTGAATGTACCTTAAAGCCCTGTGGATTGGCAGATAATTTTTCAATCTCTCAGAAATGTATAAATTGTATCTGCTGTGATTGATTGGTTATTTACATAACTTGCTTATTTACTTTGAAGATCCTCTCCTCCAGATGTTCAAGTGGTTCTTTAGTGTTTTAATGATAATAGTTTGTGTGTTGCACTAAATATTTTTTCCCCTTTTATGTTCTTATATTAGGTTTTTTTTTTACTACTGTATTCCATATTTCCTCTGAAAGATTTCAGTTGGAAATCTAAAGCAGCTGCCCCCAACCTTTTGGGCACTAGGGACCGGTTCCATGGAGAGAGGATTTTCCGCAGACTGGAGGGGGTGTGGTTTCACGTGCTACCTGCATCCCACGGATAGTGCTTCACTTGTTTGTGCAGCCCAGTTTCTGGCATGCAGTGGGCCGGGGCCAGTCCATCGTCTGTGGGTTGGGGACCCCTGATCTAAAGTATAATCCATTATAGTATGGGAACTTCTGTATTCTCCAGCATGATCGATGGAGAATCCACGAATGGGTTAACCTTGTCTTCCTGCCCTTTAAGACTAAGTCAGTCAAACTTTGCCATGCCTCTCTCCTGGACTAGGAGTCCACCCAGTCACGACTTAGTCTTCGCCCTGATCAGACGTGGTGAAATTGGCTCCTAGTCTTAAAGCAGGAACACTAGCCAGGTTGTATCTTTCCTCATTTTTTTCCTTGGCTCGTTCCTCCCCCATTCCCAGCGTGTATCGGTTATATTACAGGGCTTGCAGGCTTCGGAGGAAGCCTCGAGCCTCCTTTCGTGGGGGAGGTGACTTGATGGATTATCTCCCTTTCCTTTGCTTGTTAGCTCAGGGAGGCTTGAAAATACTGTGTTTTTTCGCTCAGTAGAGCTCATTTTGAAGCGAATTAGGACTGTTTTGATTGTTGCTTTGCAAGGGAAGTTGAAGTTTAGAGATTTACCATAGATAGCAGCCAGATTGCATTTCAATGGTATAAACTGAAGGATTGAAACCTAAATCAGGGGCTCGCAAAGTACCAGCCTCAGCCTCCCTCTTCGGTCCGGCAGTGGTCGCCATTTTGGGTGCTGCACGTGCTGCCTCGAGACTGAAAGTGAAACTATCTTTACGGAGCTCTTTCCTGGGCAAATTAGCCCATGGGGGGCACAATAATCAGGGGAAAAAACTGTACAACCATTACTAGTGTGCTGGCTATACCATTAAGTTGGTCTTGCCGCCACCAACCATTACCAGTGTGCTGGCCGTTACCATTAAGTTGGTTTTGCCGCCACCAACCACTACTACTAGTGTGCTGGCCGTTACCACTAAGTGAACTACTTGTGAGCTGGCCGTTACCATTGAATTGGTCTTGCCGCCACATTAGAGCTAACCAGAGCACAGGAATGCTTTACTGGTCTTACTGCCATCAGGAGCATTGCAGTTTGCTGGACGTGCCATTAAGTTGGTCTAACAGCCACTATTAACCCTGAGTACATTGGATATTCATTCAGTGACCACCTGTCATTATCAGTACTCGGCTCCTTAATATTAAGATCCCTCTCAGCACACCACTGAGATATCTCTTTTGAGATCCCTCTCAGCACACCACTGAGATATCTCTGATTGCAATGGCAGACAACGATGCAATGGCAGACAACGATGCACCTCAAACTTCTCAAAGTGCCTCCAGCAGTACATCTAGGCACAAGAAGTCCAAGTCCTCCAGACAGGAGGCTGCTGGGAAGCTGGCCGTTACCACTAAGTTGGTCTTGCCACCACTAAATGGATTGCATCTGTGCGAGCTGTACCATTAACTTGGTCTTGCCGCCACTAAAAGCCTTGCCAGGGCACGAGCCATGCCATTAACTGGTCTTGCTGCCATCAAGAGCATTGCACGTGCGCTGGACGTACCATTAAGTTGGTCTGTCGCCAATATCAGGATTGTGAGCATGCCGGCTATTGCAGCCACGACCACTAGCCAGTACTTGGCTCCTTACTGTTGAGATCCCTCTCAGCTCACCACTGAGATATCTCTGATCGCAATGGTAGACAACACTGCACCTCAGACTTCTCAAAGTGCCTTCCAGCAGTGCTCCCAGGCACAAGAATCCAAGCCATCCAAACAGGAGGCTGATGGGAAGCTCAAAACCAAAGCCATCTCTGGCAAAAGATCCTCTAAAGCTGCTGGAAAGAAGCAAGCAGGAGGCACCAGGCTTTAGAGAAACAATTCTCCAAAGCAGATAAGCGACAAAGCAGGGCAGGAGCCGGACAGGTCTCCCCTGTTCCCATGGAGGCATCGGTTTTTGGCCCACAACACGCTCCTTCAACCTCGGCTGCCCCAAGTGCCTGGTCTCCATAAGGGGAAACAGGTTAGTTTTTTCCCCAAGGGCAGAACAGGTGGAGATGGCCCCTTCCAGCGATGGGCCTGGACTTCAGATCCCTGCACCTGCGATGAGGGTCAGGCCTCTTGAGACCAGAGGCAACATTTACACCTATAGAAACTACCTTTACCAGGCTGTTTAATGTGGACCCAGCACTATCAGTGGTGTTAGCTGCTCCTTGTTGTAGATGAACCCTTGACACCATTGTTCTCTTCCTCCACAGTGTCGGGAGACATGGCGAAGGCCTTGAGATCAGAGGATAAGAAAGCGGAACTTATCTTATGCAGGACCCATCAAGCCTCTGCATGGGCAACAAGAGCGGCTACATCCACTTCCTTTTCGCCAGAACCTCTCTCCTTTGACTTCGCCAGCTGCAGGCTAGAGGTTCCGCCAGAAGAGGTACAAATGCACCACGACTTGAATAAATTAGTGGCTGCATCTGAATATATGGCAGGAGCATAGTTACACACTGCCAGATTTCATCTCGAGCAATAGCGTCCAATGTCGCTGCTCGTACACTCTTGTGGCTCAAATAGTAACGAGTAAATACTAGGTCCCAGTGGCGTTTGACCGCTGCCCCGTAGAGGGGCGGCCAGTTATTTGGAGAGGCCTTAATTCCTTATCTAATTGAAAATAAGGATAAACGTAAGGTCATGCCCCATTTTTTCAGGAGGGTAGATAGGAGGACTACCTCCTACGCCCGCAGGCAGTCCTTTCGTTCAGGGACCGGATCGGAGTTTGCTCAGTTCTCCCGACCTTTTTCCCCCAGACCAGACCATCAATTTGACAGATCTGGTGATAGCTATTTCAGACCTCGGTCCAAGTGACTGCAGGGAGGCCTCTCCCATAGGGGGCAAATTGGCTCCTTTCGCGCACACATGGGAAGCCCCACCACGGACCTCTGGATCCTCAACACCATCAGATTCGGCCTATCTCTGGATTTCACCTCCAAACCCCCGAGATATTTCGTCTCTTGCCCATCGCCCAAAATTCCGGTCACCAGAGGTCTCATAGGGGAGGACATTCGACATCTCCTAGAGATCCGGGCCATAGAGTCGGTACCGGCGGAGCAGAAGGCACGGAGGTTTTATTTCATTCTGTTCATTCTTCCCAAGCCCTCGGGAGGATGGAGGGCAATCCTCGATTTAAAAGGATTAAATACTCACTTGGCATACAGGAGATTTCAAATGCAAACGGTCCAATCCATATTGACCGGCATTATAAAAGGGGACCTCCTGTTGTCCTTTGACCTGACGGAGGCCTACCTACATATTCCCATCCTTCCTGGACACCGGGAATTCCTCAGGCTCTGTTACGCAGACCAACACTGTCAATACAGAGCTCTACCTTTCGGCCTCTCATCGGCCCCAGAGCGTTCACAAGGGTCCTGGCGGTGCTTACTGTGCGTTGAGGACCATTCCGGTGTGCATCCAGTGTTATCTGGATGACATCCTCATTCGATACTCCTCAGTTCAATTGGCTCAAGTCAGATCTGGCATTGGCCATCAAGACCACGAGTTTCAGTAAATTTCCAGAAAAGCCAGACAGTTCCCTCCACCCGTCTCCTTCACCTGGACACGGTGATAGATATAAGGAAGCGTGAGGTATGCCTATCTTGGGAATATCGGGACAGCATCCGGTCCCTGGTCAACCAGATTCAAAGGGGGTGTGTGGTCACCCTGGCTATGTTTTCCCAATTATTAGGAACGATGGTTTCCTGCATAGCAATTGTGCCTTGGGCCTGACTACACTCCAGAAACCTGCAATGGTTCTTGCTCCCATTCCAGGGGCTGGGCACCAGTTCCTCCAGCCAAAGGGTCAGGGTTCCGTCACGGACCCTAAAATCCCTCCAGTGGTAGGTCTCCCCAGCGGTGGCCAAGGGGACCTTGTTCAAGGAACCCACCCGGCTCATCCTAACCTCGGATGTCAATTTGTTCGGCTGGGGAGCGCACCTACAATCACAGTTGGCTCAGGACCGGTGGTCCCGGTTGGATCTGAAGCATAACATAAATTGGTTGGAGCTCAGAGCTATACACCTGGCTCTACGCCTCTTTCGCAGTACAGTGACGAGGCAACACGTTCTAGTACTCACGGACAACGTGGCAGTGAAAGCCCATGTCAACCAGCACGGGGTGCCCATTCCAGGTCCCTTATGGCCGAGGCTCAGTTGTTGGGAACCTGGGCTGAGACCAACCTCTCCTCCCTCAAGGCCGAGCACATCTCGGGAGAGATGAATCGGCAAGCGGATTCCTTGAGCAGGACAACAGTGGACCACTCCGAGTGGCGCCTGCATCTGGATCTCTTCAAGGAGGTATCAGAGAGGTTTGGTCATCCAGTGCTGGACTTGTTCGATACTCCAGCGAATTCCCAGCTCCCGAGATTCTTCTCCCGGTTCCCATCTCCAGGGGCAGAAAGGGCAAATGCCCTCCGCAGCCCATGGCCAGGAGGTCTGCTGTATGCGTTCCCTCCTCTCCCTCTGATCCAGGCAGTTATCCGAAAGATACTGCACTAACGGGCAGAGGTGATACTTATTACTCCACACTGGCCAAGACGGCCGTGGTTTGCTGACCTCGTGAGTCTATTTCTCCTCCGTGGAGGATACCTCGGGATCAAGTCTCCCTCAGCCAGGGGACTCCAACATCCAGAGCCCCAGTGGCTTCAGTTAACCGCCTGGCATTTGAACGGCGGCTCCTGACAGAAGAGTCCTACTCGTCATACGTAATTACTATGATTCAGGCCACACGACGGCCTACAACAAACAGAATTTATGACCCACGTGGAAACATTTCTGTAACTGGTGCGCATTGCAACAGTTAAACCTCTCTGCAATTACCATTCCGAGAATTTTGGATTATTTATTGGAGGGGCTCAGGAAGGGCTTAGCGCCCAACACAATCCGCAGACAAGTGGCTGCTCTGTCCACGGTGCTTACATGTGGCAATTCAGAGCCCTTGGCTCAGCATCCCATGGTGCGTTCCTTTGTCAAGGGAGCAACCAACACTAAACCGCCCGTGGTTCACAGGTATCCCTCTTGGGATCTGTCCAGGGTCTTACAGGCCCTCACTTCACCTCCATTTGAGCCCGTCAGAACCTGCACTCTACGGTTCTTAACACTTAAGGTCGCCTTCCTGATAGCCGTTACATCGGCTAGGTGCATTTCTGAACTGGCAGCTCTCTCTATCAGAGATGACTTATGCATCTTTCATGCTGACAGGGTGGTCGTTCGATTGGATCCCTATTTTGTTCCAAAAATCAATTCATTGTTTCACATGGCACAGGAAGTAGTGCTGCCAGATTTTTGCCCTCAGCCATCGCATGACTTGGAACGTAAATGGCACACCTTGGACGTTCACAGGGTTTTACGTCACTACATTGAGCAAACAGCATCTTTTCGCAAGTTGGAAGCCCTCTTTGTTTCATTCCAGCCCTCTTCAATGGGGCAGAAAGTGACTGCCTCCACTATAGGCAGATGGATAAGGACTTGCATAGCAGGGGCGTAACAATCACATTCCCTGCCGGTTCCAAGTCGTATCACTGCACACTCCACTCGCAGTGCTGCGACCTCAGCGGCATGGGTGACTTAGGCGTCAGTTGAGGACATATGTAAGGCGGCGAAGTGGTCCTCGCCTTCTTCTTTCGTGAGGCATTATAAACTTGATAAGTTTGCCTCTACGGAAGCCTCATTTGGCAGGAGAGTGCTACAGCAAGTAGTACCAGAGGGTGGGACACAGGCCCAGATTACTTCCCTCCCACAGGGACAGTGAGGCTTTGGTATGTCCCATTCGTGGATTCTCCATCGATCATGCTGGAGAAGGGGCATTGTCTTACCTGAACGCCTTTTCTCAACATGACAATGGAGAATCCACCCCCACCCCTTAGGGTCCGTCAGGTCCTGTGTCAGGGGTATTTGAGCCACCACGTTGAATTGTCGTCAACAGCTGCGTCTTCGTTGTGACTGGGTGGACTCCTAGTCCAGGAGAGAGGCGTGGCAAAGTTTGACTGACTTAGTCTTAAAGGGCAGGAAGACAAGGTTAACCCATTTGTGGATTCTCCATCATCATGGTGAGAAAAGGCGTTCAGGTAAGACAACGCCTCTTCCTTTTGTTTTTATTAGAAAAGTGAAGCATTTTATGGTGTTTGCTGATCTTTACCATAAATATTCTTAACTTTGCAAGTGTGGCCACTTCACTGACTTTGATTTCTCAAAAAGATGTTCCTTTCAAGTGGGATTTCAAAGCAGCCTTTCCAACAGCTGTTATAAGCCAAGTGAGGCTGATGTCTTTATCAAGAGGTTTCATCCATCAAAGAGCCCTTTAAGACCTGGAGCCATTTCCTGGAGGTATGAGTTATCCTGTAGAAGTTAGAAATTATTATAAGAACCTGGAGCATCTACAGACTCAGAGCAAGCTTAACAAATACCAGGTCAGGAAGTTACAAATGTGTTCCTTGTTTTAAAATTCAGATCCCTTACATTCCAAGCATGCAGAAAAGCAGTTTAATGCCTGATCATGCAAACCAGAACATTGCTTGCTTAAAACTCTCTCCAATCTCCATTCTGTGTTCAGGAAACTTTGGACCTCCACCCTGTATCTGGGAACTACTATTGAATTTTTGTCAGTGAGCATGACATCCTCTGCTTCTCAGATGCATGGCAGAAGAAGGGGTACTCTCGTGCATATGCTTGTAATGATTCCAGTCCATCAATGAGTTCCCTGGGGCAGTGTGTAGTAAAGTTCATAAAACCATGACATTCTGAGTTCTTGTCAAGGAAGAAGTTGTGGGTTGTTTTTAAGAAGAGATTGGACCCCCATTTGTTTGAAATGGTATAGGATTTCCTGCCTGAGCATGGGGTTGGACTAGAACAGGGGTCTTCAAACTTGGCCCTTTTATGACTTGTGGACTTCAACTCCCAGAATTCCTCAGCCAGGCACACACGTGCCTGGCTGAGAAATTCTGGGAGTTGAAGTCCACAAGTCATAAAAGGGCCAAGTTTGAAGACCCCTGGCCTAGAAGATCTCCAAGGTCCCTTCCAACTCTGTTATTCTGTTAAACATTGAAAAGGAGATGTATGTGATGTTAAAATATTTCCATGATACCTGGCCAATTATTGTGTTCCTTTAATTCTGGTAATAAAGCATTTAGTTGGGGTGCCTCAAATATGATATGCCCTGGCATTGCTTGTTGTTCTGATGCCTGTCTTTGATGGATTTTCCTCATTATGAAGTCTTAATGGAA
The DNA here is from genome assembly GCA_023970755.1 of Azemiops feae. Classification (NCBI taxonomy): domain Eukaryota; kingdom Metazoa; phylum Chordata; class Lepidosauria; order Squamata; family Viperidae; genus Azemiops; species Azemiops feae. Next base: position 2,923,359 of record JALGBA010004281.1, on the reverse strand, counting down.
TGAAGTATGTTTTAAGTGTTCTTGATTTTTTTTCTAAATGAGAGGAAGCAGGCAGAAGACAATTAACTTAATATCAGAAACCACATACAGCTATCAAAAACATAAAAATAGCAATAAGCATACTAAGGGAAACTGTGGGGAACCAATTTCACACTGTATGTTTTTCTTGTTTTTAAAGTTTTTATTTGATTGTTCAGAGTTGTTGAGAGACAGGTGGCAAATTAATTTAATAAATAATAATAGTTTGGGCAACATTAAGGGAAAATACTCTTTTTGGTAACTATGCCGCAAGAATTTATATACTCTGTATTCCCATGTTGGTATGTATTTGTTTTGTACTCCACCTTTTTACTGCACTCAATTCTCAGGATGGTTAACAAACTAAAAAACAAACAAACCAGAGCACCAAACCACAAAAAGAGTACCCTTAAGTAATACAGATTAAAAGCCTGGGGAAACAGTTTTAGAAATTTTCTGATCTCTGAGAAAACAGGTTTCGGTATGACTCTGGAAAGGATATATTCTTAGTTTGAGAGTAACAGAAGGGAAGATCATCTCCTTCATTGTTCGTCAAAGACAGCAATTGGACAATATAATATTTCTATAATCCGTTAGTTGTCAGGATGGTTGGATTGCCTGAAACCTCTTATCCTAATTAAGGAAATGTTAATTCCATACAAGGGATTTTTTTTTCCTATCAGAGAATTTTAGGGCTTTCCCTGTACAAAAGTGGAAAGTTTCATAGTGCTTGCCATTTCTGGGATCCAAGACAAATAAGTGATTTCTTGTAAATTTTAGTGTCAGAAATCTGTGTTCTCTAAATTTTAAACATTTGGTCATCTCTGCTGTAGAGAGAATATGATTCCAATTTGGGATGATTGTTAGGTACTGGCTTTTCTGAAGTCAAAATATTACCTTATGTTATTCATTATGGTATTCTGAAATATCTTCCTTCTGCCCATTGATTGAAATTTTGCTAAAAACTTTTATAGTTTTTTTGACATTAATAACCATGAGAACTATATTTTATATCATGCATCCATCCATTCATCTATTTATCCAGGCATCTATTCATCCATCTCCTAGAATTCAGAGGTACATCTGCTAAGTACCACAATTAATTTACCACAATTAATTTGATTACTGTTTGTGATTTTACCCCAATTTATTGCTACTGTAGCACATTTCTCTAGGCCATTCCATTGCTATATTTGTGCTAAAAGTTCATACAGTATTAGTTAATGACTGGATTAGGAAAGTGGTCTTCATAAATATCCTTATTTTTACATTGAAAATAATAATAATGGTGATGACATTGATGTCTGCACTATTTATTTGTTTTAGATTGGATCCACAAAAACTATGGTGTACTGTAGTAGTCAAGATGCTAATTTAGAAACCAGGAGACTGAGTTTTAGGTTTCCTTTAAACATGAAACCTTAAAGACTGAGTGACCTCGGGCCAGCCACGCTCTCTTAGCCCAACCAAACTCACAGGATGGTTGCTGTAGGGAAAATAGAAGGAAAGAGTATTAAGTATATTTGCCATCTTGAGTTGATCAAATATGAAAAAATGGGATAAAATTATAATAAAATCAGAAATCAAAGTCCAGTCATTGACAAATATACTATGGATTTTTAGCACAAATATAGTAATGGAATGTGGTCTAGAGAAATATGCTACAGAAACAATAAACTGGGGTAAAATCACATACAGTAATCAAATTAAAATGCCAAATGGCCAAACCATCAAGTGCTAACAAGGTGAGGCCTACACATATCTGGGTATTTTACAGATAGACAAAATCAAGCATGTACAAGTTAAAAACGTGATTATTAAAGAATATATCTAAAGAGAGAGAAAAATGCTGAAGACAAATTGAATGGTGGAAACACCATCAAACCCATCAATACCTGTACCATATATGTTATACAATTTATTGATTGGACTGGCATAACTGGACACAAAGGGAATATGGTAGTTTGGATCAAAATTTTAAAAAGCTAGTGAGTATTTACTATGCATTACATCCCCATAGTGATATTGATAGATTATATCTGCCTTGCAGAAATGGTGGTAGAGGTTTACTTCAAGTCAAACTAGCTGTCAACAAAGAAAAGCATGAATTGGCTGATTATGTAAAACATAGCCAAGAACAAGCATTGATGCAAGTTGAATGTTCAAAAAGCAAAACATGAATATTGCAATAATGTAATAAAAGCAGGAACAAAATGCTAGCAAAGAAAAACATTGCATGGATAATTTCTACAAAAGATCAAAAGGAAATAGGGTAAAAATAGAACCTGCCAATGGCTTACAACTGAAGGTCCTTGGGAAAGATTCTATAGGTGGTCAAACATTCCAAATCCAGCCTAAACATGTGGCTGACTAAACAACCAATCATAATATCCATTTTTTAAACTATCTTTTCCCTGTTCTGAAGGATGCCAGAAGATGACAGGTAGTCCTCAATTTACGACCACAATTGGGACTAAATTTTTAGTTGCTAAGCAATGTGTTAAGTTAGTCATCACATGACCTTGTTTTACAACCATTTTTACAACACACATGGTTATTAAGCAAATTACATGGTCATAAATCACTTTATGCAAGGCCATGGTAACTTTGAATGACTATAAAATGAATGGCCATATATTGAGCATTAATTGTACCCAGATTTGTTACTTGGACTCAGATTCTATACTGCTTTGCATATCAAAGACCTAACCCAGGCTTGGAAAACTGTCAATTAATTTACTCTTTCAACAAAAAAGTACGCCTTATGAGGAAACAATCAAAAGGAACATAAAATGAAACATCCATTTTGTTGTCTTCGGTGTACTGGAATTGAAATAATAGTAATCCAGTACTATTAACAGTCTTACCTGAATTCGTATTACAAAGCTTTTAGGAACTATTTGTGGGCTAAAAGCTGAGTATTAGTAAATTAATTGTGACCATTTTATAGTAGAGATCATATATATACAATATGTGTGTGTGTATCCACTTCCCTATTTTTTCAATAAAGACATAATTTAAACAAGGAGACAACTTTTATTTCTAAACGTCTTTCTTTTTTTGGGCCCTCAAATTAAAACCACTTGATGGCTGCGTGTGCCTTTTTTAATCCCTATATTTGGCTCTAAAATATCTAGAACTCTTTCTACTTACATATTACCAATAAAACACAACATATGGTAGTTCTTAGCAAGGAAAATAAAAATGAAAAGAGCACTTATTAATTCCTTCCCAAATAAAAGAACTAAAAAAAAAAAGTGGGTTTAACTTCTCCCTTGCAGAGAAAGTTAGAACCCAGGGTGTGCACATCACACTTGTTAACAAGTTAAATGAAACAAGGATAATCCTCCCTCAAAACGGGGGATATTGAACTACATATCAGACATATTTAGTCTGGACCTCTTGATTGCCGAAAGAGTAAAAAAAAGATAATTTAATATTCAGGATGTGACATATAGATAATAATAGAAGAAAAGTTATACATAAGAAGAAGTTCTTCAAAGTAGCCTTGTGATGAGGAAGCTTTCCAGGAAATACCATACTTGGATATCATCAGTTTCCACCGTGGTGAAAAAGGCTGTAATTTAGTCCCCTGCTTTCAAGTAGTACTAAGGATTCAAGAGCTAAGGGATTTATAAAAGAAGGATTTAATAAAGATCCTGCCTTTTCCCCCCAAGAGCTTAAGGTACAATGTAACCTCGTCCCATTTTTTTTCCTACAACAGCCCTGTGAGGCAGGTAAAACAAGTGAGAGGAAAAGCTTCTTTTAGGAAAAAGAATTTTGCAAAAATCAGGTTTAGAATCCATTGAAACATACTAAGGGAGCATTAGAGAGATAATGCAGGTAGCTCTGTTAGGTCGATTTATGACCACAATTAGGACTGGGAAATTTGTTGTTAAGCGGCACGGTCATTAAATGATGCATCATGTGATCGCACCCAGTTTACCACCCTTTATGCCATGCTTGTAAAGTGAATCACCATAGTTATTAAGCAAATCCAGCGTCTGTTGATTTTGCTTGTCAGAAGCCGACTGAAACTTTTTGTAGGAAATGGAGAAAAATCAAATTTTGACAAATGGAATTGATGATTGTTAAAATTTAAAAAGGGGAAAAGGGTTTTTTTTTTTTTTAAAATGTATTTCCCCTTTTCTTTAGAGAGGAAAAGAGACATGTTGTTACAACCTTAAACTAAGAGATGAATGTAAGTGTCCTTTATACGTTTGGAAGAAAAAGTCAGAAATCATTCATTATATTTGTGTTCTCCTTTCTTTTTCTTTATACATTTTCATATTTCTAGCCCTATTCTCTTTTTATTCTTTATCATTTCTCTTGATTGTTAGTTCATATTGTTTTATGTGTATGCTGTGTAAAATGTAATTAAATTATTTGACACAAAGAAGCCAACTGGGAAGGTGACAGATCATGATCATGTGACCACAGGATGCTGCCACCGTTGTAAATGAATGCCAGTTGCCAAGCATCTGAATTACGATCACATGACTACGGGACGGTTGTCATAACTTCAGGATAGGTCATAGGTCACTTTTTTCAGCACTATCATAACTTCAAACTGTTGTGAAGTGACTGATTCTACCTGTAGAATCTAGAACACTATTTTCCTAGTTGACAGGTAAATGAAGGTAGCTTAGACTCTTTTTAATTCATGGTCATTAATTTTTTTCAATCTGAAAATTCAATAATTTCAAATTTTTGTATTGAAAGTATCATTTGATTTACTGATTTTCTTCTAGCTGCCATTATATTTCAAAATAGGTCTTCAGCTGCTGTATATGCAATATTAGCTTACCAGAATAGTACTTATCTCAGTTTTGATGCCAATTTAATAAGGTGACATGGCATGACAATTTTTTGGATTGAGAACTCTTTAGAGCAAGGGTGTCAAACTCGCCACGTCACGCGATGTGTCGCGACGTATCGCGACTCTTTTTGCATTGCCGGCAATGGGGTGGGCACAGCTTCGGTATGATGAAACCGGCCCATGGGCCGGCAGTTTCACACCCCTGCTTTAGAGCAAAATATAATTGTAGATAAATAGTTAAACTTGAAATGCATGCATATGTCAAAATACATAATTTGAAAACACTATATTTCTCAGCAAGAAACCCTGCAGAGGGAAGCTACAGAATAGCAAAAAAGTATATAATCGTTTCATTTCCTCAATGGGGGGGGGGACTTGTTAAAACTCTGCATATGATGTGTTGACTGTATTCATTTATAGAAAAGCATAGGAAATCTTTGTTCATACGTTAAATGAACTAATTGATTTAAAGAAATAAATGAAAAAGAAATGGAAAATCTTCCATTTCTAATTAACATAAAACCCCTATATGGTAAATACATTTTAATTAACTGACAAAACTAAAATAGTTTTCTTGTTTCTAACTAGTTTGTAGGAAAAGTTGGCTTCCTTTTCAAAACCTGTTTTTGTACTCAGAGCAGTAGTAGATACTGCAGGAGGTAAATAGGTAAATCTTTCCAGATGAAACCTGTCTTTGGTATTTGGCATTCTTTAATGTCCTCTTCTAAAAGTGCAGGCTTGTACCTCATCAAGCAAGTTGGGCTAATTATCCCCTTATCCATGCCCAGCCCAGAATTGCATAGTTGTGATAGGTGTGCTGCAGTTCTATAATATATGGAATGCTGGAAGAATTCCAGAAGCTGTTAGTGATATCTTCAACTATAAGAGAAAGAGGCATTTAATGTAAAGCTGAGTTTAATTTACACATAAGGAAGTTGATAGTAGTTATCAGAGGATACTCTTAGGTTTTGCTTGTACCGATAGCCGAACAATGGAAACAGGACATTCAAAGCTCCTAATGAAAACTACAATCCTGCTGCAGGGAATCATGTTAACTTTACTGAGATGCATTGTGATATGGTGATTAGATGGTGATTAGAATACAAGTGAAGTTGTAATTGGGACAGTCACCATTTCTTAGGCTAAATCACAAATTTATTGAAAGAAACCAGAGACCTAAAATTTAGCAGTTTGTTGCTGAAGTTTATTGCTACAAGTCCTAGTGGTCTTTTTCTGCATGCACTACATTGTCTCAGGCATTAGTCTTCCCTCTCCTTCTCTGATAAGATTTAAAAGTGTCTGGTCTCAGTTATGAACTAATCAACTAACTTCCTTAATACATCATAGCTCTGGTTAGTTCAGAGTCTAGATCAGGGGTGTCAAACTTGCGACGTCACGTGACGTCGCGCAACGTATCGGGACGGTTTTGCCATTGCCGGCAATGGGGTGGGCGCAGCTTCTGGATAACACGTCCGGCCCGCGGGCCGGCAGTTTGACACCCCTGGTCTAGATCAAGAGTGAACAACTGGTTTATGTTGAAGAAGTGCCGGCTGATCTGGCATACAAGATGGTATCAGATGTAATGTTTACCTGATACTATTTTATTGTGTCATTTTAAATTTTGTCCTCTGACTTCAGCCATCTCTCCACAGAGAAATCTACTTTGCCTTTTCCAGATAGGTAAGATATGTGATGGATGATTAGGTCAATCAGAAATATTTGTTCCAATCATCAGTCAAAGAACATACCAAGTCACCAACATTAACTGGGGTATATTTTCACAAATGCTATGACACATGTTTGGAGAAACAGTCCAGCCAGGATTGTAGAGAATTCAAAGAATGAAACTGAGTTATGATCTTGGCTTCTGAGCATGTTAGAGTTTTGAAATTTTTGAGTTTTGCTATACCTGAAACTAGGAAGAGAATCATTCAGGCAAGGTTCCTTGAAAATTTGCTTCTAAAAATTCATAGCAGCATATTACTAACTAACTAGAAAAAAAAGTTTCATGGTCAACAGACAGAGCATTCCATCCCAATTTTGGGCAGTTCCTCACATGAGTAAAAATCAGATTAGTAAAACATTTTGTAGGCTAGAAAGGCAGCGGCTGTCAAGAGGTTAGAACAACCCCTTCCTGTTTAATTTCTCTGTTGAATATGCAGGACATGCAGCGTACATATAAGGGATAGAATGATCTGTGGCTTAACCAACAATGTGGAATCTACCCATCTGTGATGCTGTAGCCTCATTTCTGGAAAACCAAATGCTACCAACTCTGGTCAAAATAGTGCTATGGCAAAGACTCTACAGTCAAGGAGTGGCTGTTCACATTCATGCAATGGGACATGATAAAGAGAAAACATGCATTGGATTCTGCAACAAAGATTTCCATTCTTATAAACACAGCTTTTAATTATTTTTCTCATGCCATTTTTAATATTCTCCTTCATTGTGAACAGATGTTTGCAGCTTTTGAACAAAGCTATTTGAAAGAGAACCGTATTCTGTTTGTTTGTTTGTTTCTTTTTTAAAAAAAAACTCGTTATGCTTTATGTTACATTTATGCATGTGAATGCAAAAAAATTAATTTATGTATAGAAAAATCCTAATTTATTTCGATTTATTTGTACTGTTTAATTTTTGTCTTTTTGCCGAAATGGCATTCAAGAAAGCATCTCAATACTCAGCAAATTGCTTTGGACTCTATGGACTATAACTAGGCATGACAATAGTGAAACTTTTAACATCCTAGTTCTGATTCCACATTCATGTCCCCCCAAATTGTGTTTCAAATTTATAATGAAATCTGTGGATGACCTTGGGTGGTTAGGGGAAGAGATGCTGCCTAGGAAATGACCAGACTAGAGTGGCAAGAGCACCTAATGATTTAATGGTCCAAGGAAGACACTTAGGAAGGACCCACCCTAATTATTCAGGTGGTTAAAAGTGGCAATAGGAAATTTGTGCCTTCAGACTTGCAAGATTAATGTTAATGTAGCCTTTCAATAAAGTAGAATTAGCTCATCCAGTCATGTTTCCTATCTGGCTTACCCAGAAAGACTGAAAAATAGTAAATTCAGACCACTTTTCAAGCTGGTTTTATATGTTCTTCAGTTGGAAATGTGCTGGGTTTCTAAGAATTATGGGTACATTTCAATATAGTTTTTCTCCAATTCTGTCCGTTTTGAAGATATGTGAGGTCAAGAGTTTTCCTAATTTTGGAATAAACCAGATATGGAGTCTGATTGGTAAACCAAAGGGTCTTATCAATACGAGTTCTCCATCAGAAATTTTAACCTTGCTTTCAACTCCATTTCTGCCATCCTGAGTCTTGTGCTGTCTCAGAGAAAAAAGCTACATGAGTATGATAATTATTATGCAATTTGTATACAGAACCTACTGACCTTTCATGATTAAAAACAACAACAACTATGGTTAGTCATACTATGTTGACACTTGTATGGGAGAGCACCAGATTATATAAAGGCTGTAGATTCGACTAGGAAGCATCTTCCATCAACAACATACTATCTCAGTATTTCTACCAAGAAAAAGACATGTCTATATTATTGCAAAAAATTTGCCCAACTTGCGAAAACAATTATCTTTTTATATAATCAGAGACTAGATTGAATATTCCCATAAATATGCATCTAGGGAAAGAATCTAATTATGGTATTTATAACTGTATAGAATATTTGTAAATTATTTATTTACACAATTTATCCAACTTTCTTATAGGAGAAGGGAAAATAAGCAGGTCTTTGATAGCTTCTTGAATGTCATGGTGTATGTTTGTGTGTGTGGGCGTCATTCTCCAGCATGATAGATGGAGAATCCACGAATGGGTTAACTTTGTCTTCCTGCCCTTTAAGACTTAAGTCAGTCAAACTTTGCCACGCCTCTCCTGCGCTAGGAGACCTCCCAGTCACGACTTAGTCTATGCTCAGAAAAGACGTGAAAAGTTTGGCTCCTAGTTGTAGACTGAGGTTACACTGAGCAGGTTGTATTGTTCCTTCTTCCCCCCCATTCCCCTTGCTGCGCTGGGATCAGCGCAGCGCCAAATCGCTCAGTGCTTTACCTGGATTGCAGGCTTCAAGGGAAGCCTCAAGCCTCCGTTTCTTGGCGCGTTAGTTGTGGGGGCCATTTTGAAAGCCGCGTGGGGGGCTTTCTCGTTTTATTCGCCTCTTGTTTTGGGGTGCATTTATTTTCACTTGATCCAGCGTGCTTGCAACGCTCAGATCAGTCCGGATCCTTTGAAACTGTTGTGGCTTTCCTTTTTATTCGCTTCGGCTGCAGCCTTGACTCCTACTTTCGTTTTCGACAGTAGCGGTCGCCATTTTGGACGCCGCTATCGTTCCCTCCAGCCGGGGGGGGAGCAAGTTCCATTTCAGACTCGGCAAGTTCAACGAGCCAGGGAATAGGAACCTTGACTTGCTCATTTGGCAGTCCCCTTTACCAGATTCCCTGGTGAATGAAGCGATGACGGTCTATGTCCAGCCACAACATAAAGATTTGTATTCAGTGCGCTTTTTCAGTGGAAGCGGTTTGAAGGCCGCGGAGCGCTCTACAACGCGACAGAGACTTAATTCCATCTTTGCGACCTGTCGTATTACCACATCCAAGGTTTAACTACCATAGTAGCCTTGCCTCAATTATTCCACATTCCCTGGACTTCAAGCCTCAAAGAAGTGGATGGTCATTCACTAGGAGGCGACAGAAATAACTCTAGGCCTCAGCCTATGTTTTCCTACATTCATCTTTGAATAGACGAAGTGTGCTGGCCGTGCCATTCTTGGCCTTGCCGCCACCAACTAGGACTAGTGTGCTGGCCGTTACCATTAAGTTGGTCTTGCCGCCACTAAGTGAACTACTTGTGAGCTGGTCTTGCCGCCACAGTAGAACTGACCAGTGCACTGAAAGTGTATTTTACTGGTATTGCTGCCATCAGGAGCATTGCATGTGTGCTGGCCATACCATTAAGTTCGTCTTGCAGCCACTGTTACCCTAGAGTACTTGTTGATCCCAGTGAGGTGGCACACAGCCACAATCAGTACTCTGCTCCTTACTATTGAGATCCCTCTCAGCACACCACTGAGATATCTCTGTTGAGATCCCTCTCAGCACACCACTGAGATATCTCCGTTGAGATCCCTCTCAGCACACCACTGAGATATCTCTGATTGCAATGGCAGACAACACTGCACCTCAGACTTCACAAGGTGCCCCCAGCACTCCCAGGCAAAAGAAGCCCAAGTCCTCCAAACAGGAGGCTGCTGGGAAACTCAAGGCCAAGGCCATTTCTGGCAAAAGGTCCTCCAAAGCGGCAGAGAAAGAGGCCAGTGGGAGACACCAGGCCTTAGAGAAACAGTTTTCCAAAGCGCAAAAGCAGAGCAAGATGGGGACTGGGCATGCCTCCCCCGCACCTGTAGAAGTTTCAGTATTTGGCTCACAACTCGATCCTTCCACCTCGTCTGCCCAAGGGGTTTGGTCTCCGGAAGGGGACTCTGGTCAATTTTATTTTCCCAGGGCTGAACAGGAAGAGATGATTCCCTTCAGCGAGGGATCTAGCCTTCAAAGGGCTCCTCCTGCGACCAGGGTCGCACCTTTGGGCCCAGAGGCCACATTTACGCCCACAGCGGCTGGTCCTCAGAACCTCAGGGGCCCTTGTCACCAGAACAATTCCAGGTCCTGATCTCTCAAGCTGTCGCCCAGGGTTTAGCCTCGACACTCCACCAGAGATCTAGACCCGAGTCTGTGGCGTCAGTGACCCCAACTTATCTCTCCCAGGCCGGAGCAGCCGACTTTCCGGGTTCTATTTCACCTTCCCGGTCTTCCAGGAGCAGAGTGTTGTTCTCAGAAGAGTATGAACAGATGGACCTACCATTATCGGAGGATGAGGACCTTTCCCCAGACCCTCCTCCCTTTGTGGGTCTATTTAATCCAGCTTTCTTTAAGTCCCTGCTTCACAAGGCCAGTAGCACTGCTAAGATTGGCTCTGACTGGGTTCCTCAGGCTGGACCATCCACCAGCCAGGACACAAGTCCGGTGTTCTCCGAACCCACCTTCACTCAATAGCACATCCCCTGTCCCCCTCTCTTTCTTAACACAGTTCAGAGGCAATGGGGAACCCCTGGCACCTTTCCCTCCCTGGGGGGGACAGACAAGAAGCTGTTTAACATAGATCCAGCACTATCAGAAGTGCTAGATGTTCCTGTTGTGGATGAACCTTTAACTCCACTATTCTCTTCTTCCACGTTGTCAGGTGATATGGCAGAAGCCTTGAAGGCGGAGGACAGGAAATCCGAACTTTCCTTCCGCAGGATACACCAAGCCTCGGCATGGGCGGTAAGGGTAGCTACATCCACCTCCTTCTTCGCCAGAACCTCCCTTCTCTGGCTTCACCAGTTGCAGGCCAGAGTTCCTCCGGAAGAGGTACAGATGCACCAGGATTTAAACAAGTTAGTGGCTGCTTCAGAATACATGGCGGACGCGTCACTGCACACCGCTAGATTCTCATCTCGAGCAATAGCCTCCAATGTCACCGCTCGCAGACTTTTGTGGCTCAAACAATGGCGAGCGGATGCTAGATCCAAGTGGCGCTTAGCGGCTGCCTCGTACCGCGGCGGCCAGCTGTTTGGAGAGGCCCTGAATCCTTACTTGGTTGAAAACAAGGACAAACGCAAGGTAATGTCTCACCTTCTCAGAAGGGTGGATAGGAGGGCTACCCCGTATGCCCGCAGGCAGTCCTTTCGATCAGGGTCAGGGTCGGAGTTTGCTCGGTCCTCCCGCTCCTTTCCTCCCAGATCAGACTATCAATTCGACAGATCTGGTACCAGAGACAGACCCAGGCAGCAATTTCAGGCCAAGCGGCCCTTTCGAGGCACGGGAGGCCGTCCTTTCAGAAGGTCCAAGTGACTGCAGGGAGGCTTCTCCCATAGGTGGCAGGTTGGCTCTCTTCGCACACAAATGGGAGGCCACCACCACAGACCTCTGGGTCCTCAACACCATCAGATGCGGCCTGTCTCTGGAATTCATATCCAACCCCCCGGGGCGCTTCATCTCTTGCCCATTGTCCAAAAACCTGGTCAAGAAAGGCCTCATGAGGGAGGCCATTCGACATCTCTTGGAGATAAGGGCCATAGAGCCAGTACCGGCTGGGCAACTTGGAAGGGGGTTCTATTCCATTCTTTTCGTCGTTCCGAAGGCCTCGGGAGGATGGAGGGCAATCCTCGACTTAAAGGGGTTGAACTCTCATCTGGCATACAAGAAGTTCAAGATGCAAACGCTCCAGTCCATTTTGGCCAGCGTCAGAAAAGGAGACTTCCTGACGTCTATCGACCTCACGGAAGCATGCCTGCACATTCCCATCCTCCTCGGTCACCAGAAATTCCTCAGGTTCTGCTACGCAGACCACCACTTTCAATACAGAGCCCTACCTTTTGGCCTATCATCGGCCCCAAGGGTCTTCACAAAGATCCTGGCGGCGCTGGCCGCATATTTGAGGTTAGTTCCGGTACGTATCCAGTGTTACCTGGACGACATCCTCATTCAATCCTCCTTGGTTCAGGTGGCTCAGTCGGACCTGGCATTGTCCGTCAAGACCCTCCAAGACCACGGGTTCTCAGTGAATTTCCAAAAGAGCCAGACAGTTCCCTCAACCCGCCTTCTTCACCTGGGCGCGGTGATAGATACAAGACGATGCGAGGTCTACCTATCTCGGGAACGTCAGGACAGCATCCGAGCCCTGGTCCTGAGGTCCAAAGGGAGCGTGTAGTTACACTGGCCATGCTTTCTCAATTGTTAGGAAAGATGATTTCCTGCATGGCGATAGTGCCATGGGCCAGACTACACTCCAGGAACCTGCAATGGTTTTTGCTCCCATTTCAGAGACTGGACACACCAAAGGGTAAGAGTTCCGTCTCAGACCCTAAGATCCCTCCAGTGGTGGACCTCCCCAGCGGTGGCCAGGGGGACATTGTTCAAGGAACCCATTCGGCTCACCCTGACTTCGGACGCCAGTTTGTTTGGCTTGGGAGCGCACCTACAGTCACAGCCGGTGGTCCCGGTCAGACCTGAAGCACAACATAAACTGGTTGGAGCTTACATCTGGCTCTACACCACTTCCACAACAAGGTGGCGAGACAACACGTTCTAGTCCTCACGGACAATGTGGCGGTGAAAGCCCATGTGAACCGGCAAGGGGGTACCCGTTCCAGGTCCCTTATGGCCGAGGCTCAGTTGTTGGGAACCTGGGCAGAGACCAACCTCTCCTCCCTCAGGGCCGAGCACATCTCGGGAGAGGCAAATCGGCAGGCAGATTTCTTGAGCAGGTCGACAGTGGATCACTCCGAGTGGCGCCTGCATCCCGATCTCTTCAGGGAGATATTGGAGAGGTTCGGTCATCCGGTACTGGATTTGTTTGCTTCTCCAGCGAATTCCCAGCTTCCAAGATTCTTCTCCCGGTTCCCATCTCCAGGGGCGGAAAAGGCGGATGCCCTCTGCAGCCCATGGCTCGGGGGTCTGTTATATGCATTTCCTCCCCTCCCTCTGATCCAGGCAGTTATCTGAAAGATACTGCAGGAACGGGCAGAGGTGATACTCGTTGCTCCACACTGGCCAAGACGGCCGTGGTTTGCCGACCTCGTGAGCCTTTCAATCTCTCCCCCGTGGAAGATGCCTCCGGATCGCATCTCACTCAGCCAGGGGACTCTGCAACATCCAGAACCCCAGTGGCTCCAGTTAACCGCCTGGCATTTGAATGGCGGCTCCTGACGCATGAGTCCTACTCGTCAGATGTAATTGCTGTGATTCAGGCCTCACGAAGGCCTACTACAAACAGAATTTATGACTCCACGTGGAAAAATTTCTGTCACTGGTGTGCAAAGAACCAGTTAGATCTCTCGGCTATTACCATTCCGAGAATTTTGGATTATTTATTGGAGGGGCTCAAGAAGGGCTTGGCGCCCAACACTATCCGCAGACAACTGGCTATTCTATCCACGGTGTTTACATGTGGCAATTCAGAGCCATTGGCTCAGCATCCCATGGTGCGCTCCTTTGTCAAGGGAGCGACCAACACCAAACCGCCCGTGGTTCACAGATATCCCTCTTGGGATCTGTCATGGGTCTTACCGGCCCTTACCTCGCCTCCATTTGAGCCCATCAGAACCTGCACTCTATGGTTCTTGATGATTAAGGTCGCCTTCTTGGTAGCCGTCACATCGGCTAGGCGCATTTCGGAACTGGCAGCTCTCTCTATCAGATGACTTATGCATCTTTCATGCTAACAGGGTGGTCCTTCGCTTGGATCCCTCCTTTGTTCCAAAAGTCAATACTTTGTTTCACAGGGCGCAGGAGGTAGTTCTGATAGATTTTTGCCCTCATCCGTCTCACGACTTGGAATGTCAATGGCACGCCTTGGACGTCCACAGGGCCTTACATCATTACATTAAGTGGATGGCGTCCTTTCGCAAGTCGGAAGCCCTCTTCGTTTCATTCCAGCCCTCTTCAATGGGGCAGAAAGTGACTGCCTCCACTATAGGCAGATGGATAAGGACTTGCATAGCAGGGGCGTAACAATCACATTCCCTGCCGGTTCCAAGTCGTATCACTGCACACTCCACTCGCAGTGCTGCGACCTCAGCGGCATGGGTGACTTAGGTGTCAATTGAGGGCATATGTAAGGCAGCGATGTGGTCCTCGCCTTCTTCTTTCGTGAGGCATTATAAACTTGATAGGTTTGCCTCTACGGAAGCCTCATTTGGCAGGAGAGTGCTACAGCAAGTAGTACCAGAGGGTGGGACACAGGCCCAGATTACTTCCCTCCCACAGGGACAGTGAGGCTTTGGTATGTCCCATTCATGGATTTTCCATCGATCATGCTGGAGAAGGGGCATTGTCTTACCTGAACGCCTTTTCTCAGCATGATGATGGAGAATCCACCCCCACCCCTTAGGGTCCGTCAGGTCCTGTGTCAGGGGTATTTGAGCCAACACCTCGGACTGTCGTCAACAGCTGCGCCTTCGTCGTGACTGGGAGGTCTCCTAGCCCAGGAGAGGCGTGGCAAAGTTTGACTGACTTAGTCTTAAAGGGCAGGAAGACAAAGTTAACCCATTCGTGGATTCTCCATCATCATGCTGAGAAAAGGCGTTCAGGTAAGACAACGCCCCTTCGAATCTTGAGGATAGAAACACATCATTCCAGAGGGCAGGCGTCCCGCTAGAGAAGGCATGCTTTCTATGCCCCATAAAATGATAATGCTTAAGTCGTGACCACTCTGCCTGATATTACTGGATGGGCAAAGGCAACTAGAGACAGGCCTCTGCCATAAAGTGTTTTGGAGGTGAATAGCCAGCACCATGAATTGCTCCCAGAAGCCAGTGTTGACTTGTGAATAAGCATGGTCATGAAGATATTAATGAGGCATGGCCAAGACTGCATGCACCACTGAATTCTGAACTAGCTGTGGCTTCCAAGTGGTCTTCAAAACAGTTCCATGTGAAGCATATCACAGTAATCCTTGCATGAGGCAACTAGGATATAAGTGAATGTCTGAATGGCGTCCTAGTCTGGGAATGGTTTCAAGTGGTACACTAGGTGTATCTGTGCAAAGGTCTTTTTGGTTAGAGCCGCCAGCTGCTCTTTGAACTGGAATTGTGACTCAAAGATGACCTCCAAGTTGTGCCTCAGTCTCAAATGGGGAAGTGCAATCCTAATGTATCGTGATTCCTCCTCTTTCTGGAGTTACTTTTTTATTTTTGATATTTTGATTTTGATACTGATGAAATAGCATTTTGATACTATTATTGATGATGATTTGATTTGGACACCATGTCTGTGTCTCCTGGAATAAAAACAAATAACAATATACAATCCTAATAAAAACCAAAATATGGCAAATATGGCCAACAGCAACTAACATATACCTTTCAAGGGACTCCCAACTTCCTTGCTTAAAGCCTGGGCAAAGAGCCAGCCCTTTATGGAATGGCATCAGGGTGGGGTCCACCCAGTTCTTAAGGGTAACTTTATCCCAGAGGTCAAGTACCATGACAGAGGAGACATGCTTCTGCAATCTGATAATGACACTATTGGATTGAAGGAAACAGGAATTTACCAACCCTGTTAGATCATAATGGCTTGGCTGATACCACAAGAGATAAGAAGTCCTTCAAATAACTAGGCTATATGTCGTGTAAGGCTTTTATAGATCATAACTAGCCCCTTGAATTATATCTGAATAACATCATCCATAATTTGTCCCCATAATTTTTATATGCAGGTTTTTTTTCAATTGTCTTCTTGTTTCAGCAAACCTTGAAATATAAAAGAATATGTATTTTTATTCATAGCACAGTATTCTGAATGAAATGAGTCTAAGGGAGTGCCTGTTCTGATTAAGGAAATCTATTTAAGTAAAACAATAAGGAAAATAACATTGCCAAGTAGTTTTGATGTTCAATTTGCAAAAGCAAAACTTAGATATGACCCAATCCTACCCTTAATGATCTTTGTCTAGTTTCCTTCCATTCTTCCTACTTTTCATTTCTAGCTCTTGTGTTATTACAGAATGGATTGGTGTTTTTTTACTGTAGCCTTCTTCAAGCTGATGCCTTTAGTTGTATGGATTAAATCCAAGAATTCCCTAACTTTGTTGCTTGATTGGCTAGTTGTTACTAGGATTCTATCCAATTGTTTGTTTTTTGTATGTAAAAAAATCATTCTATAGATCTGTAGCTGTTCTTTCTTGATATCAGGACTTTGACATTAGGGGAACAAGACAAAGGGGCAAGCAGAAGGGAGAAGGAACTGAAAACGTGTTCAGATATCTACAGTAGTTGAACGTCTGTAGGGTTCAAACTGAGAAAAGAATGGGCAGTGCTCATGGTTCTGTCCTTCCATTCCACATAATCAGGTGGAGATCTCTAGAGGAGCTAAATTTCTAATATTGAATATTTGTATGGTCGTCCACGTAGAACTTGAGTCTTGATCACAAAAAGAGACATAGTCTCATTCAAGCTAATCTGAGCGCATGTCCCTTCAGGCCTCCATGTGAATGTACATGAGACTCCATTCTCTACCCAGTTGGATGTCTCCATCTAATAAAATTAGATTCCTCTCTGCTCTAGCTCCCAACTGTGGGGAAAATGTAGAACACTCATTTCTTTCCCATAAATTGGAAAAACAACCGTTTTGGTAACAAAAGAGGGAAAATGTGTTTTTCTTATTTTCTTAGCTACTGGTCTGATGCTAGGGCTTTAAAAATATCGGAACCTTTGACAACAGTATAGTCCAACTGGAGGGACGAGAATGGAAACCTAAATGTGTTTTCTCAGAAGAAGGTCTTATTATAGTAATGTGGGGTAAAAACATGTTGGATTAGAACCATAACTTACTGGTCTTACAATTGTCTTTAATTTTGTTTAGTTTTTGAGGGTGCAGATTTTTTAAAAAATAACTTACCAGGCTTTTGTTTTCCACCAGTGAAACTACTTTGAAGGTATTATTTGGATTAGGTTTTACAAGAGCAGCTTCTTCTTGATTTCCCCATGATTTGCCTACATAGCAACATTTATTTCAATAGCAAATGAGATTGCTTGGGGCTGAACTGTGCTAACCCTGTGTTATTTGATTGATGGATTGATTTAAAAAGACTTACATAGCCACACATATTGTAACAACAACCTTGGACAGCACACAAAACAATCAAAACATCAACCAGCCCAAATAATCAGAATAAAAAACAAATCTATAAAATATCTATAAAAACTCATTCCCTTACGTCCACATATCATTGATTTCAGCCTCATCCTACTCTAATGATTGTGTTATAACTCTAAATTATTTTAAGGAACTATCATAATTTCTGTTTGATAAAACTGACTTTCCACAACTAAAGGTTCCCAAGGAGACCTCCTGAACAACGCTTTACAGTTAATTCCTGCTTTTATCAGCATTAATAATAATTTAAAGTTATTATAGATGTGCACCTGGGCTAATTATGGTTAAGGATACTTTTGGTATCATGTTATCTATTTACAGTGTATTAACTTGAGTTAACCTCCAGTGAAGAAGGCCACAGAGCATTGAGCCAGGTTACGAGAATATTTGCATCCCCAAAATGGAATTCTGTTTGCAAATCGCCATTGATACAGATAGTCTGGTGGTCTTTCTAATCCTGTTTTCAATTTCTGTCCTTCTGCCTTAGTGGTATGCTTCTTTTCTCTAGTCCAGAACTGAAGAAGGAAATAATTAGTAGTAGACAGGGAGTTCAAAGAGAACATGTACCCATACAGGGTTTCTTCAAAGAAAATTTGTGGGTTTGGCCAATGGTCTGAAGTATCTTTGAAAGCCAACAGCTGTTACTGCCCCAAGGGAAAAATCCTTTCCCAGCCAACTCCATGACAATTAACCACACATTGCATTGCTGTTTTTCAGGATATTGCTGGAGTATCCACCTTTGGCATGGGCAACCTTTTGCAAACCTGGAGGAGAATTGCTGGAAATAGAGGAACAGCATTCAAACCTTCCTTACTAAGAAGATCCAAGGTGTGAGAAGGAGAGGGATAGCTGCTTTAGCCTAGCAGACATGCCTTTTGGGCTGAAATTGCGAAGGACTCGACGCTATAATGTCCGGAGCAAGAACTGTTTCATGACCCGGATTCGACTGTTGGACAACAGTGTGATTGAGTGCACATTGTCTGTGGAGAGCACTGGTCAAGAATGCTTGGAGGCTGTGGCTCAGAGGTTGGAATTACCAGAGGTGAGGATAACCCAGGAAAAGACCATCTGTAACTTGCTGCTCAGTATATTTTTAGCTCAGGCTATTTGTCATTTGGAATCTGTTTATTAGAATCATGTTATTCTTGGAATCGGTCCGATCTTATCACCGAATGGAACTTTGGCAAATGTTTCTTGCTTACCCAAACATCAGGGCAGTCTATTACATACAGTTTGGATTGTGATTCAGTGTTATTTCCTGTCAGGATGAAACGCTAATATGAAAGGGAACATCTTTTTTTTTTTACTATAAGCAAAAGACTGCTTTACACTTGGAGTGGATAACAATCTAACCATATTCACACATGACATCAGACCACTTTTATAAATGGGGGTGGCTGTACACATGAAAAATATGTCAGCTTTGCTGGAAGAAGTGTCTTAAAGTCCATTTTTCTTCTGTTTCATTAAACAATCCATGAGATGTAAAGCTGATTCTAGCAGTATACAGTCCACTCTAGTGTATGTTTAGAAAGTCAGCTAATTCTCCCTGAAATATACTGGAGTTTCAACATGAATCTCAATTCAGTGCTATTACAAGTCAGATTTTATTGCCACAAGACTCTAAAGCAGAATAACTGTTTCCCCTTAAGCAGGGGTGTCAAACTCGCAACGTCACGTGACGTGCCGCGATGTATTGTGACTTTTTTTGCATTGCCGGCAATGGGTTGGGCGTGGTTTCACCATGACGCATCCGGCCTGTGGGCTGGCAGTTTGACACCCCTGCTCTTAAGGGAAGAATGGTGCCTCTTCAGCCACAGACCTGTAAATCAGCATTTGAAATTTAGTGACAGGCTGGTGAATAACAGTGGTATAATTGCCCACTTAGTTTTTAAAAAGGTTACATGAATGTTACGAATGACTTTATTTTAAAAAAAACATGAGAGACAACAGTATAAAAACCATAGTCCTGCTCTCTGGTAATGTCATTATGTCAGTACGTTCGACCCACCCCTGCAGCCCTCAGCCGTCTATTTTTATTTTAAGCAAGAGGTTGTTCCAATAGCATCAGTAGGGGGCAGCCCTACCTCAAAGTGTGCTTTATCCTTCTGTAGCTCCGTAGAAGTTGCAAAAGTGCCTTTGACAGGACAGGACAAGACAGAACAGAACAGAACAGACATGGTCTGCACTTGCTTTAAAGGATATCTGGAAGCTTTCTGTTGGGTGCAAATGTTTATATGAATGAAATTTGGTGCTCTCTGGGGAATAGTGTAAATTATACCTCAAGAGAGTAAGCAATTTTTTCAGTCATTATCTAAAATGAAAACATAAAAGTTTATCTTATAGGTAGTCCTTGTTTTATGATTATAATTCGGACTAGAAAACTGGTTGTAAGTCCTTATGGGCATAAGCTGAGGCATCACGTGACCTGAAGTAATTTTTTTGGTCTTTTTCACAGTGGTCATTAAGCGAATGGTGTGGTTGTTAAGGGAAACCATTCATTTGAAAGAGGATTTTTGCTGAAACCCAACAAAAGTTTTGTGAATCACAGGCACATGATCACAGATGCTGCAACATGTATGTTTGTGTCTGTGTCTGTGACGACTATTTATAATGGCCAAGAGTGCTTTATGGACTGTATAAAGCACCTGTTTGGTGGCTGTGGTAACCTAGAACTATCATAAAATGACCAGTTTTAAGTCAATGTTATCTATAAAATTTGTATGTATACTAATTCTTTTTTTTCCAGCAGACATGTGCTACATTCTGTACATTGTAGATATTCTTTGAATTATATTGTATTTATTAAAAATATTTTGTAACACCTGCATCCAACTTCCCAAAGCAATGAGGAGCAAGGGTTAATAATCAGTTATTGCTATGGTAAAATACTAAAATATCATAACAGTATAATGCTTCTGGTATAAGTAGTAAATGCTAATTTGTTTTTCAAATGAAAATGCTTAGGAAAATGAAAATGGCTAAAATTGCTGCCAGATAAATAATTATATAGGTGCTAAGTGTATCTTCTATGGGAAGGTAGTGCATTTATCAAAGAGACCGGCTAATGCCAAAATACCTCCCTTCATCTTTTGATAGAGTAGTTCTTTTAATACCAAAAGATGCTTTGGCGTGGGGGAGAGAGACACCTTCAAACTTCTGAATCCTAATTATTTAAGGCTTATAGTTCTAACATGAATTAGAACATATGCAATCCACGAAGTACAGAATTGACATGAATAAGGCTGTTTCTACCAGTTAATTCTGTAGTGATTCTGTTCAATGTTTTTGACCTCCAATAGCCCTGTATTAGTACTACTAGACAGGTATGAGAAATTGATTTCATGGCTAGGAACAGTTACAAATGGTGAATGAATGAAAACTTACTTTAAAAATAACTTTGGGGCACTGAGATTGCCTGAGGTTCTAGTGCCCAGGCTGGATTTAGGAATATCTTCAAGTTAAAATCTTGCTATTTGAATGTATGTTCATCTGCACCCATAATAAATGAAACACAAGATTGCTGGACAAAGGATGATCAGCCTCATGCAGCCTGCCTCTTTTCAAAATTCACTTTCATTTTATTGCCCCTAATCCAGCTCACGGTTGAGTCCAAGCAGAGGTCCATTGTTCAGTCTCACCCACTTAATGGCAAAGAGAAAGAGTAGCATATAGGCTACAAATTCATCTCACTCCAAAATGTGGGTGTTCATGTACACATTGAAAAAACAAAATCATGCAATGGCAATTGTTGTAGACACCAGCAAATACCTTTCCCACCTCAAGCCAGCTTTCGAAAACCCAGCTCTGCAGGTGGGAGCGGCACTGTGCTTCATTCTACAGAGTTGGGCCAAAAGGTTTCAGTGGTATGAAACAGCTAAGAATACTGTAGAATGTTTTGATCTTGTGTTTTAACCATGACATGTTTCTAATAAGTTGCTTTGGAGGCTGTACACCATCGGCAGTACTGTGATACTAAAGAATTTTCTTCTTTGCTGAACAATAACCCTGTATGAGGCCCTGTTCTCTTTACAGATGATGCCAAAATATAATGAATGAGACTTCATTATTTAATTTTTTTCATTAAGAAGATAATGGAAATAAACATTAATGTTCCTATGGGACAAATAAGACAACGAAGGCCTTTTCTTTCTGTCTTTCACCCTGTATATTCTTGTAGGCAGTGTAGATGGACGTTTGATTGCTGCCTGTACTGCTTTTGGAAGGGTAGGGTTTGGACATCATTTAAGTTCAAGTTATGGACTTATTGCTAATCCAGTTAATAGTTGGTCAACATTGTTGCTAAGTATAATTCTGGTTTTTGTTTTTTAAAAATGAGCAAGGCCAAAGGGAAAATCAGAATTACATATAATAAGCTAGGAACGATAACTAAAAGCATGATAAAATAGCTGGCATGCAGGCCCTGGAACTCATTTTATCTCTATGCTCTTTTAGTTGTGACCTATTATTCAGTTCCCCAGTTAAGATATAGGTTAAAGATATGGGTTAAAGATACAGAATGAACTACACGGCATTCCTGCATTCCATTCCAGGCCAAATCTTCCACCACAACTTGGTGTAGTCATCACAAAAATGTTTGAAGGTACAACAAGGAGCAGCTTTCTTTACAACCACAATTGCTTGCCAGGCACCAAGAATTTATAGTCAATTCATTTTTTCTTGGAATGCTGGACAAGCTTCAGATGATACATTTTGTTTTTGTTAGTTTGCTTCTGGAATCTCTTCTGATGACTTTTGTGTTACTGCATTGTAGTACATTTTTTAAAAAATGCTATCAAAACCTGCTGCTGTTTAAAAGCTGTTCTGAATTACTCCACAGCTCTAGCTTTCTTCCAACTGATCTAAGTTTCAACCACATGTCATTTTGGATAATTGGCAGCCTTTTATCACAGCTGATACAGGAAGCTTGGATTTTGGTTGATAGATGTAATAACATTTATTGCTATGCTTGTTTTCACTTTTCCCCACAAACAATTTTGGAACCATATTTTTACTGAGATCTGTGCCATTTGATGTTGAGAAGGAAATGCAACTCCAGAAGATTTAAATTAAAAAAGGTCTAAGAATATTTAGATTATATCAAGTTTCTGTTATATTTCATATCTAGCAAAAATTATGAGTTCCACCAATTATTTTATGATGAATTTTTCTTTATATCCTAAACAGAGACCTTTTCAGCCAAGGAATTGAAATTTTAATCATTTTCTGAGGGTCCTCAAAATCCTGTTTTTCTTGAACCTCTTTTTAAATATGATTGTTGTTATTGGTAAGACCTAAACGTCAGATTAAATCAGAGAGTGGCAATATGAAAACAGGCAACATGAAGATAGGAGAAGGGAGGTGCGTTGGATATGTTAGCCACCTTGATTATTTGTAAAAATAAGAAAGGCAGGATATAGATAAAATAAATAAAAAATAAACAAAGTAAACATGACCTTCAGACACTAGAATACCTCTGAATTCCTTCTTAAGTGCTGGTGGTTCTTCAAAATAAAAATCTTTTCTCCCAAACCAGAATAGTCATATACCGTTGGAAGATTTAATTAAGGGAGGGAGAGAGGAGCTGGGAAATATTGTTAACCAGTTTATGAGCCCAATAATTGGTAATGGCTGTCCAAGATTACAGTTACAGGTCTTCCCCATTATTTGCTGCCTGAACCTTTTAATTGGCAATGCCAAGGATTGAAGCTAGTCATTCTGTATTTTACTGCTGAAGATTGGCATTTAAATGGCTATTTAGGAGCTGAAGTGTTTACATAAATGTTTATTTAAATATACAAACTATGGTTTGAATAACTTAAAACAAATCATTGGGATGCTTGGATGATGAAGTATTTCAAAATGTTTTCCTTGTCAAATTGTCTTTGTCCTTATGGTCTTGCACGTTGCCCAGCCTCCAGCTACTAGGAAAAGGTTTCCTGTCCTAAGTGAGGCAGGTAGGTTTGGGGGTACCCACCTCCAAAGGGATTGCATGATCATCTTGGTCCTGATTAAAATATATTTGGGGTGACTTCTGGGTTAGGAGATTTCAGCTGCATCACTTCCATAATTCCTATATAATATAATCCCTATAATTACAATAATTCCTATATTCACATCTATAATGACATTTTTCCTTGCTGCTACATATATATTTAGTGTGTATTGTATTGTAAATGTTTTTAATTGTTTTATAGTTGTTCACAGCCCAGAGTCACTTGCTTGAGATGGGTGACTATAGAGATTGAATAAATAAATAAAATAAATAAATAAAGTAATTTTCAAGAGCTTATTTTAAGCTCCCAGATGTACTGAATCCCTTGCAAAGGTCAAATGGCCTGTGAAACACCATCACAGGTCCAGAAAGACCTGTGAATTCATTCTCCAATTTGCATGGTAACAGAAAGCATGTTCGGGTGGAAATATAAGGGACAAGGGGAAAAAAAGAGAAACTTTTATTGTTTGTAAATGTGACCAAATAATAACTTTTTTGTTTGTTTTTAAACTTTTTTTTCTCTAGACACACTATTTTGGCCTTTGGTTTCACAACAAGAGCCAGCAAGTGCGATGGGTGGAACTGGAGAAGCCTTTGAAAAAGCAGCTGGACAAGTTTGCCAGCGAATCTTTGCTTTTCTTTGGGGTCATGTTTTATGTGCCCAGCGTTGCCCTCCTGCAGCATGAAGTCACAAGGTATCAGTTGCAAAGATTCTTCGCTTTTCTTCGCTGCCACAAATATTTTCTTGTTGAGATGTCTCTTAGAGATTTGTAATTCAGAATTTTGCCTTAATATTGTATTTCCTCTCTTGCCTGTTACAGATTTTCCCTTTTCTTGTTAACTTTTAAACAGGTTAGCACTTAATAGGCTTAGTTAATATCTTAATTAGGTTCCTGCCTAATCTCGATCTACAGATTCTCTTCAAACTGAGGTTTGAAAATCATTGTTGTGTAGCAAGCCAATTCTTCATAGTACATGGTAGTACAGATCCTACTGTGGTATTCTACTGTGACTGAAGACTCCATGTTTCTATCTGGTAGAAATTATGGTGATCCACATTGATCTTATACTATTGTATGCCATCCTAAACAGACACACAGGATTGAACGATATGCTATTTATAAATAAGGTTTTTATTTCCTTCGAATCAATATAAAGAATTTGAATTGTATAATTAAAAAAGTCCATGTGTAAGCCATGCAGGTGAATGCCTTTATATTTATGAATATAAATTAACAGAATAACTTAAGAGTTAAGGGAGAATATTTGCTGGGTTTTGCTTATATTTGCCTATAAATGCCTTGTTTGTTCTGCCTTTTTAATAGGACACACAACACAGTTCCTCCTGCCCTATCTTTATAAGATCTCTAAATGAATAATTTTGGAAATGAATTATTTCATGTATTTTCTGTTCTCTTCATAGAAATCTATTTTCTTCAGTGGAATTACCACTGAACATTACAATTGCATGGAAACCCTGAAAATACAGTAGCAGCTTCCTTATCCCTGGGTTCTACAACGATAGCAGCGTAAGGCACACAGTAAGGCACACAATAGTGGTGACAAGCTCACATCCTGTCTCTGGCAAGGAAGCAACTGCCTGATTCTGTTTTCCCTGCCAGGAAACCTGTCCTTGCAAGTTCTTGCTATTATCTCAGATTTGTGTTGTAGCATGCCAGCCACTGTGCTTTGGAGAGGTATTGCATCATATGTGCCTGCTCTTGCTAGAATAGTAAGAACGCTGTTATTTGTATGTCATTGTTGCACTTAAGGCAACTTCTGGTAGAACCCTTCTAATTGAAACTGTGTCTTGTAGTGGGAGACAGGACTTGGCTTATTGCTGTTACTTGCAGTGTTACACAGGATTCAAATATGACTCAGGAGTCAGTAATCTATTCTGGTCCAGAGCATAATAGAATGGACTTGTGCAAAGTCTCATGTGCCCTAATACTTCATACAGGTTCTTCAGAATCTTGTGATGAGATGTTGGCAGTGTCTTTGTGAGGTCCTGTTGGATATACTAGTGCAATATCAACTATATTGATAACTCATTGCAATCCTAAACAATATAGAAAGGCTTTGTCTGAAAACATCTTCATTAGGAACAGGATAGTCATTTTATCTTCCGGGTGAAAGTGTTGGATGAAGTCATTGGTAGATTTGGATTGCAGACGATGCTGATGCTATCCAGCTTGATCTCTTGTTTTCATCTGATTTTGGAAAACGAATAAAAATATTAAACTACAAGGCTGTGCACATTTCAGAGATTCTGAAGAGGTGCTTTGGACCTAGCACAAGCTTAGCACCTCTGCTATCATTAAAACATCTAGTCTTTTTTTAGTCTTCTGTGCAAATATGAAAATAATCTTTTTTAAGCTTGTGCCTGAAATTAGTTTTGAAGCATGCACAGCTTTATCACATTGCTCACTGACAGCTATGACAGACTGCATAGAGCAAAGGACAGTGAAAGGTAATCCTGACAAGATGAAAATGCCTCTAGTAGATGGGTGAGATGACTTAGCTTTAGATGTACCACCTCTGTTGGATGAAGTTTCACTCTTAAAATAGTGGATGTCTAACATGAGGTAGCATTACTGCTAGACTTTTAAGAAATGGAGAAATTGTGAGGTGCACTTTCCCCCAGTATTCCAGTCATTTATTCTCTAGTTATCTGGTTGGAGGGTCTTCGTGTGATTTATAGGAAGCTATTCTGAAAGGCAATTGATATAAAATGCAATATTTCGATTGCTGGCATGAACTAGGCATTGTTGTCATATTAAAACTGAATTTCATTTTTTACATATTAAAACTGTTATTTCTTCCAATGATCAGTTCAAAGTGTAGTTCTGAATCTTTTCGTTTAAAAGGCTTTGCATCTGAAAAGACCCTTTTCTTCCCCATGTTATTTCCCATGTGGTCTGATAATTATTTGAGGTCTATTTGCATCCCTGACCTAATAAAGCTACTCAGGCAGGCATAAAGCTGAGATGTCTCTGTGCAATGTCCCATTTATGGAATGCCATGCCCCAAGGCATAGAAATTTATTTCCATTGCCTCTGTAGTCTATTGGCAATTAAGAATTTCTTTTTAAAAAAGCATTGGATCCTGCTGTTGGCCCGTTTTGTAGTGATTGATTATTGGTTTTGCTGCTGCTTTTGCACTGGTCCCAGGATTTTATCAGAGAGAGGGATTGGGGGTGGGGGGGGAAGCATTGACATCTATTATAATAGGTGGAAACTTCAACATTTGAGAGAGAAAAACAGCAGTAATAATCATTGTAAAATATTCTAAGTAATATTTTTGAATTTTCAGAATTTTGCTTGAAACAATATGGTATACTGTACAGGTCTGAGAAGTAGTAAATTTTTTGGATCTTCTGAAATTTTGTATATCTGCAAAAGAGCTTCATTTAGGTCCTATTAATAGGCAGTTAAGATATGCAGATGATACCACTCTAATGGCAGAAAGTGAAGAAGAACTAAAGAACTTCTTGATGCGGGTGAAGAAGGAGAATGCAAGGGGCTGCCACAAAGAAGAGGGAGTGAAGCTGTTTTCCAAGGCGCCTGAAGGCAGGACAAGAAGCAACGGATGGAAACTAATCAAGGAGAGAAGCAACCTAGAACTAAGGAGAAACTTCCTGACAGTTAGAACAATTAACCAGTGGAACAACCTGCCTCCAGAAGTGGTGAATGCTCCAACACTGGAAGTTTTTAAGAAGAGACTGGACAGCCATTTGTCTGAAATGGTATAGGGTTTCCTGCCTGAGCAGGGAGTTGGACTAGATGACCTCCAAGGTCCCTTCCATCATCATCATCATCATTATTATTATTATTATTATTATTATTATTATTATTATTATTATTATTATTATTATTATTATTATTATTATTATTATTATTATTATTATTATGTTGGCTTGAAACTCAACATTAAGAAAACCAAGATCATGGCATCCGGCCCTCTCAATTCCTGGCAAATAGATGGGGAAGAAATGGAGGTAGCGACAGATTTTATCTTCCTGGGCTCCAAGATCACCACAGATGGGGACTGCAGCCAAGAAATTAAAAGACGCTTGCTCCTGGGGAGGAAAGCTATGGCAAATTTAGACAGCATACTAAAAAGCAGAGACATCACCCTGCCAACAAAAGTACGTATAGTCAAGGCCATGGTTTTCCCAGTTGCAATGTATGGCTGTGAAAGTTGGACCATAAGAAAGGCTGAGCGCCAAAGATTTGAGGCCTTTGAACTATGGTGCTGGAGAAAACTCCTGCGAGTCCCTTGGACTGCAAGGTGATCAAACCGGTCAGTCCTAGAGGAGATCAACCCTGACTGCTCTTTAGAAGGCCAAATCCTGAAGTTGAAACTCAAGTAATTTGGCCACCTAATGAGAAGAAGGACTCACTGGAGAAGAGCCTAATGCTGGGAAAGATTGAGGGCAATAGAAGAAGGGGACGACAGAGAATGAGGTGGCTGGATGGAGTCACTGAAGCAGTAGGTGTGAGCTTAAATGGACTCCAGAAGATGGTAGAGGACAGGAAGGCTTGGAGGAATGTTGTCCATGGGGTCGCGATGGGTCGGACACGACTTCGCAACTAACAGCAGTAGGCAGTTAATAAATAATGCTACTGTTTCTTTTCTTTATGTTTTAAACAAAGTCATCCAATGCATGATATAGTAGTATGAAAAAGAAATTAGTTTTCTTGCTTCAGCCCATTCAATTAAGAGAGCAGAAAAGCCAATTATATCAATACTTCGTTAAACAACAAAAGTTGATTTGGCACTCCTACCCTATGTAAATTTCTGCCTTCATTTGTCACACAGTAGTTCTTGCCACATCAGTTATAGAGGTAGATCAAGGCTTACTTTAAAAAAATGTAAAGCTTGTAAATATAATAATTAATGCCCATGAGTCCGGGAGAACTATTTCAAAAGCTCTGGGACTGCACCAATCCAAAGTCAGAGACAAAGTCTTGGAAAGGGGATGATTTGAAAAAATAGTAAATCTTCCTAAGAAGGGCTGTTGTGTTGCTGACAGTCCAAAAATGTTTTCTAAAATTATCTAAGAAGTCACAAAGACCCCAGAATACTATCCAAGAATGGCCTCTCTCATCTTGGTATGATTTCACCTCAAAAGAGCACTGGGGGAAAAATGAAATTAATGGGAAAATAGTAGCAATAGCACTTAGACTTATATACTGCTTCAGTATATAAGTCAGTCCTTTACAGCCCTCTCTAAGCAGTTTACAGAGTCAGCATATTGCTCCCAATAATGTGGGTCCTCATTTTACCGACCTCGGAAGGATGGAAGGCTGTGTCAACCTTGAGCTGGTGAGAATCGAACTGCTGGCAGCCGGCAGTTGCAGAAGTAGCCTACAGTACTGCATTCTAACCACTGCACCACCTCTAGTACTACAGAAGGCATTGCTCACTAAGAACATTGATGCTCACGTCAGATTTGCCCAAAGTTGCATGGTTGATCCTCTTATTCATTCTTTATGATAAAACTAAACCCTGCATTCCACAATAAGAATATCATTTCACCTTTCAAACATGTAGTAATAGCCCTGGTGGTGCAGTGGTTAGAATGCAGTACTGCAGGCTAACTCACTGCTCACTCCAGGAGTTCAATTCTGAGCGGCTCAGGGTTGACTCAGCCTTCCATCCTTCCGAGTTCGGTAAAATGAGGACCCACATTGTTGGGGGCAATATGCTGACTCTATAAATCGCTTAGAGAGGGCCATAAAGCACTGTGAAGTGGTATATAAGTCTAAGTGCTATTGCTATTGCTAATTGGTAGGGTCATGATCTGGAGAGGCTTTGCTGCAGAATTTCAACAACTTGCCATTACTGAGGGAAGCAGGAATTCTCTGTATGAACAATTGAACAGGAGAGTACCAGGCTGAAGCTGAAATGCAATAACATTGTACGGTGCTCTTCAATATTCAAATACATTTACAAGAAAATTGATAAAGAGAATAATTTCATATCACTCATTCAGATTTGCCTTGGGCTCCGACTGAGGAGGACAGTCTGAAGTGCCGGTGGTACCATCTGGTGGTATGAGCTGGGGTGACTTTGAGCCTGAGAAAATAGGGTTTCTATGCTTTCAGTTCAGCCACTTGTTTATTGAATTTGGGTCCTTCCTGGGTTATGAAAGTGGCCAGGGAGGTGGCCCACAGTTGGGTCCATGCTGTGGTGGCAGCTTCTTGAAAGACACAATAGTGCACCCCCTCCTCAAGAGTCCATCTTCCAACCCAACAGTCTTCAATAACTATTGACCAGTATCCTACCTTCCTTTTTGGGAAGGTTGTTGAGAAAGTAGTCTATGAGCAGCTGAGGAGAACCCTGGAGGAAATGTATTATCTAGACCCATTTCAGTCAGGTTTCAGACTGGGATTTAGTACTAAGACAACTCTAGTTATAGTTTTAGATGACCTGTGGCAGAGCTGGGAAGGTAGTGGGGCATCCATTCTTCTGTTCCTTAATCTTTTATTGACTTTCTATATTATCAAACGTGGCAAGCTAGTTGTGTGGGTTGGGGATTGGGAGCCCTGTTTTACAATGGTTCTCTTCCTTTCTCTGGGGCCAGCTCCAGTTGATTGGTTTAGATAGGATGCTTAAGGGTTCTGTTCTGCCTCCCCTCATTCATTTTATTTACATGAAACCACTGGGCAAGGTCATCTTCCAATTTGGGGTTTGATACAATTTCTACTAGAAAAACCCAAATATTGCTGAGGGAAATCAATTTGTCATGGAAGAGTACACTAAGGTTCTTACATAGCAATGTGAGAAACTGATCACTAATTAGAAGGAAGCATCATTTGCAATTATTGCAGCCAAAGGTGGTACAATCAGTTACTGACTCTAAGGACACACAATGTTTTTTCACATTGACACATTACATAATGAATGTAACAAAGATAAAAGTTTGGTATTATTTGTTCCGTCTGTAGAAGTTTAGAGTAAGCTCTGATAACATTCGTTTCATTTTGATAATATTTACAGATATGCAAAAATTCAGAAAGTCTGAAAAAGGGTGTTTCACTGAATTATAATTGTCAATCTAGAAGTTGCACAAACTTGTTCATCTCTTAGTATTTTGAAGTGACTCTAAATTGTACATTTCACTCATCTGTTTTGTGAATTCCATTTTATCTGCATTTTCCTTGCCAACCTCATTGTTCATGTCTCTAATCAGGATTGATTTTCCCAGAGTTATCATTTCCTCCCTGGACATAAAATGAGGAATTTGTAATGTGCTCCATGTTCTGTCATTGTTTACCTATCAGCACCCGGTTCTCATCCTGTGATTCTAACTTTCCTCAAAAGTGAGGCAGGATGACGATCTGTTTTGCTGTGGTAACAGAATATAAATCAAAAAAGAAAAACAGCCACATCCCCCCCCACCCCCTTTTCCTGCAAGGAAAAAGACACTCATAGTTTCCTCAGACATTTTGCTTTGGTTTTTATACCTTTTACATGGTTTCAAAGAGCTGTAGTGGGAAATTATACTTGTTATGGCTTTTAAAAAAAATGCATTCAAAATTCTGTGGATGAAGGAGATGGCCCTTTTCTTTTCTCTTTTTCTTTTTCCCTTTTTATTACTTATTTACCACATGTGTAATCCATCTTTTCCTCAGGAGCCCAAAGATATGTCCATAATACTCTCTTTCTCTCTATCTCTTCCTAATGTTTCTCACAACAACAGCTCTGGGAGGGACCTTAGACTGAGATAGGTGGCCCCAAATCTCCCTGAGTGTCCATGGATGAGGGTAGATTTGAATTTAAGTCTCCCTACTTCTTAGTTTGACATCTTAACCACTATATTACACTGGGGTCAAGTGAGGTTCTAGATGTTTTTTGTTCAGTGTTTTGCGTCTGAACTAGTCTGTTGACTTCTTCCCTGTTATGTATAGGACCACAGGAGAAAGTGTGTTGACTGTGGAATTGGACCTATGACTATGACTATGACTGTCTGATATCTTACAATAAACATCTCCTTCATACTTAGTGATACCCTTAAAACATACAAGTATTCTTCCTTCCTTCCTTCCTTCCTTCCTTCCTTTCTTCCTTCCTTCCTTCCTTCCTTCCTTCCTTCCTTCCTTCCTTCCTTCCTTCCTTCCTTCCTTCCTTCCTTCCTTCCTTCCTTCCTTCCTTCCTTCCTTCCTTCCTCCCCTCATGCACACACACACACACACACACACACACACAAACCTTACTCAGGGAGTATGATTTGCAGCAGCAGTTTTTTCAGTGAAAAACTTTTCCTGGTTTTACTCTTCTGTAAGTAAAGTCAAGCAGATGTCTAGAACAGGGGTGTCAAACTGCCGGCCCATGGGCCGGATGCATCATAGCAAAATCGCACCCATCCCATTGCCGGCAATGTCAAAAAAAAGTCACGATACGTCACGACACGTCACGTGACGTGAGTTTGACACCCCTGGTCTAGAGAATGATCTTCTCAAGGCAACTCTGCAGGGAAAATGGAGGGGATTGGAAGAGAAGAAACATCATCACTCTCGCCCCTTACTCTTTGTGGTCCAAATAAATTGAGGTTTTCCCCATGTCTAACGTCTAAAGCTCCCTTCTTTGTGATTCTAACAATTGTTTTTAAATGAATATCTGATTAAATTAGGTAACCTACTTTTACAGTCTGCCTTTGTGATAGCAACTATCAGTGGTGTTAAATTATGATGGCTGTTCCAAGTGTTTTTCTTTTCAGACTTGCTCATAAATTTTCTGTTTTTGTGAGAACAATGAATGCTCCTGTATTTTTCAGAACGGAAAGTAGGGCTCATGTTACATTAAATATGTCAGTAGAAAAAGATCTTAATTGCATTATGAAACATGCCAAGAGAACAGTAGGATATTCTTATTAACAACCAAATTTGTGTAATACAACATTCATACTAATATGGGCAATATGGAAAAGACATTACTGCAGGTAGTCCTCAATATACAACAGTTCATTTAGGGACTATTTGAAGTTACAATGGCACTGAAAAAAGTGACTTATAACCATTTTTTACATTTATGACTGTGGCAGCATCCCCATGGTCATGTGATCAAAATTTGGATGCTTGACAACTGGTTCATATTTATGATGGTTGCAGTGTCCAAGGATCATATATGATCTCCTTTTGCAACCTTCTGACAAGCAAAGTCAATGCGGAAGCCAGATTCACTTAACAACCGTGTTACTAACTTAACAACTGCAGTAATTCACTTAATAACTGTAGCAAGAAAGGTCATAAAAAGGGGCAAAATTCACTTAACAAATGTCTCACTTAGCAACAGAAATGTTGGGGTCAATTGTGGTTATACGTCGAGGACCACCTGTACTATTATTTATTTATAATATTGCTGAAATATTATGAATATTTACCAATGATCAGTACAAGTCGAAGAAATAGCACAGCAGTTACAAAATTTCATCCAAGAAAATTAGTTCAGAGATTAACAGCCAATTATTAAAACGAAAACAAGCTAAACACAGCAAGCGTGCATGTTTGAGAAGCATGCATATTTAAAACATCACCCTGCAATGCAACCAAGCAGGTATACATCCATAATTAAAATAAAATAAAATGGGTATGAATATAGGAGCTGTCAAGATTAATGAGGGTAAGCTGGTATAACTAGACTCTGTATTAACCAAAATTAACTTATCAAAACAAGAGATATTTCAATTCCTTGTAAAGGCCACTATACTTTCACAAAATTGAAGAGAAGGGGGGCGGCGTAGCTGATTCCAGAGTCTTTTTTAAATCCTGGATAATATATCATGGAGTCCTACTCAAAAGAATGTAAGAGCAAATAAGATTGTAGGGAGAAATAAGAACTGGCAGATACCAGCAAGGTTGTGACCAGAGGGCTCTAAACACAAGAACCATTAGTTTAAACTGGCCTCTGATTCAAATGAGAAGCCTATGGGGATCCCTAAGCTGTAATATGGTATAAGAATAATATAGAAGGTCTGGAATAGTCCAGATGTCTCTGTTCTGAACTGTGATCAGGGGATAAATATTAGAATTCGGAACACTTATAGATGTGGTCTATAAGGAGGGTCTAGATGTGAAATATCCATGGCAGTCTCCTCTGTCTGGTTCCTAGCTCAGTAGAAATATTTGCTGTAACATGGCAAAGTCAGCTATCACCAGTCAAGCCTTGCAGCCAAGGCTGAAAGTGAAGGAAGAAGATGTCATTTGGGAGTCCCAGAAATGAGAATGGCACCATAGAATATGGGAAGCTTGATCAGGCTGAGACATGGCAGTCTCCTATCTTGCAGTAGACTTATGAGTGGCTGCTTTTTCACTTTGGTGAGGTACTTATAGCATGAAGGGAATGTGCACCTTACTAGGGTAAAAAGACAACATGATGTGCCACAGAGAGGTGCTTCATGATATCTTCCAACTCCAACCAGCTTTTTCTATAGATTGAAGAGATTTCAGTACAGCACATGTGCACTTCAAATACTGGAAGTGCCACTCAAATGTTAAGGTAGCCTTGGAGCAATGTGAAATATAAATGGCATGGCTGCTTTACTTTTAGAAAGGGACTATATATAATACAGTGTCAAGGGGATGTTTGAAAGATTTTTCCACATGCGGGTGCAACGGAAGTCTGTATAGGGCAGGTGGTTTATTTGTAGTGGGTGGTGTTTCAGAGAGTGCTGTTCATGTGTTGGAGTTAATTCTATGCTTTTAGGTTCTTTTCATTATTTTGAATTCTTTTACAGAGTTAGAGTTTTATCTCGTGACCTTCAGAGTGACAACGCCTTCAAGGCCACAATTCTATGTTCATAAAATAAATTGCTGAGGATTGTAACTTTTTCTCCCTGCTGACTTCCTCCAGTGAATGGAGAGCTTGTTCTCATTGTTGATTATTGAAAAAAGAGTTATTTATGCCAGAAACTTTAAAATGCCATTAATTCTTTATTAGGTTGTCAGACTTGGAGGAAAATGTCTTTATAATGAATGTTGCAGAGATATAGGCAGGATATTGGAAATCTTTCAGTTGTACATCTCCTACAAAAGGCAGGGGATTCTTTTTCTGCACCATGTGTGTCTATAGAGAATTTATAATATTTAATATATGTTGGAGTTTTGATTTTCTTGTGAATCATTCAAGTCACATAAGACAGCCTAACTTCATTATATTCACTGTATTTATAATGCATTTTACAATTGCATATACCATTCATAGCTTTGTGGGATTTGATTTATATCATTCCTATATATCAGATGTGTAACCTAAACTCCCTGAATTTCAAAGCTTACTAAAATGGGAGGGGGACCCTATAGATAAAGATAAAGATAAAGATAAATAACCTTTATTGTCATTTTTATATTGTGGGCACAATGGCACACATAAAAAATGAAATTTAGTTGCCCGCTCTCAAAGTGAAACATATACATGACACACACCTAAACATACTATGTACAACATATATATAGACCCACATCCCTACATATACATAGCAAATAAATATTAAATACTGTCCATCTTGAATATATAACGCAAGGAGGAAGTTTGAGAGTTCGCAAGGTTAATGCTGTATGGAATGAAACTATAGGTTCAGAAAATGAGAGGTGTGCAGGCATTGAGTTCAAAGTCCTGATCAACAGTTGCATATTCTCTGGTTTCATGTGAAAATGTCACATAGAAGAAGAGAAGAAGACAAATGATGTTTGACAGAAAGACCTCATGGTTGTGAGAAAAACGTCTCAGGTTATTGGACTTGGCCAATATCCTTACTTGGCAGATGAAGGAAGTTAAGTGGGAGTCTGGGATTGGGGTGGGAGTGGGGGGTGGGAGCAAGACATATAGAAATGGTTGAAATGGCGACTCTTGGACACTAAAGTTTCACAGGCAGGAAATCTATGGAAGTAGCCAGAAGCTATGGACTAAATCACAATGGATATGGTGGGAAGATAATAGCTATGAAGGACTAAAGGGTATTAAGACTATAGGTATACACCAAAATTTCCAAAATCTGTGTTGCTCAAGCAAGATTCAGGTCAAGCAGGAGATCCTTTAAACATATTCCTTCCATGAACTATTCAGTGACCTATTTAGGTAGACCAAAGACTCAATTTAGATCCCTAAAAGGGTTTACAGAAATTGCCAAGAGTTTGTCATCTAAATTGCAGTGCTTTCCATTTAGAGGATCTGCATAAAGATGCAGTAGCGAGTGAGAAGACCAGGGTTTGGAAGATTTTTTTTCTATTCTTCATTCATTCATGAAATATATATTCTTCTTCAAGATTTGCATAATACTCCATCTTCCAGTTTGCTGCCACAACTACGTACTTGTAAAATAGATTAGTAGATTCTGAGAGACATTGACAGTCCCAGGATCACCCAGTGATCTCCGTGGCAAAGTATAGACTTGAACTTGTATCTCTCCTGTCCTAACCCAGCAGTCTAATAATCACAGACT
The DNA here is from genome assembly GCA_023970755.1 of Azemiops feae. Classification (NCBI taxonomy): domain Eukaryota; kingdom Metazoa; phylum Chordata; class Lepidosauria; order Squamata; family Viperidae; genus Azemiops; species Azemiops feae. The sequence goes on along the minus strand of JALGBA010004281.1, from coordinate 2,887,359 downwards.
ACACTTTTAGTTGCTTATTTATTCTGGCCTCTACTATATGTTGCCAAAAGGACATTTCCAATTCTATTTCTTCTCTGTTTTCCATTTTCTGTTTGGTTAACTTTAAAGTAAATGTTTTGGACTGAATGGATGTAATTTGGCTTGTCTTTCGTTCATTTATCACATTCTGGCAAGAAGGCAGCAGTCAAATGAGTATAAATACATACATGCAAGTAATTAAATCAGTGCAGTCTCTTTATGACTTAATCAATAGTTCTTACCATTTGGTTTCAGAAACCTCCTAAATGAAATCAGTGCTTATCATCTGAATGAATTCCTTTTGGTGGCTGCTTTATCCTATTGATTGATTAAAGTGTATGCATATGTTTGTATGTTAGTTTTAAGCCTGAACTTGCTCAAAGGTAAACATAACTTTTTATGTTTTGCTCTTTTTAAGATTTGCTCTCATACGCTACTCCAAAATGCACCCAAAATTTTAACACTAAGGTTTTATTTTCCTGTTGTAAATGAAATAAAAGGTAAATTTTCTGTTCGACTTAAGATGTTTAGAGAATAAAGTGAATTGTAAACTAACAAACTCTGAAAATTACAGCTTAAGGAGATTTATGAAATGTTCATAGTTTCTAATGGAATTTAAAACTAGTGATACAGTACTCTTGTGTAAAATAAAGGTAAGCCTTAGAGGCAATTCAGAATTCTAGAAATTGAAGTAAAGATATTGAAGTTGCCAAGTTTGGAAAAACACTGATTTAACGTTTCCTCCTTGAAAGCTGTAATTTTACATATTTACTTCTGAGTAAATATGCATAAGATTTCAAAAGTATGTCCTCCTATGCTAGAAGGTTATATTCCCAGGATGCCAATGGCTAGATGGTGTAAGGCAGGGGTGTTAAACTGCCGACCTGCGGGCCAGATGCATCATAGCGAAACCGTGCCTACCCCATTGCCGGCAATGGCAAAAAAGTCGCGTCACGTGACGTTGTGAGTTTGACACCCCTGGTGTAAGGTCTGGCTTTTCCTCTGCTTACCCAAATTATGTCCGTGTCTACTTCTCCTAAGCTCTTAACTTGCAGGTCTACTGAACGTGGGAGCCAGGCTCAAATCTGTCAAATCTGGAACCTTCTACTTTTTCAGATTTGTTTATGTGATAATTCATCAGTAGTCAAATAATTGGCCAAAGCTTTAGATCACGGGTGTCAAACTTGCGTCACGTGATGTGTTGCAACGTATCGTGACTGTTTTAACTTTACCTTTTAACTATATAACTACACAGAACTATATACTAAACAAGAAGGAATGACATAGTCATAAGCAAGTTGTATTGGAAAAGATTGATACTTAATGCAAAACAAATTTTAAATCATCACAGTAATATGTTTTGTCAGGCCGTATATCTTATTTGCAACCTCATTGCAAGCAAATCTCAATCCTCAGTGTTAGACAATATTTGACAAATAACTTGTTAAATTGAATCAAATTATTTGTATTTCACTTTTATATATCAATTTCCCCAAACTTCCAGTGCTTTGCCATTTATGTGAAATCTCAGTTTCATTCCATGACAGATAATTCCATGTTTCTGAGTTCTATAAAAGTGGAAGCCTCATTGTTTAAGTTGTAACATCTAAGTATCGACTTACAGTCTTATGGAATTGTGTACTCTTATTTATACCCTTGATCTTTGCCAAGGAATTAGAGTAGATCCCAAGAGATCTAGAAGCAATCATCCTATGTTTAAATTGCAAAGAAGACTAAATATTAAAAGGTGTGCTATAGTTTCCTTATATCTCATTCCTCTTTCATAGACTTCCCCAAACTTTTCAAAAATTACCCTTTTTATCTGGTGATCAATTTATTATTAATTGCCCAAGACTTCTTTTGCCCTATATAACTGATTTCTACCAATCCAATCAACGTAACTCCGAACATAAATGTGATGTTCCATTTCCTAATTTGAAAACAATGCTGTAATGCAGGTGACTTGAAAATTGGGATTTAGTTAACAGCCTGTTGATCTGCAAGCCACAAAAGAATTCCATTCACTTGCCCAGACCTGTGGTATTTCTGTACAGGTTGGTGCTGTAATGAGCTATAAACACATACCTGAACTGGGCTGCTGGCACAAAGATGTCAGTTTTATGAAACCCCCTTTTGAGTGTTGACCAACATTTGCTAGAGGGCATCCATATAAAGCTCTGGAACATGAACACAGTGAAATTTTCTTTCAAGTAAGCATGCTTAGAAACAATTTTAATACTATCATCAAGAGGGAAATGTTCCGCTTTCTTTTTCCTTAAAAAAAAAAAAGCTTCTTAGGACAACTGATCAAGTATCCCTGCAGTTTCCTACAACACAGAATATTGTGATGTTGTCTTAATCAGAATGTGAAAGTGTAGCCAGTTTGCAGGATGAGAATGAACCTCTGCCTTTCAGGTTTCAATTCCCTTTCATGTTTCTTCTCCAAGTATGTATGGGGATTCCAGGTCTTCTTTGTTTGATGTTTCCTTTGAACTATCAGTATTACTGTTCATGCTTACCTAGCAAACTAGGATTGTTTCTGCTTTTAAGAGAAAGTGAAAAAACATAATTTGCATCTTAGGATGAAATATCTTTCTACAACTTACCTGTAACTGGAGAGAAAGCTGTCAGGGGATGGAATGAAGGGAGTAAGGCAAGACTACACCCCCTCAACACCTTGTTCTCATAGTGCCAAACCTTGATTTACAGAAACTTTCTTGGTGAAAATAATAATAATAAAAAAAAACATAAAGGAGGCAATGATGGAATTAACAGGAAGAATGCTATGACTCCCTCTGCTAAAAAGAATCTTTGGACATATTAAAAATAGGGAAGCATAATATGCTTCTTTATTTCTACTAAATAAGAGTCCAAAGTTCAGCACGGATAGTATCAACCTATTATAGAGATAAACCATTTTAAAGACATCTGTTCTTTTGGACTACCTTGTGTTTTGTTCTACCTAACCTCTGAGATGCATTTAGCATGATGTGCGGGATCCAGCTTAACCATTAACCTGGCTGAATATTAGAGAAATCTTCAAACTGTTAATTCTCATTGCTTCCATATGTAATTCAATCTCCGTTTTCCCTGTACTGTAATAGTTGCCCCTTTCTGGGCAAGCAGAGGCATATTTTCAGATGACTCAGTTGGTGTTGGTGGAACAATTAAACTGTATTATGGTGAGCTAAGCTTCAAATCATGTGAGAGATTCTGCCCCTTAATCTACTACTGCCAAGCTGGAGGATAATAAGTACTTCAACTCATTTAATAGCAGTTACATCTAACTTGATTGTGCGTAAACTGACCTGTCACCAGCCCAAAAGTGTCAGCATGATATTCAGCTTCTGTTAAGTGAACCATAATTCTTCAAAACTCCTTTCCAGTTGAAGGTGAAGAACAAATTCTTCTTGGTAACAAGGACATGTTCGGAGATTTTTAAAAGCCAGATGCTTTAATTGGATTCCACTTTGCATTTCCTTAAAGTAATCAGATCCTCGGATCTGGTTTGTATAGAATTCTATCAGAACAAAATGAGTGGTTTCTTCCCTAACAACCCAGAATCATAAATAAAGCTCATACTCTGACATATTATTTTGGCTTATTACGAGAAGAGATAGCATCAGATTCTGTTTTATGAAGAGAATCTTCATGGATTGCTTCATTTTCATGGGTGATAGGAAGATACACAGGAGCACTGGGATTCTGACTTGTTCCTGATATTGTTACTTTCTGTGACATCCCAGCCACTCTTGAAGAATGATTATACTTTGTATGATTGTAGGAACATATTTGAGATTGAAACTAGCGTTGTAGTACTGTAGTTAAGGCTGAATGTGAGGCTGCCCTTAAATACACTCAAAAGCTACAGCTGATCCAGAATGTAATGGTAGAGGTAGTGATGAGCGTGTCAGGAGTCATATAGATCAGGGCTTTTCAACCTTTTTACCGATTGTACCACTTTTAGGATATGGCAATATTCAAGTACCACTAGCAAGGTGTCAAAAACTTGATGACCAAAAAAAAAAAATGTTCAAAGTTGCAATTGCACTGAAATGACTTATGACCATTTTTCACACTTATGACCATTGCAGCATGCCCAAGGTCATGTGATTTATATTTGGATGCTTGGCAACTGATTCATATTTATGATGGTCAGAGTGTCCCAGGGTCATGTGATCCTCTTCTGCAACCTTTTGACAAGCAAAGTCAATGGCAGAGCTGCTGGTGGCCAAGTGCTAAGGCGGGACTTCCTTCCTTCCCTCCCTTCCCTGCCTCCCTTTTTCTCATTCCCATCTCCTTATGAAGGAAGAATTTAACCCCCCCCCCATATTTTCCCTCTTCCATATATTGATCAAACAAGGAAAGGCCTCCAGAGACAGAAAAGACAAGCTGCTGAGTGAACTAGCTTAAAAAGGCACATTCCCCTTTAAGAATTAGCTACTGGCTAGAAAAGAAAGTTAAGGAGTGCAGCCGGCACTTAAGGAAGAAAAGAAAATGTAAGTACTGGCTGCCGGCTAAGGCAGCCTCCCCAAATGGCTCCATTCATAAGTAAAGGAATGCTATAGGCAAAATCCATTCAGGAGAAAAATACTTGAAAATCCCTTGCAGCAAAACTTACAGCTAACAACAGCAGAGCAATAGAAGCTAACACAAGACATCAGCCAAATAGAAATTGCCAAACACTCCTTAAGAACACAAAGCCCACATTGCACAAATCCCAGAACTTCAAAGTCACAAAAGCACATAAGAATCCTTCCACTCTCCATCTCCCTCCCTCCCTCCCTCCTCTGTGCCTCACCTCCAGCCATTGCTGCCTTTTTTCATTCCCCATGGAGGGTACAGGTGGCTGCCACAGCAGTTGTAGATTGGCTCATGGCCGGCCTGCTTGATCTCCTCTCCCCCCGCCCTCCTCCTCCTTCTGACCCTACCTTCTCCCAAGGCTGCTGCTTTTTTTCTCTCTACCTCTCCCTCCCAAACTGCCTCCTTTTATAGCCTCTCCTGTCTCCGCCCCCTCCTCCTTTCTCATGGGGGAGGGTGAGCCAGAAGTGAGCCTGGGGCCTTTGCAGCTCCAGAGGACTCTCTCACTGTAAGTCTTTGCCTGCGCTAGCTCTTTCCCTTCCCCACTACACTTGGCTAGGCAGGGCTGCGTACCACCTGCCACTCATTAATGTACCACAAGTGGTATGCATATCACCGGTTGAAAAGCCCTGATATAGATGTCCCTCCTGTTTTGTGAATTGCAATGGTTCGCTGGGCTTCTGGATGCGACTCAGGGTGCTGCTTATCACCTATAGAGCCCTTCATGGCACAGGGCCTGACTACCTGTGGAGTCACCTGTCTCTGTGTGTTTTGGGCCATCTGATGAGGTCAGCTAGAGTGAACACACTCTTGAGTCCTATCCATTCAGCAACTTCACTGTGCATGGCCCAGGAAGTGTGCTTTCTTGGTGGTTTCCATCCTCTGGAATGATGTCCCCCTGGAGACCTTAATCGTGTTTTTTTTTTAAATTAGTTAAAAAAAGTGGTTCTCACAGGCCTTAGCGCCAGGATAGTGGGTGAGCTCCTTCAGGATTTTTGGTATCCTTTTCGTCTTTCTCTGTTAGGGTTTGGTTATATATTGGTTATATTATATTTTCTTTGATGTATCAGTTTTCTTTTTGATTATTTTTAAATTGTAAGCTGCCCATACAGTCAGGCAACCTCAAAATTGAAATGAATAATTAATTTAATTAATGTGATACAGTGGTGAAAATGTTGGATATGGATTGGAATCAGGTCCACCTTCAGCCATGGACAACCCTGGGCAACTCACTCTCAGCCCAACCTACATCACAGGGTTGGTGTAGAGACACCTAAGAGGGAGAAATATATATGCCACCATGAGCTCCTGATTAAAGGTAGATTATAAATCTAACAAATAAATAGACACGTTCACATTTTTGAAATTAATTTGTTCTTACTATGAAAGGTACTCTGTACCTTTCCTTACAAAATCTCAAACTATAGGTAATGGTATGTAAGAAAGACCTTGGGAGACAAGGCGAAGAGATACTGCCTAGGCAACGGTCAGATAAGAGACCGCATAGCTTCCAGCTGGGTAAAAGTTGAAGGAAGAAGCTCAGAAGAGGCATTCCCTAATTTCTCAGGCTATAAAGAGATAGTAGGAGATTTGTATTTCCAGACTTGCAACGTGGATACCAGCCTTACCAGGTAGAGCAGACAGGAAACAGGACCAGATGAATTAATTCTGTTTAATTATACAATTACATTCTATAGTGGTGTACTCAGTTGAGCCATGGTGGTTAGAATGCAGTATTGCAGGCTAACTCTGCCCACAGCCAGCAGTTCAGTTCTGACTGGCTCAAGATTGACTTAGCCTTCTGAGGTCAGTAAAACGAGGAGCCAGATTGTTGGCGGCAATACGCTGACATTTGTAAACTGCTCAGAGAGTGCTGTAAAACACTATGGAGCGGTATATAAGTCTTAAGTGCTATTGCTATTGCTACAGTAATAGAATGTTGCAAATCTGAAAGTGCATATCTCCTGGCATCTCCTTTACTGCCTGAGAAACTGGGGAGAGTCCTTTCTGAGCCTCTTGCTGCACCCTCCATCCAGCAGCAGACTATCCTGTGTCTGACCTTTCCCTAGGCAGCATCTCTTTGCCCCAATATCATTACAGTAGGGGAGAGATAACAGCTATAAAATACAGCAAAAGCAAAAACCAATGTAAGCAAACAAATCAGCAGATGAAGAGATGAATGGTTGAAGTAGCAGCAATAAAATATAAAGTCCTAAAAAACAACAATGTGTAGCATAGTTTATGCTATGAGTGAGATAGAACACGTATGTACAGTGGATGTTTCAGTATCTGTACATTAAGTATATGTACATTGATATGAATATTTTGCATATCATGCTACATGACATAAATAAAAGGGAAAAGCAGACTGGCGATAATTTGAATAGCATGAGAAAATAAGAGAATCCTAATCTGAGTACAAGTTTAGTCTGGAACAAACTGTTAATCTGCCCCGTTGTTCATTTATATGAGATGGGACCAGCTTCTTACACATTTTTTTTTCTTTTCTCTTATGTCATTCCAACTGGGTCCTCCCTGAAAAACCCTCTCCCCCTTTAACTGGGTCTTGGGATTAATTTCCTGAGAGCCTCTGTGGTTTTTTATGCTGTCACCTTGCCCCCAATTTCATTTTTAGTTGAGGTTTCTTTCACAATGCATTTGAGAAACAGGACAGAAGTAAGGGTGAAATGAGACCATTCCAGAAATATTTAGTAATGTAATTCTCATCAATAGTAGTAGAGTAATTGTTGTATGAAATGTTATTTAAAAATAGACATTTCTGGTATTATGCTGAGTATTTCTCTGGTATTTGGGTTAAATTATAAGCAGTTCAAAAAGGGAGCTTTGTGTGCCTCTAAATTGTTCATGGACTCCCTTGTAATTTGCTCTAATTAATTCAAGCATCCAAGAACAAAAGGAAAGACTGGATTGAAACTCATCTTTCTTTTAGCTGCAAAACTATATGCTTTTCAAAATTCTACATGTTAACTTTTATGCCTCTTTTATTTTGTGTTTTTTTAATTATTCCAGAGGAGGTACAATTCACATTGTTACCAATGGGAATGAATACTTTTTTAAAAAAGAAACTCTAATTTTATTAGCTAGAGCAGGGCTTTTCAACCTTTTCACCCATTGTACCACTTTTAGGATATGGCAATATCCGAGTACCACCAGTCGCCTAGCAAGGTGTCAAAAACTTGATGACCAAAAAAAAAAGGGAAAAAGTGATAAAGTACAGGTAGTCCTCGACTTACAACAGTTCGCTTAGTGACTGTTCAAAGTTACAATGGCACTGAAAAAAGTGCCCCCCAAGCCACAGCCGAGCAAGACACCTGCCTGCCCGTCCGGCGGCGCTCTTCCTCCTGTCCGAGGTTTTCATTGTTGTGAGCATTTCTGTTGAGGATTGGCAGCGGGGGTTGGGTGGGGGGGTGTTTGGTTTTTATTCCCCCCATCTGCTGGGTGGTTGCAGCAGGTTTTGGTCACTTCACATGACCCTGGGACACAGTGACCGTCATAAATATGAATCAGTTGCCAAGCATCTGAATGTAAATCACAAGACCCTGGAGATGCTGCAACATTCCAGCTGATCAGCGCTTCTTCTGGGCTCAGCAGAAGCGACAGGATCAGTGCCGCTTTCCAGCTGATTGGTGCTTCTTCAGGGCTCAGCAGAAGTGCCAGGATCAGCGCCGAGCTCCAGCTGGAGCCTGGCGCTGATCCTGGCGCTTCCACTGAGCCCTGACAATCCCGAAGAAGCGCCGATCAGCTGGAAAGCGGCACTGATCCTGTCGCTTCCGCTGAGCCCTGACAGTCCTGCAGCTCCAGCCATCTCTCGCTCAGGCTTGTGCGGTGCTGCCACCGGTTCAGCTCATTCCCCTCCCCCGCTACTACTTTTCTAGGATGGTCGCGTACCACCTGCCAGGTGCCAATGTACCACAGGTGGTACCCGTACCACTGGTTGAAAAGCCCTGAGCTAGAGGATGTAAATTTAGGGCAAATAGCCTCAGAATAACATTCTGTCCCTTATGCCCCAGTCTTAAGGGCTCCTGAAAAGGGGGGGCACTAGGACTCTTGAGAAGCAACTTAAATTCAGCCCTTGAGCGGGCTGATCTGATATTTTTTGGCATTTTTTTTTAGTTTTGGAGATTTAAGCCTTGAAGAAGCTTTACAAAGCATTTTTTAAAATGCTTTCCTTGCTATGTTGTATGGAAGCCTTAAGCCTTGAAGAAGCTTTACAAAGCATTTTTTAAAAATGCTTTCCTTGCTATGTTGTATAGCATTGGTTCCTCCAGTTTTTCTCTATTAGAATAACCCTTCATGGTGAATTAACAATAGCAATAACATATGCCGCCCTATAGAATTCTAGGGTCTCATAGTCAAAGCAAGTGGAGAACAGGATGAAGCTCTTGGGAGTAGGGGAAGTTCAATGCAAGGGAGCCACAAGAGATGAATAATAACTTGGCTGGGCAGTCAAGATTTTTATTCAGAACCAAAAAATTATAACTTACTTTGCAAAATCCATCTATTTAAGGAGAGACGATACTGATGAGGGTAGCTTTGCGTGATATGCTTGCCTATGTTTAAGGAAAGCATAATATACTGAATTAACCTAATCATCTTGGTTCACAAAACAGATAAACCAAAATGTAACCATGTAAACTAGGCTTGCTCAAGTTGCTGGGCAAAAACAAGGTCAGCTACTATGTGGTTCAGAGGATTGCGTGAAGCCAGCCTCTGTGGCATGGAGTGCCAATAAGAAGCTGAACAATCTGGATCTCAAAACAAATGATCTTCTGGAATTATGACCAAGACAGCTGCTTTACGACCATAACTGCCAATAAATGACTGCCAATAAAAGTGTAAAATTGGGTCGGTCATGCGGGTGACTCCCTTCCTCCCTTCCTTCCTTCCTTCCTTCCTTCCTTCCTTCCTTCCTTCCTTCCTTCCTTCCTTCCTTCCTTCCTTCCTTCCTTCCTTCCTTCCTGGCAGGTGAGTGATATTGACTTCCAGATCGTGCGTGGATGGGGGAGGCTTATACTCCCACCAGATTACCCATTGACTTCCGGGTTTGGGCAAAACCAGCCCATAGTAAACAATTGATTTGCTTAACGAACATGGTGCGTGCTGAATGACCAAAGCAGCTGCTTTACAACCATGACATTTGCTTAATGACTGCCACTAAAAGTGTAAAATTGGGTCAGCCTTGTGGGTGACCCACTTTACGACCATCACCACTTACAACTATAATGAGCAGGCTCCATTATGGTTGTAAGTTAAGGACTACCCATACTGATTAATTACCAGTAGTCCTTGCTAATGTGGTGAAGGCTGGTATCTATTTCAACTCAAAGTAACATCAGTGAATTCAGTGGAGGTGATCCCAAATATGTGGTGTTCTGTATCAATACCTGTGAAGATTCTGGAAAAGATAATCAAACAACGAATCAGTAAACACCTAGAGGCAAACAAAGTCATTACTAAAAGCCAACATGGGTTTGTCAAAAAGAGATCATGCCAGACAAATCTTATTGCATTCTTTGACCAAGTGACAAAATTAGTGGAACAGAGGAATGCTGTGGATATAATTTACTTGGACTTTAGTAAGGCATTTAATAAAGTAGATCACAACCTACTACTTGATAAGATAGAAAAATGTGGGTTAGACAGCATCACCACCAGATGGATTCGTAGCTGCCTGACCGGCTGTACTCAGCATGTGGTCCTCAATGGAACTGCATCTACATGGAGGGAAGTGTGTAGTAGGGTGCCCCAGGGCTCTGTTCTAGGCCCAGTGCTCTTCAACATCTTTATCAATGATTTGGACGAGGGGATAGATGGGGAACTCATCAAATTTGCAGACAACACCAAGCTGGCAGGAATAGCCAACACTCCAGAAGATAGGCTTAAGATACAGGAGGATCTGGACAGACTTGAACGCTGGGCGCTATCTAACAAAATGAAATTCAATGGTGAAAAAAGTAAAGTTCTACATTTAGGCAAAAAACCCCAAATGCACAGGTATAGTATAGGTGGTACCTTGCTCAACAGTAGTAACTGAGAGGGATCTTGGAGTCCTAGTGGACAATCACTTAAATATGAGCCAGCAGTGTGCTGCAGCTGCCAAAAAAGCCAACACAGTGCTAGGCTGCATTAACAGGGATAGAATCAAGATCACGTGAAGTATTAATACCACTTTACAATGCCTTGGTAAGGCCACACTTGGAATACTGCATCCAATTTTGGTCACCACGATGTAAAAAAGATGTTGAGACTCTAGAAAGAGTACAGAGAAGAGCAACAAAGATGATTAGGGGACTGGAGGCTAAAACATATAAGGAACGGTTGCTGGAATTGGGTATGTCTAGTTTAATGAAGAGAAGGACTAGGGGTGACATGATAGCAGTATTCCAATATCTCAGGGGTTGCCACAAAGAAGAGGGAGTCAAGCTATTCTCCAAAGCGCCTGAAGGCAGGACAAGAAGCAACGGATGGAAACTAATCAAAGAGAGAAGCAACCTAGAATTAAGGAGAAACTTCCTGACAGAACAATTAACCAGTGGAACAACCTCCCTCCAGAAGCGGTGAATGCTCCAACACTGGAAGTTTTTAAGAAGAGACTGGACAGCCATTTGTCTGAAATGGTATAGGGTTTCCTGTCTGAGCAGAGGGTTGGACTAGCTGACCTCCAAGGTCCCTTCCAACTTTATTATTGTTGCTGCTGCTGCTGCTGTTGTTGTTGTTGTTGTTGTTGTTGTTGTTGTTATTATTATTATTATTATTATTATTATTATTATTATTATTATTATTATCAACTTAGCAGATTTAAGAATTCTGAGAATTGAAGTGCACACATTTTAAACTTGCCCCGATTGAGAAATGCAGAATTATATAATTGTGGTTCCTAGCAAGCTTTTTCTGCTCCTCTCTACCTCTTTGGTTCTGCTTGCAATTTAAACAGAAGATTAGAATGAATTCTGCCAATCAGTCCATCTGCTTTTCTCTCAAAGAAAGCCCAGTAAGATGATGACAAATGAAACCCCTGAAATTAGTTTCTGCTTGAATTCTAACTCAGAAAACTTTATTGTGTTTATGTGTGTGGATGTTTTAATTGATATTTTTTTGAATTGTGAAGTGGAGGTTGTTTTTTTTGTCTCAAATAATCTTTTGCATGCAGAAATCTCTCTGCTTTACTTCTGGGTTACGTTTTGTGTTGCGATTCATACCAATCTGTCACACGCCTCTATGGTTTCTTTGCTTGGCTTTACATGGGGATTGTGCTGGTAAGTAGCAAACCCATTCATTTCTTGCCAGGCTCATTTTGAGAGAAAACAAACCCACATAGCCTTGACCTATAACCCTTCGTTTAACAACTGGTTTGGGTGGCATTGAAAAAAGTGATTTACGACTGGTCCTCACATTTAAAACCTGTAGGGCATCCCTGCTGTCACACAATCAGAATTTGGGGGGTGCTTGGCAATTTGCATATATTTGCAACAGTTGCAGTATTCTTGTGATGGAATGTAGTTGTGGGAGGAAGGGGTTCTTTTCCAGAGGGCAAAGAGACAGTAGAGCTTTGCAATGCCTGGTATGCAGGAAGAGAGCAAAGATGGACCCCTCTCCAGCAGTTCATGGAGTATATTTACTGTACAGTTATGCAGATAATCGCTTGGGAGATTTCTGTCCATTAGCAAACAGCAATAAAGAAACTGCTCAGAATAACTCCACTTGTCATTCTTGGGACTTGACAGTAGCAGGGTCACACAATCGCCATTTGTAACTTTCCCAGGGGGCTTCCGACAAGCCAGCATGGGAGGCTGGATTCACTTAATGGTTTGCTTTAATGATTGTTGCAAAAAAGGTCATAAAATTGGGTGCAATGCACGTAAAGACTGCATTGCTTGGCAATGCTTCCAATATTGGTTGTAAATCAAAGACCATCCAAATAGTAAATCAAAGACCATCCAAATAGGAGTGAAAAAAAAAATCTCACTGGAGTTCTGATCCTGGCTGGTCAGCCTTGAGGCACCAAATTACCTTCGATAAATGGTTTGCCTTCTTCTGCCTCTCTGTTACAATCCTGTCATTTGACTGTAAATACAGTGATATGCATCTGATAATGCATAAGTTTATAACTCGTGTTTTCTGCTGAAAGAAAATAGCCATCTTGTAATTATGCCTTTGTTTGGACTTGTCTTCCACTCTTACATACTTCCCATGAAATGAGATTGGCAATCTGTGTTCGTATTATTGATAATAAAACTATGTGTATTCTACTCAAACAAAAAAAAGTAACACAATCAAGGAAGCTCCATGAAACTTGTGTAGTAGAAAAGATAAGAGTTCTGGATTTGGGTTCAAATTCCTGCCGGCTGCAAAGCTTTGCCTTGAATTGGTTCTTTTTTCTTTTTTTCTTTATTCCATCCAGGATGCCATGACCCTGAAAACTCACAACCAACTTGTGCATTCAGCCAGTTTGGCTTTTAAGCCAGATTCTGTGGTTTTGCCTAGTACACAAAATGGTGTTCAATAAACCACAGTAAAACAATCTGTAACTTAACATAATTTTTAAACCCAGCCTCATTCTTCCATCCCAAAACCACAAGGGCTTGTGTAGACGCTGCTCAGTGATTTTCTTTTTGGGCACTATCATTTGGATACTCTTGAAAAAGCCTTCAAAATATCTGGGAAATTCTTATTCTGTGAAAGCACCCAGGATTTCTCTTTCAGTGAACGGTGATGGTTTGAAGTGTTCCTTCATGAAAATGCCATGACTGTTACAACCTGGAGAAGCAAAGCTTGTTGGAGCGTTAGTGCTGTCTAGTGGCCGATGCTTGCCTGCTTCCTCTGTTTCACAGATTGTATGGGATGATTTTGGATTTTATAACAAGGAGATCAAAGCTGTTTTTCAATCGAGTTTCTAGATACCAAGTGATGTTCATCTTATAATAAGAAATTACTCGCTCAAAAATGTGGTCAAATATTCCAGTTATCATTGCAATACATCTTTGTGTTTTATCTTGTTATGTCCACCTTAGTCATATAAATATGCAGGGCAGGGGTTTGTGGGTTTGTGCTTTTGTTGTGGCAAGATACACACACACACACATACAAAGAACCAGGCTAATTTGGCTGGTATCTCAATGGTATCCTTTTCTAATGCAATATAGTGTATAGTACCTAAACTGCAGTATTAAAAATGTTTGGCAGAGTAAAATTCTTAGGAAGGAATTTCTGTTTTTTATTACTATTATTATGTCTAGAGCCATATTGGGTTTGGTTTGTATTTTTGTGTTTTTATTTGTGAACTGTCCAGAATTAATTGGATTTGGGCAGTATCTAAATTGAATCAAATAAAATTAATTGGAGAGTATGCTTTTTCAAAAACTGACCCTTTATATGATTTGCAAATAATAGCACTCTAGAAAGTGGCTGTGACTAGTAAAAAAAAACTAAATAAAACTTAACTCTCATGTTTCTAATATTTCTCCCCATTTATCATATTAAAAATTATAACTTTCAGGGCTCTGGGGTCACACCTAAAGTTGTGGGAACCTTAAGTTGTGAATCTCTGTGTTGGGTTTATCGACTAAGTCAAAAGCTTGCAAAACTTAAGTCCCTCAACTATTTAAAAAAGTGGGTTATTTTAAAAGTTACCTGATTAATTGGCAACACTTTTCTTTAAAAAGTGAAACATTTTAATTGTTCCAGTTGAGTTACTGATGAATGGTGTAAAGCTATTCATGGTCAACTCAAAAATAAATCCCATTAATTTGAATGAAGTTTCTTCTAAGTAATTCAAGAGATTGTTAAGTTTGAAGGTGATAGGAAAAGGACATTTATGAAAAGTAATACTTTTGGTTAGAAATTGAAATTGATTAGTGTACCTTATGCATGTAGAGTTTACTTTTTATAGACCTTTCCTTTGGTTTTTGCACATGCAAAGAAGCATCTGAGTCGTAGAAGATCACAGGATCACCTTACAATATTAACAGAAATTGCAAAATGCATAAACAGCATTGTAAAGGCAGATTCTTTTTGTTTCAATTATAATCAAAGTCAATCTTCCTAACCTCTTTGTAGATAATACATTGCTCACCCAAGAAAATCCTTTGATGTTTAACAGATGCTTCTCAGTTTATTTGATATCAAAATGCCCAGTTTTGCTTTTAATTTCTGGTGGTACTGCCTGAAAGTGACCTCAGTATAGAGAAGACTAAGATGATATCACGGTACAAGTTAAGAGATGGTATTATTCAAACCCTTTCAATACTGCCATGTAGATATACCATTAAAAAAATAATTTTTTGGTCAGGGTGAAATAGTCATCCTTGCCTACTTATACAAAATATAATGCCTACGTGGTTTAGCCATAAGTATCACCTTCAATATTCCTTATACAGAACAGCCCTATCAATACTTAAAACTCATTGAGAAAAAAAAATGTTCAGGTACTTTTGGTTTCATTCTGTTCTGTCCCTTGTTCGCAGGTACCAGTACTATCTTCAAGTAAAAAAAGATGTTATTGATGGACGATTGCGATCTTCATTTGAACAAGGGATAAGGTTGGCGGCACTGGGCGTTCAAGCCACATTGGCAGCTCAAGGTACAAGGAGCACATCTGCCCATTCTTTCCCCATCTTATTTATTTATTTAACTATAGCAATACATTCCTGTTAAACTGGAGATGGCAACCCTTTAGGGAAAATATTGACACTGATCTGCATTCTTAAAAGCTTAATACTGTATATTTTGGAAACATTAATGGTATTAAGTGGCAATAATTCCTGAAATAAATGAGTCATTCATTTGAATGAGCCATTTTCTCTTTTTACTGAAGTGGAAATTTTTAGGATTCTTGCAAGATACTGAGAATGAAGATCATAATTAAGATGTATTTTAGTTTGAGAACTTGTAATATCCTAACATAGCATGCAAATAATTATTTTTGTACTAATGCCATAAGTCGGATACTCATCCAAATTTATTAGTGAAGTGCAGTAGAAAAAGGATAGTGGATCAGGGTTAGAAATAAATAGGATGGGGCTTGAATTCGTGATTCATGTCCTTTTCCTCCACTGCAGCATTAGAAGGTGAGTTAAAAAGAAGACAAGTCATGTATCACTTTAGCTATGCTATCTTCTGTTCTGCTTCTACCATTTTTCATACATTTTGCATGTAATCAATGGATTTCTGCAAATGTGTTTAAGCAATGGATTTTACAAACATACCAAGTTTCCTACCACGTTTATAAAGCTCAGGCTTGCAAACTCTCTTCACCCTTTTAGCACACTAGAGGAAGACTAATTAAAGTTACCCAGAAATCAAACTTGGAAAGCTATAGATTGTTTAAACTATGGTTAAGGGGAATAAATTAAGAAAAAGGCAGTTTCTGCTTCTGGCTTCTTCTCACTAACCAGAATTTAAACTAATTCATTGCCTTTAAACATTGTGGGTTATTTTTTCAAAGTCATAAATGAATGTTTAGTATAAAATAGGAGAGGATGTTTGTATCTTTAAAATTAGCTACAGCTTTATCACAGATGAAATCATTGTTCCTGTATCAATTAAATGAGGCATGAGTTTTCTCAAGTCATATTTGTAAAACCTTGATTACGGATTGAAATGAAATAAGTCTTTATTATCAGAATGATATGAGCATTCATAAATCCATATACTCACATTTTTAATTTTAAGCTATTGTTCTTGACTAATACACAGAGAATTCCTAAAAGCTTTTCTTTAGTACTCTTATCATTTTATTGTTTGTGTACATATCACCTTAGTGTATTCAACAAGTTTATATTTATTAGTTATAAAAATGTATATTTATGATGTGAAACAAAACAAAATACCATGCAATAATAATGTCAAATTTCCCTTATGGGTCTACAGGAATATTTTGTTTGGAATAATTCATAAGGGGAATTTCCAGTATTGAAAATCTTTTTGGCAGACTTTACTCAAATAAAATAAAAAGAAAGCTCCTGGGCATTTTGCCCCTCTCTCTTAAGCATGAAACTGTTTAAAAAATAAATAAATGGAGAACCTTTCATAAAAATATTGTGAAAGAATATTTTTAAGAATAAGTACTTTAAGAAGTATTTTCACTCTTTTTCTCCAATTCCAAAACTTACACAAAGCAAAGGAAATCTTTGACAGGAATGTCATTCAAGTGAAATATAGGGGGAAATCCATTGGTCAAGGGGAAGACTTCCACTAACATAGTCAAATCTTTATTTTTACCCATTTTTCACCAAAACCTTCTCTGGAACCATTGGAAACATTCAAATGTAAGCATGTATCCTTCCTCAAGTATACAGTGGAAATTATTTCTGTTATTATGGGATTACGACTGGATTTCAAACAGTTCTGTTCTACTTATGAAGAATAATCCAGCATTGTTAATATATAAAATAGGGAAAGGAAGGAATTCGTGTATGAATTTTTGTCCCCCCTCCATTTGAAAGATCTAAATCCCCTTCAAGAAAAAAAATGAATACAAACCCCATAACTGTACTTTTTAGGTGAGACAAACAATTTTGTGCCTTCATAGTCAAGGATTTCAAACTAAATATTGAATAACCCTGCTTCTTCCAGGTTAAACCATTGAAGAATCTTTTAGGAAAGAGTTTCATATGCAGTAAAATCTGAAGCAATTTGTTTCTCAATTCCTCTTTCTTTCTTTTTCCCATCCAGTTGGCTTTGGAGACTACCCTCATTTTGAATCTCATGATCTCCGGCAGTATGTTTTGTTTCCTATGGTGAGTTAATTTCCCATCTTCCCACCATCCCCTCTTCATGTATTTATTTATTGAATTTGTATTCCACTGCAGTCAAAAGAAACGATTCTTTAATGGTAATTGGCAATTCTCATGTATGGATTAAAAATACAATCAAGTATCCACAGTAAAAATTGATTTAAAAAAAAAAAAATTCTCACCATTACTCAATTGGATGGCTTAACTAATGCCTCCAAGGCTGTCCAAGTAACTGCACTTTTTAATAAATTATAAAAAACGGGGGCAGATCAGATTTCTGAAAGAAAGCTATTCTGGAATGTAGACACCCCCACAGAGAAGCCATGACTGTGACGGTCCTCTGCTACCTTATCGCTTGAAAGAGGGAAATCACAAACGGGTTTTTTTCTTAGATACTTAAGTCAAGTGGGTCAAAAGTGGGTGCAAATGATAAGAATTCTAGTTCAAAGTCATCCCTTTTAATTTTCAAGGATAGTTCCATAAGCATTTATCCTTCTGGTGGTCCTACTTTCGTGATATGGTTTTAGTAATGCCTCCACCAAAAATTACTTGATATTTATTTTACATAGGTACATTAATCTCTTTTGGAAAAAGTTATGCTAATATAAAGCATTTTTAAAAAGTTTTAAAAGTAACAAATTAAAATTATTGCTACACATAACAGAGTTTAGAAATCATATTAAAATTAAATGTGGTGCAATTGAAGGAATCTGAGTTTTCACGTTGGAGGAGCCCGTGTAGTCCAGTGATGAAGTTGTTGAAGACCAGTCATATCTGTGTCAAGTTGTTGGGTGAGGTTAATAACCACTGGAAGGAGAAGGAGGAATTATGAATGCTTACTTGAGGTCCTGGAAGAAAGCTGGATTATAAACTGAGAGTTAATGTGATATAGTGATTAAGGTGCTGGATTAATATTGGGGAGATTCAGATTATAATCCACAATTACTCAGTTTACTTGGTGACTCTGAGCCTGCCTATTTTACAAAGTTTTTGTAATAGGCATATGGAATGCCACCTTGTACTCTTAACATGTGTCATAGCTTCCCGGATTTGTGTCAAATCAGGAATGTTAAGTTTGCCGTTCTCAAGACTTCTCAGCTAACATGAGGTACTACTGGAACAATTTTCTTTCTTAAATGAATGACAATCAGAGGGTGGAAAAATTTAATTAATTTGAAATCTAATCCATTATAATTATCCCCTTACTTGAAAATCTCCCTGCATGTCTATGGATGTTCATTTTTTTTTAAACAAGCAATCATTATGGCAATGGGGACTTTTCTGTTGTTGTTTGTAGCAGTGGAAGCACAGAGTGTTTCCAAAATCATGCACGGCTGGAAATGAAAAGGCAATCCTCTTAGCTTTGAGTACTGCTTTCTCTTTGCCAAAATCATTCCTATTTCCATATAAATAATTTCAAAAGAAAAAAAATGCATAGCTGTATACTTTGCTATAAGCAATAATGTGTATTTGGCGATCAAGACAGAGTGAAAATGAGTTACTGTACATATAACCTGCATTAAAAAAAACCTGAATGGAAATTACAATGTACATCTGTATGGATATTGACTATATTTCAGTATATTGTTGCTTTATCAAAATTTAGCCCATTGTTTTTTTTACAGTGAAACAAAATAAAAAACTACAAAAATACTTCCCATGCCTAGGCCTACAAAGTTACCTGCCTTTTAGCAGCTTTCAGTAATTTCAAGTCAATCATTTACACCAATGATAATAAACAGCCCTTCTTTGAAATGTAGAACTCCCCATACAGAGGATGTTAAGAAATGAAAAGTAAGGGTGGGTAAACATTCTTTTGAAAGGCATGTACCATTTTTTTTAAAGATACTTCTTATATAATTTGTTGAAACTTCTACGTCCACCTCCAGAGAAGATCAGGAGAATATGGAGCGTATGTTGTAGAATGGTTGTGATTCTGTTGTTTTTTTAAAAGTGATTTGCTTGTCATGCAGTGGATGGGTGCCCAGACCTGAATATTGGCCTTTAATGTGTCTCTATATTCTGAAACAGATAGTGGATGTAATAACTCTATCGTATCTAGTATTTGAAGTAAATCTCTCATTCTCAGCAAACTCCTGTATATCTTCTGAAGCTAAAATGATGCTGTTTTTACATGCTGACAATCAATTAATCAAGTAGCTAATCCAGTCTGCTCTAAGCAGTAGCTTTAGCTAGCCTTGTTCTTTAGCAACAACTGCCCACTGTAGTAAATTAAATATCTATAAGGACTATTTTAGTTAATTACTAGCAAGCCTGTTGAGTGGGCACAGTGGGATTGAATATAGCTTGCATTGTATTTTGCACTTCTGTTTTGTTTTATCTTGTACTGCTTCAGTATGTGTGAAACAACATTTCTTCAGCAGTGAAAAGAACAAAGTTATGTACACAGAACAGCTCACAGGTGTGTAGTTATGTACAGGCACGTACAGTGCCATTTTTCATTCGCACTATTTTACATTTTTCAGTGTCAGGAACAAATATTAAGGGGAAGCCCCAGTGAACAAGAAGCCAGGCATTTTGATTTAAGTATAAATACACACCTGTGGGGCATTCCATTCACAGTAATTACTAAAAAAGAAAGAAAAGAAAAAGAAGGAAAGAAAGAAAGAAAGAAAGTAAGAAGTATATTTCATTTGTATCATTCATTGTACCCACTATTTTTACATACGGCACCTGGAGACCATGTTTAAAGCTAAAGGTATGGTTCTTGGTGATGATTATTATAGGTATGACACCCTAGGGCAGGCATATCAAACTGCTGGCCCGCGGGCCAGATGCGTCACAGCGAGACCGCGCCCACCCCATTGCCGGCAATGGGGGGAAAGTCCCGATACATCGTGCAACGTCACCTGACGTCGCGAGTTTGACATGCCTGCCCTAGGGGTATTAGGGATTATAGATATGACACCTTCCAAATAACATAGGTTGCAATACTTTTGGTCACATAATACTAAGCTGTGCTACATGGCTAGCAAGTAAAAAAAGAAATTAATCTTTTTTTTGCCACCTTGAAAGTTCTAGTCATTTTTCACAATTAATAAGCTGTTATAATTTTTTGTGCTTTTTTGCAGTAGGATATATTTAGTTTTAGAAATAAATTATCACTATGCTCAAGAGGAATTTTTATAACCTAGCAAGTGAGAACAATTGCCAGGTTCTAGTCCTTCACCTCACCAAGTACAGCTGAGAAAGACCTTCTTCAAAGCTCTGGAGATCTGTAAATTAGCATTCTGCAACCTAGTATATTTTGGATGGCTAGAACTACATCTGCCAGGATTCCTAGTCATACTAAAGCATGCCAGGTTGTAGAAAACTGGTACAGATCTACTGAGTTAATTGGACCAATCATATGAGAAGACATAAAACAATTTCCTGTTTTCCCAGTAAAATGGTTAATGCCTTGGGATAGCAGTTGCTGGTTTGCCTTGCAACAAGCATGGCTTAAGAGGACTGGTTTTACATTGATTTCCTTCTGCCTTTGTCTGATTTTCAGACTTTAGGGCAGTGTTTTTCAAACTTGGCAGCTTTAAAATGCATGATTTCAACTCCTAGAACTCCCCATCCAGCATTCTGGTTGGTGAATTATGGGCATTGAAGTAATACATTTTAAAGTTGCCAACTTTGAAGAACACAGCTTTAAAGCTTGTTTTGAGGTACAGATAGTAGGTAGGTATTTGAAGTTGGATGGCTTTCAAATATATGGCTAAATTTAAAGTGTCTTACTTATTTGTGGGGTGGGATTTTCTGTTGGTACGCTTAAAATGTTTATCAGGAAAGATGAGTTTACCTTCAGGATTTTGTTCAAGGAAGAGCTTTTCTGCCCCTTGTACTGAAGTGATACAGTTTATGTTTGCTCAGTTGGTAGGCCTGTTTGAATTGTTTAATTTTCTTCCCATAACTTTTAGAATATTTGAATATTTTCTTCACTCTTCTACCATTCCCAAATTGATCTTGACTTATTAGAATGTTTGATTTAATATAACTTTGCATTAGAGTATGTAACTTTGAATCGTTTTGTTTCTTGGGAGCAAATGAAAGACAGCTACACAAACCAATAAGTGATTGCAGTAAAGTTTCCTTAAAACTTGAAGCTCTTTGTTCCATCACAGAAATGAAGATACTGTAAACTTTATCTTCATAAACTTGGCATATTTGAATAACCACTCCAATTCAACATACACAAAAGGCAGCTGGGCAAGATTATCTACTGGAACAAAGTTAATGCCAATATGCATTAGATACACAACTTTTCATCTCAACTCTAAGCTGAATAAATGATGCGGTGGAGATTTTGCCCTAGTAAATGGAGTCGATGTATCTGGATGGGGAGAGGATTACTTGGAAACTACAGCTGGTTCAATCAAAATGCAGCCGCATGAGCAGATATTGACCTTTCTCATTTCAAACCAATAATACCATTATTCTGTGAGCTGTGCTGACTATGAGCTGTGGTGGGTTTCTGGAAGATTTGGCAATGCCAGAACCAGATGTAAAGCACTTTGCCTTGTGGGTTTTAGGTGACATGCCTTTTCTGTAGCAGTGCTATGGAGATCAATATGGTCCTGACATTTGGGCTGCTGTAATATGATATGATAGTTTTGTGAGGAATAGTATGTGTTTTTAACCTCCCCTTTGTGCATCCTGTACTTTTTTAGTGATTCAGTTTCTTTTTGTTTGTAACTGTTATTTTCTTGATATTTTAATACCATTTAAAATCACTGTGTGATTAAGGGGGCATGCAAATTGTCTGAATAAATTAAAGGCTTGATTCTTTGAATTCCTTTATTCATAATAAACACAATTCTTTGTTATCAATTTATTTTGCAGGATTTGATTCAAAATGAGGCAATTTTGGAGGAATTGATTCAGAAGGTAGTCCAGGAACACAAAAATCACAGGTTTGGTTCCCAAATTATTAATATTACATTGCTTCCCAAATTATTAATATTACATTGCTGTCAATATAAATTACTATTCAGCCAATAGACTATTTCTTACAATAAGCTATTTTTCTAATTTAGGCAATAACTTTATGTTGCATGGAACTTCATGTCTCAGGAAAAGAATGTCTGTTCCCATATCAGTCATGTTACTTAAATGAAACTTACAAAAGATTAAGGGAAGAAACAATAAGGGCACAGTGTTTCTCTGATGCCCTTCTTGCAAGATTTCTCAAAGGTATTTGGCCACTTTGGGGCAAAGTTCATTAATTTTGCTGTGATATGAGGGCACTGTTTTTGCTGAGTATTTCTGAATTTTGTCAATTTTCATGCAAATTACTGATTATAAGGGAGGCACATGTTTTTGTCCTTGTATTATTGATAGGATGTTAGGGTAAAGTGGTAAACTGCCTAAAGCTATTTGCTAAATGAGTGGCAGATAGTACACTGAAATACGCATTTAGCTTAATCAGATATAGAAGTTAACTCAATGACATCTAGAAACTGGATTAGTAGCATCTACACCATTATAATATTTCCTTTGATTTTGCTTAGATTTAGCGTGTATTTACAATATTTGGATAAGTTGATGGACAGAAGACACATGAATATTGTAATTATCCAATACAATTTGATAATTATTGTGTTGTCCCCAAAAGCTATTACCTGTTTTTTATTCTGTTCTTTTTATATTATGAGAGGGCTTTTTTTTTAATATTAGCTGACCACAGTCATCCTTGTGAGATGAACAGCCATGTGAACTGATTAAGAAAATAAATCCAAGCAAAGAGAATGTTAAAATCTTTGGCCTTTTTAATAATCCTGTATGATATTTCTGTTAATTTTATTTGTAGCAGCCTTTCTGCAGCAGAAGCAGAATTGCTTTACATCAGAGAAGTGGAACGATTAGATGGATTTGGGCAGGAAAGTTTTCCTGTGAAGGTAAGGAGTTAGTGCTTATACTATATTGGTGAAGTAAAAAAGTAAAAAACACCTAAATAGATAAATGTTAGCCATTCAAGTAATGCTGCTATGCTGCTATGAGGAGGAGGAGGAGGAGGAGGCTAATTTGGAAGAAGGGATAAAAAGTTTTTATCTGTTTAGCATTAAAGGATTGGGACCAATCCTGCTGCAGCCAGTCTCAGCTATTGCCCCTGAGAATTAATATGTTATTGTGATTAAGGTATCAGACTTTGTCTAGGGAAATTCAGATTGAAATCACATTTCAGTGATGGAGCTGTATGCACAAGAAAGAGTGCCCACCGTTCACGCAAATGGAGCTGTGCATGCGTCCTCACCTGCCGCTTGTGCAGCCCGGTTCCAAACAAGCCGCAGTCCAGTACAAGGCCACGGCCCGGGGTTGGAGACTCCTGTGTTAAGAGGCCTGTGTGGTCTATATCCAAGGTAGCTCTCAGTCACACCAGTCTTTTTTCCCTGAAGTATCTTGGAGCAGGTTCTCATGGGCCTTCAGCTTATGTGCCTTGGAGAATAATGCCAGGCATGTTTCTGAATGGCAGTTGTGGTGTTAGGGTTGATGTATTGTAGAAGCTGGGGCAGGGCAGTTGGCTGAGACTCCTGAAGCTTTGGGCCTCTAGTTCAAGCCAGACATTGCAGCCTACTGCCACTGTACAGGGTGTGTGCGTGTCAGATAAGTGGAACATAGGATGGTATTGAGGTGACTTGCAGCGCCCTTGCAATCTTAAGGATAAGCACACTGCCAAGAAATCAAATTTGTGACCATCAGAGTGCTGCAATGGCTGTAATTATAAGCATGGTTTGTAAATCCATTTTGTCAGCATTGTAATTTTGAACTGTCACTGAATGAATGGTCAAAGAGACCAAAAAGTGTTCACTGGATTTTCCAAATTGCTAAAGACCCTTACAGAAATATGCATATAAATGCCACTGAAATGGAGTTGTGGCATTTTAGCAAATGTTCTTTGTACAGCAAAGGATAAGCTGTTCCATCTACAAGGTAGTAAATCAAAACTGAACTCCAGATCACATGTCAGATCTGGTTTACAAACACAGGACCATGAAGTGTTAAATGGTGGAGTGTAGAATGAATTGTACCTCTTTAGACTACATGGGGGAGGTCTCAATTTTTTTTTTCACATTTAAGGCCAGATGCCAGAAGGGAGGAGTCTTTTATACTTTGAATCATTAAAGAAAAGAGGGAAGCCCATTTGGCCATGTACTTTCCACATTAGAATAGAACAGAGCAAGCAGAGCAGAGCAGAGCAAAAGAACAGAACAGAACAGAATAGCTGGAAGGGACCTTGAGGTCTTCTTGTCCAGCCCCCTGCTCAAGCAGGAGACCATGTACCATTTCAGACAAGTGGCTGTCCAGTCTCTTCTTAAAAACCTCCAGCAATGAAGCACCTATAACTTCTGTAGGCAAGGTGTTTCTGTTAATAAAGCGAGAATCCCATTCTCTGTTGCACCTGGCTATCCTAATCTTCACAAACCGAAAACCAGCAGCATTTTAAACTTTTCTTCCCGTCTATTTGCAGCCTTGGTTTTAACTCATTATTTTGGCCCCTTTTTAAAAAGAAAAGAAAAGGAATATTCAAAATATTTTCAGTTGCAGTACTTTCATTGCATTCTTCTGCAATTGTGAACTGACCAAGTACAATGCTCTTGCCGGCTTTTTGTCACATTTCATATAATGCCATCTTATTCTGAGTCAGTCAGCTAGTCTATCTGTATTAACCTCTATAAGGTTTGTTTCCCCTGTTGTTCTTTTGATTTTTGTTGACTGGTCATGGTACATCATTTGTGTGAGGACATCATGGCACATGTGAAATCTCCTGCCCTCTTTTGCTTCTTGCTTCAGATACCCACAGATTGAGGCCTTGTGCCTGGAACCTCAAAATACACAACTCTGCACTGACCTACAATCCCTCCATTACATTCCAAAACCTCTTTTAGTTGCACAGAATAAAAGACCTGGGGTATTTGTGTGTGTAAGAGTGTGTGTGTGTGTGTGCGTGTGTGTGCGTGTGCACAATAAAATTAACATTCTTGCCTGTTTTTTTTTTTTAATTCAATCAGTATCTTCCTTTTGTACTTTTTTCCTGTAATCATCTTCTTAATATGATTTTTTTTCCTTTGATAATTCACACATTTTTACCCGGTAGCAATAATAATTATTGCGTGCATGCAGAATAATTCAAATTATTGCCTTTTGTAGCTTTAGGAAACACATTTTCCCCTCCTTGTGTTGGCTATGGAACCATGCCATTGCTTTATGTGCTATGGGCAATTCCATTTCTACCCTAAGGCTCATCCTAGCTCAAGATCAGTCCTGCTTCTGCTGCAGCTGATAGAAAGAATCAGGACAATTCTCAAAATAGCTTGGAGGGATAGAAGCAAATAAACAGTTTGGCTAGCTCCTGTGGTTTGGATCTTGTGACAGTCTGCATCAAAGTTAATGACTTTTTGCAGTGAAGGGTAGAAATTAACACCTCCTTTCACATTCCACATTCAACTTTTAGCTGACTGACCAAAATGCAAGATGTATAGGAGGTTTAAAATTCTGTTCTCTATCAAGTAAATTCTGTGAGAAAATTTGTATTCTGCTTCACATGAGTTATCTTCGGCAAGAATCCAGAAAAGGGAGGGGGGCTAGTGATAAAAACTTTTATCACAACAGCAGCTCCATCCCTTTTGTACAACGTTATGCCATAAGGGCAGAAGAGTGGAGCTTGTATTGGGAAGTCATGATGTACGTTTTATCATTTTTGGAGTAGTTGTATCTGGCAACTGACATCTATGGTAGTGCCTTTGCAGAGCTACACAAAACCAAAGGGAGAGATGCCAAAACACAGGTGTATGGGCTAATTAAATAAATTGGGGCTGTGAGAAAAAAATATAATGATTTGAGGTCATTCAAGCTTCACCAATGCAGGTAGTTTTTGACTTACAAGCGCAGTGGGAACCTGGAATTTTGTTGATAGCGAGGCAGTTGTTAAGTGGGTCACGCCCAATTTTATAACATTTGCTATGGTTGTTAAGTGAATCACTGCAGTTGTTAAGTAAATCCCATGGTTGTTAAGGGAATCCGGCTTCCCCCATTGGCTTTGTTTATTGGAAGCTGACTGGGAAAGTTGCAGATGGCAATCACATGATCCCGGGAGGCTGCAATCATTGTAAATACATGCCAGTTACCAAGCGCCCAAATTTTGATCACGTGACTCTGGGGATGTGCAACAGTCATGAATGTGAGGGCCGATCTTAAGCCACTTTTTCTTTTCTTGTGTGCCTTTGTAACTTTGAACGATCGCTAAACAAACGGTTGTAAATCGAGGACTTCTTGTAATCCTATTCTGATGCACTGTAGCTCCAGCAGTGTTTCTTGGATGCTTTTAAAAGAAAAAAGCCAGCCACTTTCCAGACTTATTTTTAACATGACATGTAAGGCCAGGACTTTTCCCACTGATTTGTTTTATCAGCATTATATGACAAATCTAGTCAAGAAATTATCTGATGCAAGTGACTGCTATTAAAAGCTGGAACTGCGTGGCAGGTTTAATCAAAGATAGGAATCTTTACATTTTCAGAGATTAGAATTTGGGCTACTTTGATGTATCTTTAATTTTCTGTGCAGGACAATCAAGGAAATGACTTGCATCTTGGAATTTTCTGCATGGGGATTTTTCTAAAGAACCCAATGGGAAGATCCACAGTGAACTACAGGTAAAAGTAAGATGAAGGGATTTTGCATTTGATCTGACCAAAACTAGATCAAAATGCATTTTAAACTTTTGGTTTTAGAAGAGGGGCAACAATGTATGTAGGGAAGATTAAATGCCCTTACTTTGCTTAATGCTGTCAAGATATACAGGGAAAGCCGCATAGTTGACTTGATAACCCATTTATCTGATCCAACAGGATTTGTATATATTAAGATTTAGATTTCATCCACTGAAATCAATGAAAATACAAAGTGCTTTGCTTATCATAATGCTGTTGCTTATATTGTATTGGTGTTCTTTGGCTATCATTAGTTTGTTATTAGTCATGATTTATATAGAGAAAAAAACCTTTAAAAATGAATAAATCAGATCTTATCAATGTTTCCTTTGTCCTTCAGTTATTTTTTTTCTTTCAAGAAGCCCCAAAACCATCAAAACACAGCTAGATTTGTATTTGTTTATTTTTGCTTCTGAGAGGATCAGGATTTGTGATTACACTGTACATGCAATAAAATTATCTGGATTTATAATTATATGAAGAGAATTTTGACTTAAATGATTTATGACTATTTCTTCTTGTAATAAAACAAATATTCTGAACATGTAGCTTATGTCAACTTTCTTTACTTAAATAGTTATATCACTCATGTCCCCCAAATCAATCCTTTAGGCAGTGCTGGAAAGTAATAGCTCTTGCATATTCAGTAAGATGAGGTAAACTCTTTACCAAAGGAAAACAAACATTAAAAATATTTCCAAAAAACCCCAGCAAGGCAAATTGAGAGAGAGGAGGATCAAAATTCCATGTCATTGTGTGTTTGTGTGTGTGTGTGTGTGTGTATGTATGTAATGGATAGCCAAATGGAATTTTCTTGAAATGACATTACCTGCTTTAAGCCATGTTGTTTTTCTATAGGTGGAATGATATTGGAAATATAACACACAACAAGTCTTCCATTGTTGTAGAATTGGTTAACAAAG
Source organism: Azemiops feae (assembly GCA_023970755.1). Lineage (NCBI taxonomy): Eukaryota > Metazoa > Chordata > Lepidosauria > Squamata > Viperidae > Azemiops > Azemiops feae. Next base: position 2,859,366 of record JALGBA010004281.1, on the reverse strand, counting down.
AAGAAACTGTGCTGTTTCATACGGTAGGCAAATGATAAAAGATCAATCTCAGAATTATAAATAATAATAATAAAAGTGACATATCCTGAGCCCAGTGATAGATTGCAATAAAGCTTCTATAGCTAAAGACAAGAAAATGTGGCTTCTTTTCTTAGAACTTTTTCTTGAGTAGTCTCATGGTTCCATAGAAGCAAAGCAAAGCATCTTGTTGGTTCTTTTTCAGAGAGAGAGACGTGCCGCTCAAATGGGAATTTCCACTTCATTCTGGTGAATGTTTACATCACCTAGGTATTTTATATGATAAGAGAGCAGGAGCCTTTTTCCAGGATGTTAACCAGGTGTAGCAAGATTGAAAAAATCATGCTGTCTTGTTGAGCCAATTTAACTTTGGAGAGAGGCTGTAATACAAATTGTCTAAATTGGTATTGGACTAACTCTACCAAATAATAGCAATAGCACTTAGACTTGTATGCCACCCCATAGTGCTTTACAGCACTCTCTGTGCCGTTTACAATGGCAGCATATTTCCCCCAACAATCTGTGTCCTCATTTTACTGACCTTGGAAGGATGGAGGACAGCCAACCTCGAGCCCGTCAGGATCAAACTCCAGGCTGTTGGCGGAATTTGCCTGTAATAGTGCATCCTATTGCCACCAGCAGGGCTTTTTTAAATAAAGTTTGAAAAATGTGGGGACCACTCTGTTAAATATGCATTCTCTCCCTTTGTGTTTGGCTTTAATAGCTTGGGAGTTCATGACTTTTTGAAATATAAAGTTATAATAGTAGCATTTCTGTATGTATTCCCATCCCTTTTATTTCAAAAGGCCTTTTAAGCTGAATTTTGCACTAAAACTGCAACCCAAAATTAGTTATGTATTTACTGATTGAAGTGGGGGCTTTGTGCTGATCAGTTGGCTGTCAGTAAATGAATGGAGATGAGGGCTGAAGAGGGCAGTGCCAGCTGACTGTTAGCAGTCTCCCATTGAGAAGTGACCATCAACTGATCAGGAGTGGCCAAACTTAGCAGGCCAATGGCTACATGCTGATTCAACCTGATCTCCCTAATGTATAAATATCCTAGTTTAGATAAACATATTCCTGCATTTTCCTACTGCTCTGCCTTTGGGAAACTTTGAACCAGTTACATTCACTTCTCAGCCACAGAACTGGCAAAGACCTGCTCAAGTTTAATAATGCAGCAGCCTTATTTATTCTTTAGCCCAGTCTTTGAGCCAGATGCTATGGCAAGATTGCACTAGTATCCCTGATCTACAATAACTTGAATGATGGTAACTTGGGATTTTTGTATATATTTTTCTGCAAAGCATTCTTCCTACTGAATATTTTAGAGGAACATGGTCAGTGTTATATAACTCTTTTTTATGTTTGTCCCAGTGAAATTCAGTGTTATTCTTTCCTTCTTTCTCCCTCCCACTTTTTCTGTTTTAAAAGGATGACCTTGAAAATGCCAAGTACATTTCACGGCTCTTTGCTGCGAAGCACAAGTTTTACAAACAAAACAAAATCTGCACAGAGTAAGTACATATCTTTGGGAAATTCTGGCTGGCTGTAATAAATGTCCAAGTAGTCGTGTTTTGGATTAGGTTATTTATGTATTTGTCATGTGTTTGTCTGTTTGTCTGTTTGAGGCCATTGTATTATTTATTCTCCATCTGCTCATTGCCCATACAGCAGAATCAAAGATTATAACTCTAGACGTAATGTGTTTTCTTCATGGGTACACTACAGATGCAAAAAAAATGGAAACATTCTTTTTTGTAGATGTCTTGGAAATCTTTCATTGAAAGACAGTCAAAAGAATGCTTTAAATGAAACAGATGAGAAGAAACGGCATGAAATTCAGGTGTTTCCAACTGTAGTCTAAAATGTACAGTTCAGTTTAGACATTTGTACAAGGCTTTATAAATTATTGCCAAGCCCCATAGGACTTTTCAATTTCTAACTTGACATTGGTAAACAAACCAGAATGAGAAAATTGGTTTCCAGAAACTTGCTTTGCCCTTCTGTTCCACTTGGAGTGCTTTTTAATATGTTGCTGTCATTTATGGAATAAGCAACCAGCAGTTCATGCCAAAGAATATTATATGTTGGTTGCTTTCTGTTTTATAGCTATCCCTATCTATACTGCATATTCATCTCTCCTTGGTTTTAAGCATTCTGTCCTCTGTCTTCCTTCATATTAACGAGTGGAGAAGAAAAACTTACTCCACTTTATACAGATTGTGGTCTGTGTTGAACTACCACTTTTTCTGTGGGTACATACTGTAAGCTGCATTTTCTTGCAGGTAGTTATGTCACTCTGTTCTCAGGAATACAAGTAGCCTGTACTAGTGGTGTCAGTATAATAATGTGAAATCTGAAGTATGGGGCCATTTAAATACTCCGTTGTATTCAGATGTTTCATTAGGTCTGATCAGGGCTTCCTAAATCTGGATAATCACTAGATTGCAGTAATGAGGTATAGAAAGCTCTATTGTTATTATTTTTGGTTTGTTTTTGCAACAGACTTGGAAGTGGATTAATGTCATGTAAGTTGTTTGAAAGAGGATTCTTGAGATGCACATCTGTGTCCAAACCCATGTATTTATGGTAGCTACTATGAAATCACTGATCTATCACTGTTTATCTAAGTGATTGAATGAATGGAGGAAATCATCAAAGATAAGTAACCAGGTGCCTTTCAGATACTTGGACTTTAATTCCCATGTTAGAATTAATTGCTTTATAAGTCAACCTGTATGAAAGTGCCTTAAAGGAGCTACTGGGTGCCTTTTTGGTTATAATGCCCCTGCAGCTTGTGCATTTCAAGAGTGTTCTGCAAATGATACTTTAGGGCAGTGCTGGCTGGGGGAATTCGGGAAGTTGAAGTCCATACATCTTTAAAATGACTAGGATTGAGAAACAGTGTTTTAGGGTTTAATTAGTTAAAATTATGGCTAAGAGAAAATCACGGTTGACTTTACAACCTGGCTTACAAACTGAACTTCTATATCTGTCCTACCAATATTATCATCTGTGGAGCTTTCATAACCGTGTGTTTTCCTACATGACAGCATTGGCATGCTAATTGAAATATTTATTCGATTTATACCTTGTCTTCTATACAGGATATAGGGTAAATGCTTCCTTCTCCTATCTGCCCTCACAACTGTAAACCTGTAAAGTAGTTTTTGCTTTGAGGGAGCGAGACTGGCCCAAAGTCCCCATGTGAGCTTCCATGGCTGAGGATGAATTAGAACTTGGTTCTCCCCGAGAAGTCAGAGAAAGGAAGAAGTATAAAAGCTTATCCTTAAAACCTAAATCACATCAAAACATTGCACACAAGTGAAATTGGATGTTTCATTTGTAGCTTTGCATCTTTTGTTTTTCTTCTTATTGCAGCAGCCAGACAGAGAGCAATGTATAACAACTGTCCTTTTATGACAAAGCACAACACCTATAGCCAGTTTCAGAAAGAAAGAAAAAAAGATGGTAGAAGAAAGACAGCATGAGAAATAGCATGCCCCCTGCAGTGGCAGATATTTTCTAGAGATGAGATAGGGAGTGGTAGAGTAAGGGGAAAGAAGTAATGTTTGCATTTGTTTTGTGACTGGGGGAAGAGCAAAAGGAAAAAAGAGGAACTGCAGCTGAATCAACCCCATTTTCGGCCCCTCTGTTCTCCCATTCATTTTCTAGGTGTCCCTGCCATCCAACATACCAGTACATGGGGCAGCATGAAGACTAGGGCTTTTATTTCTACATGTGAATTTTTTTAGCATTTGGAATTTTCTTAAGCATTCAGAATTTTCTTCATTTGGGTGGAAACGTGATGGTCTAGAGCACGGGTGTCAAACTCGCCATGTCATGTGACGTGTCACGACGTATCATGACTTTTTTTTTTTGCATTGCTGGAGCTGGGGTGGGTGCGGCCTCCATATGATGCAACCGGCCCGCGGCCTGGCAGTTTGACACCCCTGGTCTAGAGAGTATTTGTGAAGTTGGAAGAATTGTTTTTCATATGAGATGTTGATATATTTGTTTTATTGATGTTGATGTCATGTTGCTTGATAACTTTTTTTTTTTTTAACTTTTTGAAAATTCTACTTCTGCTGTTAACTGCCTTTGGAGTCTTGTCTGGAAAGTGGTCAGCGTGTCTTCAGAATTTAGTATAAGAGTATGTTGGTTGGGTTGGTAGCATTAGTTCCTAAGATCTATGATTTCTAGCTGCGAAGTTTTCCATATCTTTTATCTTTTGAGTCCGCTCTTTGCAATTTGCATGGAGGCGGGTGTGAGTGGGTATTTTCTAACTGCACATCACGTCATTTAGCAGATCAGAAAATGTAAGATGAGGAATTCCACCTTTCCTTTCTACACGTAAGCACTTTATTTCTACTATGTCTTGTGTTATTTTTTTTATTTTGTGCCTCTTTGTTCTTTCTCCCATTTCCATGCTTCTTACTATTTTAACATGAAATTCCATTCACCTGCTTGTTTCTCTCTTAGCCTGCGAGTGCCTTTATCTTGTTGGGTGATTTGTTATGCTCTTACTATTATCTTTTTTTTAATTCCTTTTCCAAAACTGGCCTTCTCCAACCTGGTGCCCTTCACATCTTGGAACTATAATGCTCATCACCTCAATAATGGAGGTGACAGAAATTGTGGTTAAATACGTCTGGAGAGCTCTAATTGGAGGAAAATTGGCCTAAACAATATCAAATTAACTCTGATTATTTGGTTTGGTTCTATTGAATTTATTCTTTGCATTTTCTGGTTAAAATAAATTTGTTCTTCTTGTTAGGGCATGTGTGATAGTAAATGTTAACGCCTTTATAAATAATACTCCCTATTTCTTTAGCTTATATATTTTCATATCCATTTCAAAACAGATAATTACAGCCGTTATGTAACAGACTTTTCATACCACTTGCATTAGAGTACATGTTCCGTATTTTACAGAATTACAGTGATTAAGAATCATTTCCATATTTTCCCCACAGACAATCAAATTCTCCTCCCCCTATCAGACGGCGGCCCACATGGAGCAGATCATCTTTGGTAAATATCTTGCCATAAGTGCGGAGCTCTAGAGACATGGATCACTCTGGAGCTTCTCCAACTACAAACAGTTGATTGTAATAAACAGATTTGTAGACAGATTACAAAAGAGTTGCTATAAATAAATGTCCAATGTGTATGTTTTATTTTACTTCACTTTCTAGCCAAGGCAGCACCCATTTATTATGCCTCCTGTGCATGTCCAATGTGGAGAACACTACACCGAAACTCACAATTCACAAGGTTAGTGATGGGAATAATAACAACAAGTGCTGACTTTTTAAAAAGGAATTTACAATATCAAACTTTTTTTTTTGCATATGAGGAGGATATGCTTTTTTTTTTTTGGCATGAGGTTTGTATAGCTTAGTCAATATTTGAGGAGGCCACATTCCTGCAATTGGCTGAAGACAGAGCAGAATTAAATGACTTTAATCTTTGTTCGGTATATGCATCCTCTTTTCGAAATAGGTTTGCATCCAGGTTTTGCCTTTCCAAGATCTGAACTCAGCAATCTCCGTGTTTGTATTTGGCCCACTGGCCAGATACATAGTTGATAATAGTTGCCAGATTGAAATGGAGTCTTTCTGATTTACAGCCATAGTTCTTACCTACTGTGCAGTCATATTTCCCTTTCTCACGGAAGGTAACTTGTGATCTGGCTAATACTTGAACTGAATGGCAGAGAAAGTGAAGTAAGTAATCCATTAATAAGAATTATTTAGGAATGCCATTTCTAGTGTATTAAAATCTAAAATTGCAGAGATATAAAAGGTATGTCTTCAAATAGTAACAGGCTGGTGGAAATAATGAAATAGCTCTGATTCTATCCCAAAGTTTGGAAATAGATGATTGCTTTATTTTTGCTACAGTTTAGAAAATGTACCTGTTTATATTTGCATCTGTATGTCCCCTTAGAGGGTCCAAGGGAAAATTGGAGCATTCATTTATTTATTTTACAGTTTTTATATAAAAGACTGGACAAACATACTTGAAATTATAAAAAATAAATCAAAATTATAAAAAGCAATAAATTATTTCTCCAAGATGGACGCCAATAAAACGTAGCTAGTATCTGAAGATCTAAAAACTTCAAAGGAGCTTATAGACATCTGGTGGTCAAGAATTCCAGAATTTGGAAACTACCATAGAGAAATCTTACCATTCATATTTGGTCTTCTCAGAACAAGTTTTTGCCAGTCTCCTCCCTCCCCCCTAATTTCCTTGAGTGAATAGAGAAGATCTAAAATGAAATTATAACTATTCTCAGTTGAACATAATTACCATTACTCTTCTAAGCTTATTCCCATCAACATGTTGACGAAGGTAAGTGATGGGCAATACACAAATTCTATCATTTCTCCCTTTTTTTGGATTTCATACTTCTGAATAAGACTGCAGCCAACAATATATAGTCACTATGATTGGAACTTTTAATCAAGAGCCCTGCATGTACTCAGATGAGAGTACAAAATGCTTTTGCGACTAAACTTCTTATTAAAAAGGAGGAAAAAGAAACAGTTTTTGGATGCGTGATGGATGGATGGACATACAAAGCTTTCCCATGTTGTGCATATTAGAATTTTGCACTGACAAGAATGTTATTGAATAGTGGCAATAACAGTATTTATTCAATTCAAAAAGACAATGATCCTGAGTTTCTGTGCTTGTTGGCATTGCTATTCCTAAATGTGATGAACTCCAAAACTGCACTGGATTTCTTTTTTCCACAGGCATCAGTGATGAGACTTTGTTTATGCAGGTGGGGCTGCTATTGCTGAAATTGAGATGTAGCCTTAATAATGTTTTTACATCACTTTTTCTCTTTAGCTTGTTTGTTGTATTTTCCATTCATTTTCTACTTTTCCTACATACAGATAGCATTTTTCATGGAAATGAAGACATGTTTTACTATAGATCTCAGACTAGCTTGGACAGATGTGCAATGGACTTCAGCTATTTGAATGGCAGTGTCCCAAATGGCAGTGTGTGCAGTGCCCAAAGTATGAACTCTCTCAACCATTCGCAGAACTTCATTCAAGCTTCTCCAGTGTCCTCCAACCTAAGTATCCCTGGAAGTGACATTATGAGAGCAGATTACATACCAAGCCATAGACATAGTGCAATAATTGTGCCTTCATATAGGCCCACTCCGGATTATGACACTGTAATGAGGCAAATGAAGAGAGGAGTGATTCACACCGATAGCCAAAGCCAGTCTTTGAGGAACCTCAACATTGGGAATACTCATGTTTACAGCCAACCCACAGACCTTGTATACAGTCAACCAGAAATTCAAGAGAGACCTTCTTATACCATTTCATATGGGCCTCAAGGCACTTATAAAAAACATGTGACTCCACCTGAGCAAGTGAATCCCATGAATGCTTTGCAGGCAAAACCGACAGCTAGTGCCATTTCCCATACAGTTAGCACTCCAGAGCTGGCCAATATGCAGCTCCCCAACAATCAAAGATGTGGCCCTGCACACATACTGAAGAATTACCTTTTCAGGCCACCACCACCCTATCCACGTCCACGTCCTGCTACCAGTACACCTGACCTGGCAAGTCACCGCCACAAGTATGTCACTGGCAGTAGTCCTGACCTGGTGCCTCGGAAAGTGCAGCTTTCAGTGAAGACTTTTCAAGAAGATAGTGCTCCTGTTGTCCATCAGTCACTACAGGAAGTTAGTGAACCTCTTATGGCAGCCAAACATCATGCAGCCATCAACAAACGCCACAGTTTGGAAGTGATAAGTAATATGGTGCGTGGAATGGAAGCTATGGCTTTAAAAAGCCTAAATGCTCCTTTGCCACGCAGAAATACCCTACGCAATGAGATGCAGCCAGAGGAAGTGGTGCAAAGAGGGCATGAGGTTCAGCAGCTCCCTCATTACCATCACAAAAAGACCTTCTCAGATGCTACAATGCTGATCCACAGCAGTGAAAGTGAAGATGAGGAAGAAGCATCAGAATCTGTGCCTTCCATGGCGGCCCTACATGAAAACGTGGAGTACAGCGCCCAGTTGCAAGCTGCCTTGGCTCGAATACCTAACAAACCTCCTCCTGAGTATCCTGGTCCCAGGAAAAGTGTTAGCAATGGAGCTCTGCGGAATGACCAGATGAATAATGTTCCACTGGCTGTGTCTCGAGCCAAGGTGATGAGGCCCGGACCAGCCAGGACAATTAGCGCATCTCGGACTGATCAGAGCATGATGAATGGATCTTCCCTTGGTCCCTCCATCTCTGAGCCAGACCTCACAAGTGTCAAGGAACGGGTCAAGAAAGAGCCGGTGAAGGAGAGGCCTGTGTCTGAAATGTTCTCCATTGAGGACAGTATCATAGAAAGGGAAATGAGGGTAAGTGTATTTTCATGTACATTAGGGGTATCTCTGAACGATAACCATAAGTTACAGTTGAAAAAAAATATCTGCTATGTCACTAAAAAGAAACCACTTTCAAAGCTAGTTTAAATTAAGGGCATATGCCTCTGTTTGAACATACGGGCTATTGAGGGGAAAAAAATCAGGTCAAAGAATGTCTTTATTAAACTACAATTATAATCATATTGGTTAGAAACTTAGTTTAAATCTCACTGAAGTGAGTAGTGAAGTTGAAAAAGTTGAAAAGTTTTTAACTGTGTCTTTTAGAAAGTTTACATAAAAATGATTGAAATAGATAAAATGTTGTCTTGGATCATATTTAGAGTTAGCATAAATATTTCAGAATACTTAAAATAGAAGACACTAGAATCCATTGATGCATAAGCAGATGGCGACATCTGAACTGGTAAGAAGACAGAGACCTGCTGGATCACATTAAAAACATGTCCAGGCCAACATTCTTTTGCTGTGGTACTCATCCAGATGTCATGAGGAAGTCTACAAGCAGGACATGGGTGAACTGCACCATCTTGCTTTTTTTATTCTCCAGCAGCTGATATGCAGGGATATCTTGTTCTGATTGTTGAAATAGTGAATAGTTGTCATAGCTAGTGGCCATTGATAAGCTATCTGCCTCCATTTTGAAAGCTATTCAAGTTGCTTGTCATTGTTACAGTTAGTTCCTTAGTTTAAATCTGTGCTGTTATGAATAAATCTGTTTATTTTCTTCACCTGAAAGCAGACTCATTGATAAGAACAGAAATGTAGAATTGCTGATGTTCTCATATTTCCAAAGTGAACAAGAAATCCAACATCTAGATTACTCAGGCTGCTCAAGTTGACAGAACATTAATTTGATTTTCAAGCCAGGGTACTTTTTTTACCCAACCCCTCCCTAGTTCATCATTCCTTGGCTTTTGTTGTTTTCAGGTCACCCAGTGGTAACTAGGCATATTTTTGTTGTCTTTTGAAGATCTGGAAACTCCCCAGAAAGGTTTATGAAGTGGTAAGGCGGGGGGGGGGGGACGGGGAATCAGAAGAACAGTTTCCCTTGAAGCTTTCAATATCAAGCCAGACTACTTAGATCTGAAATGCAGCTATTTATTACAGACTTGTAAGACAATTTTAATTTTAATAACTGTATAAAGAGACTAGTTGAACCCTGAAAAATATTTGAGAATTCTTTCAGGCGACATATAAATCTATGAATAATATATTTGAAAGGTAGATTATTACCAAGCTGAAAGAAGAGAAGATGGCTGACATTTTATGATACCCCCTTACCCCCCATGAAGAATGCCCTTTCTTTTGTTAGTTGGGAGCAATTGAAAAAGTTGCAGGAGCTTTCATGAATTCTGAGCGATGGCATCACAAACGGCGAGTTGATGGCACGTGTAGTTTTTGAATCTAACAGAAATGGGCCATAGAGGGTGAAAGAGAAAGAGTTCCTTTTTTTACATTTCACTGCTTTGCACATTTATATAATGCTTACCTATTATGAACCCTTTCCAGTTGATCTTTTTGGTGGGATTGGGGTAGATGAGTGAGGAGAGATGTATTTTTATTCAGTTTATACATAATGGAGCTCATTGTTTTAATTTCAGCATGACAACATCATTTAAAGTATATTAGCAATCTGGGTGTTTATATATATATATATATGTAGTTTGCTTGGCTAGCTTGCGTTGCTCATTCTGTGGCTAACATTTACATTTGACGGAGAGTATGAAAAAGAGAAAGGACTGCCTTTTATGACAAGTCGCCTGTATTGTGAGACAGTTTCTTTGAAATTAAAATTCTGCATTCATGTCAGAATATTATCTCCTTCCCCCAAGGAAATAATAGGAAGTTTAGGAGATGCATTTGGGTTTGTTCTGCTAATGACGATCATCTGCACTCCTCAGTTGGTGTTGTAGATTTTGTGGGAGATTAAAACGACATTCCAACATTCTGCTGGCATTGTTTCTAATCATCCTGAGATGAAAGCATGCCTTTTCTTGCCAAAAGTATCTAGAGAAACAGAAGATGGCAGGCCTGGAAGCCCAGAAGAGGCCCTTGATGTTGGCAGCACTCAATGGACTCTCAGTTGCTCGAGTTCCAGTGCCTGAGGATAGCCAAGATGAAGGAGCCAAGGTGCCAATGGATGAGCGGGTAAGCATAGGACTTGCAAAACAAAGCAGATTTTTTTTTCTTTTTTGGGGGGGTGGGAGGTTGTCAGCTATGGTCATTCTTAAAGGTTTTATTTAAAAATACTTGGGCAATAGTATATTATACTTTTGTTAACTGTAAAATTGGGGTGATATGTATGGGATCACATGGGAAACATGGGAAAAAATATTGGGACCTCTGTTAGGTCATGTAAGTCTTGCCCATGAATTAGTCCATGAGCAGTTTTGTTTGTCTCTAAACAATAGGACGCTTTTATTCTTCCTTACCTTTAAATTGCTAGTGGTAGCATAGGGAGCTCCTTCCCTTTGCTAATATATCCTCAAACAACTGTATGAGGATGAATTAAAGTAAGGAAGAGCAAATTGGAACAAGTTGGAACAGCCTTGTAGACAAACACTCTCTTTTCATTTATATCTTTAATGGAAAATGGTAGTGCAAAACCTTGAGGAGGAAACTGGAAGAGGGGATGGTGTTCACCGAATATGAGCAGATTCCAAAGAAGAAGGCAGACGGAATTTTCACCACTGCCATTCTCCCTGAGAACATTGAGCGTAATCGTGTCAGAGAAGTCATTCCATACGAAGAGAACCGAGTGGAGCTGGTACCCACCAAAGAAAACAATACAGGCTACATCAATGCATCACACATAAAGGTAATGATGGGGAAAAGAATTGTGGCTAATAGAAGTTGAATTACTTTGAGGAGTAATCACTTGGCTTCATTTGGGCCCCACTCCTAGATACTCAAGATTGTACTATTAAAATTAGCAAAATGTATTTTTGAGCAAAACAGACAAATGATTTTGTTACTACCGGTATATCCCTAATTTATGTGGGGGAAGACAGTGATTGCTTGAGGGCAGTGAATAAGCCTGTGGAAGGGAAAATTCGAGAATCGGTGATGTTACCTGGATTGTATTTCATTAAATATCTAGGAGCACACTGGTACAAAGAGGCTTTCTATAATGTAAATGTGTATCTTTATTTGGAATAGGCCTAAAATGTATTCTATAGATTTAGTCTTTTTAAAGGTTTCTGCCTTGTGCTCTTAAAAGTTTGAGCTTTAGTGGGTGATTGCTTCCTAGCTGATTGACTCCATGATGGTTCCTTCCCAGAGTTTCTCTTCTGCAACCTATTCTGGTTTTTTGTTGTTGTTGTTGTTGTTGCCAGACATAGAACATTTTTATTTCTTCAGACTCTGATAGCAGTTCTTTGATTTTGTTTCTGTTGTTTTCATTTCTGCTATTAAAAGGCCTTATTTATTACTTTTGCAAAGTCAGCTTTAAGTATTTTCATGTTCTTATTTGATCTCAATTTTAACATTTTATAATTATTTTAACAAGTTTTATGTGAGCTGCCAGTGCACCTGTATATAGAAATCCATGGATAGATGAAATAACTGGCATCTTTTGTTGATCTTACATTACAATCCAAATCATCCTTCGAGCCTGACTTGGCTTTATTCTTGGTTTTATTCTGCAATCTGAATCTGAAACTGCTGAATATATGCAAAAGAAGTTGGTTTAAGGCAATGTTTATGGCTTTTCTTACCCTCCTGTTTTTTCAAAACAACCTTGCATGAAACCTAAGAAGATGGCTAGGGCAATGTTTTCAAAGCAAATCTCTTGGCCTTATGATGTAACTGATAGTGACACTGAAAATCATTTCTACAATAAAAGAGTTTAGAAGAAAATCATTCCATATTTCTATCTAACAGTTCGTTGCTTTTAAAAAAAAAATGAATTACATCTGTTTGTAATGATAACTTTTCATTTTGGTCCAAATAATTTTTAGTGCTAACTATACTTCCTGCAAGACATTTCTCTTGAGTTCCAAGAGCTGTTTGGTCATAATTTGCAATACTAAAATCCCCTGTTGAGTTAAAAGCCTTCTAAATCAGAATCCTATCAGATTTCTGCCAAAAGACCTGGTGGCTAGAAGATATTGGGTACTTTTGGCACAATCTGCCTTAGCTTGGATGACTGATTACTGAATGGAACATTTTTCATCTATCTATGGGAGGAGAAATTGTTTGGGAAGGCATAATTTCACCCCATCAGGTGGCAAGGGCCAAGAAGAATTCTCCCTAGTCAGTTTTAAAACCTCATATTTCATCTGGTATATCAGTATTGGACATAAACACATTGTTCTGTAGCACATGTCGGGGCATGTGCTGATCTGTAGTCATATACAACTCTGTGTGTTGCCAGTACATTTTTTTCCTGCACTCCAAGTGGCTGAGGCAGAAGCCAAGCAGATGTTCTTTTACTCAGAAGGTGAAACTCCATCTGCAGGTTTTTTCCCCCGCTTCATTCACACAGCAAGTGATTTTCTCCCAGTTACCAATATCTAATATGGTACCGTCAGGATAATATTACTCTTCCACGTACCAGGCCATTCTTTCACTCTTGACTGTTTATGGAGTTTTATTCCAGCCTTGTTCTGGGAAGTTGAAAATGGGCCTTTGATTTCTAACCAAAGCTAAACTCCCTTAATATTCTGATAAGAGTTATCCTACTCCTCTGCCAGTCTTGGTTGGGTTGTCTGTCTTTTTTATACTTTGTTTGTCCAGGTTGCTGAAATTACAAATATTCTATCCATATGTATTAACTAATCTCAGTTATCAACATGCTTACTTTTTTTTACCACCATCAACATACCATCTCTGAGCTCTCCCTTTTTAAAAATTGACTGAGACATACAAGTGCTGAATTTTTCATCTCTGGGAAATAAACGTACATTATCAGATGGAACGTAGGCTGCTGGAAAATCCATACAGATGCATTTATAGGTACAGAATAAGAGTCATAAAATGGTGACTATAGGTGACATAAACAGACCAGTTTTTTTATCAGAAAATTTATGCAGAAAAATATTAGAATGGGGAGGGATGACAAGGAGACAATATTTCATAGGAGAACCAGAAACAAGAAGTCAGCCTTATTTCTAGACTTGACACTTTTCTTCTAGGCCTAGGTTGTATTTTGTTTGTTTTGTTTTCAAATGTGCTGTTTCCATCAAAGCTAGGCTAAGAACAGTCCAATTACTTGAATATTGTTAATATATTGAACTTCTACTTTGAACTAATAGATAGAAACCTAAACTTGATTTGGTGTCTGGCCTTAAGAAGAGCAACGATGGGTAGACCAGCTCAGCATGTTATAAGCACCCATAGGAGAGTTGTGCAGTTATGAAAGTAATTTCTCTCTCTCTCTTTCCTAGGTGACAGTAGGTGGAGAAGAATGGCACTATATAGCTACACAAGGACCGTTGCCACAAACATGCCATGATTTCTGGCAAATGGTGTGGGAGGAAGGAGTCAATGTGATAGCCATGGTGACAGCAGAAGAGGTATGTAACAGGACAGGAAACATCTGCAGTGAAACACAAACAGAAGCTTCCCAGCCAGGAAAAAGTTTTTCAGAGGAGATAGACTAGCTGCATTTGAAATCAGGCTGAGCCGTGGTTAAGTGAAGTGTTAAACGCTCTGGCCATTTCCCAGGCTCACATGTTCCCCTCACTTCCTCTCATGAAGCCAAGAAAACAAAACGAGTTAGGAAACTTTCTCTTCCAGAAAAGGTGAACTGTGAGATCCATAAAAGCCTTAGGCATGTTCTCCTTCCTCTATCCAGTGATCTCCCAAGGAGTTACAAAAGTGTCATTTCGAATGTGACAGAAGGAAGAGAATTTTAAATACATACTGCAGAGTAACCATAATCATTACACAAATAGCAGTTAAGGTATCAACAGTATGAAAAAATAAGCCATTGAGAAACATGGCTAAATATGGAAATGAACCCAGGACATGTTATTTCTAAGTCAGCACTAACTATTACCCAACAGAGATTTCAAAAGCATCCTAGTAACACGGGCTGAGTAAGACCAGTTTATATCTTGCCCGGTATTCTCATTATATAGAATATCTGATGACATAAAATAGTAAAGAATCAAATTTGTAACAGGGAAGAGAGAGAGAGAGGAAAAAAGAAGAGCTGTTAGTTCTCTAAACATAACACAAAAACTGGGTCTGTTTATGGCAGTAATAAATCCTATCAGGGGTAGGCAATTTACAAATTCCGTTTTTCTTGGTTCCACCTACTTCTTGATGTTGTGATGAGAATAAAATAAAGGAAGATTCCAATATAACATACTGTTTGCTTCTGGAGACAAAGGGGGATATAAAATAATAAAACAACTACACAGCCTTGCAATTAGCTATGCTAGTATAGACTGATGGGGGTTGCAGAAGAAACCAACTGAAAGTCAAGTGGCTTACTGATAACTTGAACTGGCCAGTGGCCACATTAATTTTAATACAAACACACACACACACACACACAAGATGTTTTGACAACCAAGTAAGAAAATACAAGGAGAAGAAATTTGTATTTACTACATTTATTATATATATATTATTTTTTTATTGTAAGCTGCCCAAAGTCAATGGGATCTCATATATATATAATATATATATATAGGCTCCCATTGACTTTGGGCAGCTTACAATTAAAAAAGAAAAAGAAAAAAAAATACAAAGGACAAAAACAAAACATGAGCAATCCAGAAACTGCATAAAACCAAACCAACCAACCCCCTCTCCCCACCCCAAACCAAAACTACTAACTAAGATCAACTTTCAACCAGAGCTCGATCTTTAGTAGCTTCCTGAACAGCATCAGGCTGGGAGCCATCCCAGCAGATAACCTGGATTATTAAGAATTTTAATTCTTAATAAATGCTAAAAACTAAATACAAATTAAACTTGGAAAAAGAGAAGATTCTGTCCAGTTTCATGGGACAGGCAAAAACAACCCCATAACAGGTGATCTCTCAAATAACTAGGCTCTATGCGACAAATTTAATTCCTTTTCCATATTTTTTTTTCAAATCTTGAAACATGTCATCCTCTGTGGATTTGTTCTCTCTCTTTTGATCAGCTTGTCCTCTGTTATAGCAGGAACTGTTCTGCAGCAGGCCCGGGTTTTATCCTGCCTTGAGGGAGGGGTGCCTGAATGGTTATGCATGTGTGATTTTTGTGCTGTAGGAAAGTCTGCCTGAAATAACGTGCTTGTCTTTGCTGGCCCTTTACTCTTCAGTTTTGTTTTGTTTTAAATCCTTTGAACTTCTGCCTGGGATGACTCAACCATTACAACCTTGTTTGTAACATTCTAGCTCCATTAGAAGGTTGTAGCATGCCAAACAAAGCAAACAGAATTCCAGCGAATTCTGAGAATACAAAGCCACTCTTATTTGAAAAGAACGACATTCTCAGCTCATCCAAGGCCACCTTTGCGTACTGGAATCCTTATCAGCTGCAAGGAGACCAGAAGCTGTTGTTCCTGTATAAAAGTATCAAGGGGGGGGGGGAAGTCTGCTGTTCTATGCCAAGCAAAACAGATAATCCCCAAACTGTACGTTGCATTGCAAAACTGGCACGCACCAGCAACCAGCAGTCTGAATCCAGTTCAGATGCATGGATTTTACAGGCATAGAGGGTCAGCTGTTCTCGATCATTCCTATTTTAAACATTTACAGCTATCAGCTGTTCAGAAGGGGGAGCAAGAGTCCATTAAATACACTGTTACAGAATAATTGGGCCATGGAAAAAGTTGCTTCCTAAGCAGCCACAGAAAGAGAACAGGGCAATCTTATGACCCGAACTGTGATTGTGTGTGTGTGTGTGTGTGTGTATGTGTGTGTGTGTGTGTATGTATGTAATATACAGAAGTACAATCTTAGGGATATGGAGCAATCCAGGAGAATTTGAATGATTCTCTGAGTATCCTTATACCTGTCTCTTAATTTCCTGGGCTACTCCTGCAAAACTCTCCAGATATTTCTCACAGCCTCCTGAATGGCAATAGGTGCATGGGATGACACCCAGACAGGGGATCAGTTTGCATTGTTGACTTTTCAGACTCTGAACATCTTGTATGCTCATGACATAAAGTGTGCTTGACCTAAGTTCTTGATTTACCCTATAAAGCTATTTTATTTAGATTTTTGTTGGATTTTTTTTTTTAGAGTTGTTTCTTAGTGTAATCTTTCTTTGATGTAAACTCTACTGGCAGTTGGAACAAACTTGTAATGATTACTGTTCTGGAAATTGTTATACTAATTTGCATTTCTGTAATATTTGCAGAGAGGCTCCTCTTCTCCAATGGTAGCATAGAAACACTGTTTGTGTATGCATGTGCATAAGTATTCATATAATTGTTTGTTTGTTTGTTTAAAATATTTATATAGCCACCCATCTTTCAGCCAACTCTGGGCAATTCTCCATCAAAAATGTAAAGACATATGCAATTATTTAAAAAATGCTAAAACACAAAGTTAAAACATAAAACATTATGTCCCTTGTCTAAAAGTTCATATCTGCATCTATAATCTGTTCCTTCTCTTCTGGCCTACTGCAATTCTGTGACTTTCATCTTCTAATACTAATGCAAACTGAACCCTGGAAAGGGAGGACTAATTGTAGTGATAATGCATTGGCTGAAATCTGTCCCGCCTCTTCCAGCCCACTCTGTTGCTTGCACAGAGTTCCATGGAACCCTAATTACCTCTGACTGATTATGTGCTATCAAGTCAGTGCTAACTCTCAGCGACTACATAGATTGAACTTCTCCATCCTCATTGGTCTTCCAGCTTTTCCAATGGTGCACCCAATGCCATTGTTTCGGAGTCCATCCAGGTTGTTCTCTTCTTCTCTTTCCTCCCACCTTTCCCTTTTCCAGTATTAGAGCCTTTTCTAGAGAGATGGTCTTAGCGTAATGTGTTGGAAGCAGGATAATTTGAGTCTGTTCATTTATGCCTTGAGTCAGATCTGTGAGATGAGTTGTTCAGTTATTCATATGTTTGTTATCTTCGCTATCTATAATATTATCTCTTTTCCAATTGCTGATGTTCAAAAGCATCAATACTTTTTCTATCTGGCTTCTTCATACTCCACATTTATGATTATCAGGCAAATTATTGAATACAAGGTCTATTGTGTATAGAGTGGCACATGTGTTTTATAGATCTTGGATGCTGCCAAATTAGTTGTCAGGGGTTAGGATCATTCATTCATTCATTTATTCAATTATTCAATTTCTATTTATTCAGTTCCAGTGACTGTTTATGCCAATTTAAAAATATTATAGGTCAGTGGTGAGACAAAAATAATAGTGATATACGCAGGATTGAATGGCTGTTTAACTCATTTATTTATCCTATCCTTTCTCCAAAGAAGTCTGAACAGCACATGGAATTTTCTCCATAGCTCATGTTACTTGCATAACAAGGCTAAAAGAAAATAATAACCATAGCTATCCAGTGAACTGTACGGGGAATTGAATCCAGGTGATTCTAATGTTATTCTGACATCGTAACACCTATATCATGCCAACATAGTACTTGGATCTATTCTTTTGTTTCAGTGAAGGTTGCTAATTTTGTTTCTGTTTCCATTTGGGGGCGATGTAGGAAAGAGGAAGAACCAAAAGCCATCGTTATTGGCCAAAACTTGGATCAAAACATAGCTCAGCCACTTATGGAAAATTCAAAGTGACCACCAAATTCCGGACTGTTTCTGGTTGCTATGCTACAACAGGCCTGAAGGTCAAGCACCTATTGTTAGGACAGGAGAAGACTGTGTGGCATTTACAGTACACCAACTGGCCAGATCATGCTTGTCCAGGAGAGCAAGACTTCCTTTGTAAGCTTTCCTACATGTAATGGCAACTGTGTTTATTGGTGCTAGAGGAGGGAAGAGGGGAGAGCAAAAGAGGATTATTAAGAAATATTTTATAAGGAAAGATAACAAATAGATGATCATTGCATTTTCTTGATGAAATGAATCCTATTATGTTACAAAAGTAAATGCAATAACCTAACAGAATTCATTTCATCACCATAGAGTACCTAAATAATGTTCTTATGTGCTTATCACGATTTCACAAGGTTTTGCTTGGCTTCTCTTAGGTCAGTGTTTTTCAAACTTAGTAAGTATAAGATGCCTGGTTTTCAACTCCCAGAATTCCCAGCCAGCATGCAACTCCATTTCTGGTTGTTGAAGTTCATACATCTTAAAGTTGTCAAGTCTGAAAAATACTGTATTAGATTAACTTCAGGATTAGAGGAAAAACACACATAATAAGGATCAGCAGTTGGTTTTCTAATCGGATTCTCCCAAAGAGAGGAACTCAGATCCTACGTTTCAGTCTATAGAATAAATAGTTGAATTGATAACGTCACCTTAAAGAACTTATCTTGCTCAGAAGTGCCGGTCATACACAGAAGTGGTTAAGTTCTCAGAGAATCTGTAGCAAAAAATTCCACACTGACTGCATAATGTGCAGAGTTATTATGAAGTTGTGCTCCTGAGAACAGTTGCCAGGAATTGCATACAGTGGCACTTGATGGGTTGATGATCAGACTGCTCTAAAATACGTTATGTTTATGTATACACTATTAACATTCTAAGAACCTCTTTGGATACAGAAGGCTCCCCACTAGAGAAGTTTGGCTCAAAAACCTCTGTAAAGTAGCTGAAACAATTACATGAAGGACACAGCACCTTACTCTCTTCCCCTTCTGCATTCAGTAGTTATTAAAGCTGAATGCCTCAGTAGAACTAAGCAGTCTTGTGCCATCACAGATCGTTGTTGTCAAAGAGTCTGTCTTTAGCAACTATTGTGCAACTAAAGGCAAACCTGATGTTTGCTTGTTTTGCTATTCAGACTTTTCACTAGGCCCAAAAATGATACTTGGAAGTCAAGAGTAGGGCCGAAATACTTGAAATTCAGACACAATTTGCAAGGTAAGGAAAGGGCCAGATGGATGGCCCCTTCCCATTAGATAGTGCTCCAGCAGGCATGTTTCTGGGGAAAGTTGCTGTTGTTCTGATCCCAGCCTGTTAATCGCAGGAATTGCTGTAAGTAATGTCTACAGTCATCTGCTTCAGGGACCTTGGGATTTGCAAAGGGTGATAGAGAGTGTGTGGGTATTTTTTTAAACAGCTGATTAATTTAAAGTCCCAAGTAGTAATTGACACCCTGCTGGCACTTTGAATTCAGTGCAGTTTGCTGTCTAGAGGCCAAATAATTAGAGGTTCCTAAGAACTATAAAATACCATAATTTAAAAGGAAACTTGCTCTCCTCAACTTATTTGCCATTGTTTATGTAAAACTGCAATAGATTTGGGAAATGTAATTTTTGTTTATATTCCTACCTTGCAGCCTATTTGGAAGAGATCCAGTCGGTGCGCCGTCATACCAACAGCATTCTGGACAGCAGTAATAATAGCAACCCTCCAATTGTTGTGCACTGTAGTGCTGGAGTAGGGAGGACTGGTGTGGTTATTTTGACAGAACTTATGATTGGTTGCTTGGAACACAATGAGGTAAGCAAAAGGGTCTTCCTGAAGTTATTTATTTCTTCCTAAGAAGAGGTGCAATCCAGTGAGTATCACTGCAGGATGAAGTAGAAATGTATGCAGGGAAAGATCCAGCAATACTAAAGGGGTCATCATATTACACTGTGCCACAGAAACCACACTCTTGTGGGTCCTTAAAAACTAACAAATGTGGATTATGTAAGCAGATAGTATAATCAGAATACATTTCTTATTGTGGCAGGAGCCTCAGTCAGCCATCAAAGTATCAACATAGTTATAGACACTGGCCTATGCATCTGCAAACACACAGAGACATGAAAAAGAAATGAAACCTAATGCCAGTGGAATGCAAAAAAAAAAAAAAGGGGGCGGGGAGATCTTTGCAAAGCTCAAGATAAGTAAATTGACCATTCAGAACAACAGTCATTGGTAATAATCCAGCCATCCCAGTAAAGTATGCTAATTAACATCTGTAGTGGAACAGAAAACAAATGTCTCCACTCAAATCTAAATGGAGGGAAACTCTTAATTAGTTCTAGTTCAGCAATTTCATGGTGGAGTCTCCAAATCCCAGCTTGTAGTACAATGAGAAAAAGAGACAAATCTCCTTCTCTCCATGAATAATTTTGCATGTCCCATCCCCCACTTGCCTATTTTCAAGTTTAAAAAAAGAATTTTGAAAACACACTGTCCAATATTTCTCCCTATCCTCTTAAGTGGTTTTGAAGCTTGACTTAGAAAACAAGAATATTGTCATAGATTTGTTTTTGCAGCAAATAACAAAAATTAAGACTGAAAGTCAAACACTCGGCTATTAAGAGTTGGGTTAAGCCCTGCGAGTCCAAACTAGCCTGCATTTTTTTCTTGCTTAGATTGAACTATGTTCTAACTAGCTTAGCAAAGCAATTTTGGCTGCTGTTGATCAAATTCCACACCACAGCATTCTTTCGTAAGGTATGAAAGTTAGCAAAGTTGAGAAGAAGAAAACAGATCCTTATCTGTACTTGTTTGAAATCTCTAGGTGATGGGAATTGCACTGGGAAAGAACTGTGCTACCTACAAGAATCATAGAAAGTTAGGATGGGAGTAAATCTTGAAATCAGCTATTCCAGCCCTTTTTTCAATACAGGAGTCCACTAATAAAGTTTCATTGTTGAACAGCTCTTATCATTAGGATATTTTTCTGATGACCAATTAAAATCTGCATTATCCATTCAGCTCACTGTTTCTTGCCTTCTGGAGAACACCAAACACGTTTACTATGTCTTCAATAAGACAGTCTTTCAACTGTCCTATTTGAAGACAATTACCCCATATCTCTGTTGTAAAACTGTCAAATTCAGGTACAATAACAACTTTTGAAATTTGTTCTTTATTGGAATAAATTAACTAAGGAAATACCTTTATCAGGGAAACAAAGTAACATCAGTGACAAGTGAATGCAAAAATACAAATATTGAAACTGGTTAAGAACTGTTCCTCATAAAGAACAAACTTTGCACAAGGAAACTTTCCTCCTCATAGTAAGACTTCTATCTGTAACCCCAATTATACCTCCCAATGTTTTTTTAAACTTCCAAAGCAAATATTAAGGATGGCTAAGGGCTGCAGAGGGTAAGGAAATGGTGCTATCCTGCTTCTGCTAATGAAAGTTCTATCAAGAAAAAAAATGTGGATGTTGAAGTTTAGATTTGTGTTTTGATCATGCTAGAAGTGCTCTTTGATTTTCTAAACTTGGTGATGCTGTTATATGAGTGGCCTTGTTAAAAACATAATAGTCACTATATACTGCTTCATTCATTCATTCATTCATTTATTCATTCATTCTACAAAAATAGTTTTGTTCTGCTCATCTACCAAAAGTTATTTATGGTAGATATAATTAGAAACAAGTTCAACTGATTGGTTTGTAACCCACTATATACCTAGAGGTTTTAGAATGGGATCTAAGCAATAAGACCTATAAACCAAAACAATGAAACATAATAAAATCAGTCTTGATTTAAAAATACTGTCAGATTTTCCCTTTCTGGACATGTATACATCTACATTTCAAGACATGATGAAACAGTTTGGTGATGAAAATAGTTAAACCTATTTTACATTTAAATTTGAAATAAATGTATAGAGAAATACCAATTTTTTGAGTGTGCTCTAAAGGCTGTAAACATCCAGTCAAATATAATAATTACCTTGAAAAGGAAGGGCTGTTTGGAATGGTAAATGATAGCTTGAAGAGCATGCTAAAATGTCTGAAAGATGTATAGTGGCAGGACCACACTGAAGCCAGCTTGGTTATTTTGCTTAGACAACAATGGGCAAATATGAATTGAATCATTGAGCAAATATTTAAATTAATAAATGAATGCTTGATAATAGTTGGAGAGATCTACTGGGATCAATACTGACCTAAAGTGAGACTGTAGAGTCATTTTGTATAGTTCTCTACTGTCAGGCTACTGAGTAATTGTTTAGAATGAGAAGTGCTTGTTTCAACATCACAAATATGCCTTTCTAACTAATCATACTATTCTCTTAATTCTTTTCACATAGAGATAATGGCCAGTTTTATTTACTATCATATTTATA
This sequence comes from Azemiops feae, assembly GCA_023970755.1. Lineage (NCBI taxonomy): Eukaryota > Metazoa > Chordata > Lepidosauria > Squamata > Viperidae > Azemiops > Azemiops feae. The sequence goes on along the minus strand of JALGBA010004281.1, from coordinate 2,836,790 downwards.
GCTTCTCCTATTTTTTTCCCCCATTCAAAATCTCTGTTTGCCTCGTCTCAGTTTTGATAGACTGTGAGTCATATCTCCATCGCTAGGTAATCACTTTTGTTTTGAGACACGTTTGTTTTTTCGTGGGATGTTTATGTTCCAGTGCTCACACAATATTTCTTAAAGTAAAACAGTACAGTAGATAAAATATTCTAAAGCATCTTTATGTATTCATTTCTATTGTGCTGTATAGAACCCACTGTGCAAGGGCTACCAGCACCTCTTTGCTTTTGCAGTTTTCTTCCTATATTTGCCTCACTAGTGGTAACAAGGCCTTGAGTTCTAAATATATCATATTAAGTATAATTCTAATAAATTGTCTTTAGATGTCTTTTTGGACTTAACTGACACATTTTAAAAAAATCAGAGTGGCCATTCTGAGGATAGTTAATTATTGGAATTATACTAGTTGCAGAATATGAGTTGAACCACTTCTTTTCTTGCTATGACACAGATAACAATCCTCTAGAATGGGGTGTCAAACTGCCGGCCCATAGGCCGGACGCATCACGAGGAAACCGCGCCCACCCTATTGCCAGCAATGGGGAAAAAGCTCCGATAACGTCGCACGATGTCACGTGACGTCGCGAGTTTGACATGTCTGCTCTAGAACAAATATTTGCTAATAATCTCCTATTATATCAACAATTCACTCTTGGGGATTTTTCACATGAAAACTCTTCCCATGAATAAAGAAACATGTTATGTGTCTGATACAATTTAGAGTACAAGAGAAATGAAACTAAATGGATCTCTAATCCATAGGGAAGGAGAAGAATGTTGTCCAGTTTAATTTTAGGTTGATACTTCCCAAGTTGGTATGCAAACCTGGACTTAGTTGTTCTTCTATATTTATATTTATCCTACTGTTATGATCCCCCGAAGAAAAAAAAAAGCCATTAACTAATACAGCAATGGAGTTTAATGGTGCGGAGTAAGAATGAAAAAGAGTGATTTGAAGAAAGCAAATGCAACAGTTGCATGAATTCTACATTATTTTGTTTAGCTCTACAATGAGAATATTGCTATGAATTTTCTCTTCCTCTTTGCAGAAAGTAGACGTTCCAGTGATGCTTCAACATCTGAGGGAACAGAGAATGTTCATGATCCAAACTATCGCACAGTATAAATTTGTCTACCAAGTCCTCATCTTATTTCTACAAAATTCCAGGCTCATTTAACATCTTCAAAAGAGACACAGCATCTTTTCATTCAGTTACTTAGACAGCCTTTTTGGTTTGGCTGAGAATCACCCTTCTACAAAGCTTCTTGCTTTGGAGTATTTTGTGAACACCTGATCAAAATTGCCTCAATGATAAGGACACTTTGTTCTTCTTGCAGATGATTTTATATGAGATAATTTATTTTTTTTAAATGATGTGTGAACTTTCTTAATTGGTGGAACATGGGGTGACCTTAAAATGATAGAACCACATTTGACACATCTCTTCATTGTAATCTGTCTTTAGGACAGGAAATAATCCTAACTGGAGATGTTCTCTTGACCATTGCATTTCTATATGACATGCAAGGCAGCTTTGCTATTTTATTGTATTCTATTTTATTTTTGTGAAAAGAGTATTTAGCAATCTGTTTTCAGGGTTGTGCACATAGAAGAAAAACCAACTTAAAAATGTATTTTTGACTTTTGTTCAAATTTAAAAGCAGATATATGTCTATAATATTATTGAAAAGGAACAAATCTTTGCCCTCTATGATACATGCAGTGCCTTACAGAATAGCAGTGGGATTTCCAACAAACTCAAGATCCCAAGGGTTCAGTACAAAGCAAGTACGATCATAGTACCTTGATGATGGATAGTAGCAATATTTAAAGCTATAAAATAGCTGAAATACTGGAATGAGATCTATTCTAAGAGGCTTTTTTAGGGTCCGAGTGAGATCTAATCAATCCTAAATCCTACAGTTGATGCTGTATCTTGAGTCTGGAAATTGCCCTGCACATGATGTGAAATACCCAGTTCAGGGGCGTTTTTCAAGTCAGGTTATTCTTTGAATCATACAGAGTAAATCTGAAGATCTTTTTCTGTTGGTGGCCATATTTTGGTGGGAATATTCTGTTGGTGCATGCTGAAAGTTGTAGAGTCACCCTTTCTGTGACTTGCTTTCTAGTCTCTCTCCTTCTAAAGGAGCGGTATATATGGGGAAGGGTTGTGTAGCTCTTTTTAGAAATCTTACTAGGTAACATTCATATAGATTTTGAGGTTAATTCTAATAAGTCAATTAAAACCTGTAGCCTAGGACAGCAGGTATAAGGACATGACAGTTCAAAGTGTTTTAAAAACATCCATTTAAATGAATAGGAAATGCCAACTGTTACTGATTTAGTATTGTTTGCCAAAGAGAATAATGATTTGGGTATGTGCCCTAAGGGTGTTCAGGCTCTAAAAAACCCGTAGGGTTCGTATCCTAAGTGTCTGCAGGCTTTGTTGTGTGTCTGCAATCCATCCCTTGGATTCACAAATAATGTTTAATCATCTCCACATAATGTAATAACTTCGTTGGATTAGACTGTTGGTTTATTGCCCCTGAAAAATCAGGTTAGGAACAGATTGTCATGGACAAAATCTATGTTGTTGCTAGGAATTGACAGTGACTTGACGGTACATAATCATTGGCCCATTTTTCTCAGCCGTGTCCACTCTGATTTGCTGTCGCTCTCCAAGGTCCTGATTCAAATTATTTCCCCTCCCACAGAACAATATGATTTGCCCATCAAAACATCCATCTGACTATCATAGCCAATTTTAATATTGCTTTTATAAATAATAATCCCGTGTTGCTTTTAAAAAAAATACTTTTGATTCCCCCCCCCCCCCCAATTTCTAAATTAGGCAAGAGTGTTAAAGCTGATACGCGTAGGACGGGTTACAGACTTTGTGGAACTAAGCCAGATTCAAGATTTTTAACCAATCCCACATGTAAGAATAATAGGGATTTTCAAAAAGATATGAAGTTATTTTTGTGAATAAACTATAGATTAAAGTTGAATATACATAAAAAGAATGATATCAGAACACCAGTCACACTTTCTACAGCACACTTTCTTTTAGATAAACATCCAAAGTGACATGGCAGGCAGTTTCTTGAATAGAAGAGGCATTCCCATTGTATATTAGATGGGGAACATATCTCTTAAAATAATGTTTGACACCTGCATTTTATCTATATCTATATTATACAGGTAGTCCTTGATTTACAACCACAATTGGGTCCAACATTTCCAAGGCAGTTATTAAGTGAGTTGCACCTCATCTTAAACCTTTTTTGCCACAGTTGCTTAGTGAATCATTGCAGTTGTTAAGTGAATCATGCAGTTATTAAGTGAATCTGACTTCCCCCATTGCTTGTTGGGAGCCGGCTGGGAAGGTTACAAACGGTGATCACATGACCCCAGAACAGTGCAACCGTCATAAATACCTGCCAGTTGCCAAGCGCCCAGATTTTGATCACATGACAGTGGGGATGCTACAGCAGTTGTAAGTGTGAAAAACTGTCATAAGTCATTGTTTTCAATGCCGTTGTAACTTGAAATGAATTGTAGGAGATGAGCAGACTGAGGGAAGAGGGAGTTTCCTTTGTAGCCACAAGAGATCTAAGTCCAGTCCTCCTTTAATTCCGTTGACTCTTATCTACTGCCAATTTGCTTTGACCGTTAGTGGTTCAGATTCTTGTAGAAAGCATTAGCATGCAATAAACCTGCAGTCATTTGAACCACCTTGACTCCTAATTTCTTGCACCTGACACAAATGGCTATAAGCCGAGGACTACTTGTACTATATTTTACATAGTGTGATATATACTTTTATTTTTAAAAAATCTGCAAAGTTACTTGCAGGGATTAAGCCTGCAGACTTGTCTATATGTTCCTGGGAGCAAGTCTCATTGATCTCAGAAGGATTTACTTCTAAATATATATGGATAGGCTTAACTTATTTCCCTGTCTTCACATGTTAAATCTAAATCACTGATCAATTGTACTTCACCCCAGTCTTGCTAAGAAAAAGACAGAATTCAAGCTACCTTCAATGTGGGAAAAGAATATATAGAGAACGTCTTCTGTTGATGCTCCTTTAGAGACTCTTATTTCTTTAGTGTGCAGTTTCCAGTCCAGCATATCTTTGCCAATGCCAACATATCTCTTGTTAAATTAGCTGAAACCATTTAAAGTCTTTTAGTGGCATCTGCGTGATAATTGAACAGAGACGCTTTGTATCTGGGAAGCTGGCCAAGGAATAAACCTTGAAGCAAATTGTATTAAATTAGTTATCTCATTATAGTTTTTTGAATAATTTCCTAATGATGAATTAAGTTTGAAACCAGAGCTGTCAAGTCCCATTGCTTTATTTGGCCTGACAGGTAGGGAGTTAGAAAGAGAAAATAATCCTCTCCAAGGTCTGATTGTTCTGAGATTTAGGATGTGATCAGTATAGTCTTGGCTGTCCTAGAAGTATGCAAACCAAAAGAAATTATTTAATAGACATAATGGATACTAAAAAAGCAAGTTTTGATGAGACATTGCCAAGGCTTTTTCTCACAGTATATATCTATCTTGCACACATAATTACAAGGGAGAACTTTCTGCAGTTAAACACCAATGCCCAAGACCAAGCCACTAGTACTAATATAATAAGGAACCATTTTCACACTATGACTGTAAGGACGGTGTTAAAAAAAAAACTTAAAAGAACACTTTTAAGATTATTAAAGCAGATATTATTTTAGTTTGATTAATGTTGACCTTAATAAGCTTAATTTTAAAAAGTCTTGGTCAAATTTTAATGACCCTCGGCAGCAGTAACAACAGCATCAAAAGCTTTTTTGTTGTTGTTAATATTTGAAGAATCCAGTGTTAATTAAGTGTCATGCTGTAAAAACAAAACTTAACTCAAATTTGAATAGAATAACAGAGTTGGAAGGGACCTTGTAGGTCATCTAGTCTAGTCCCCTGCCCAAGCAGGAGTCCCTACACCATTTCTGACAGATGGCAGTCCAGTCTCTTCTTAAAAGCCTCCAGTGATGAAGCACCAACAACATCTGAAGGCAGTCTGTTCCATTGGTTGATTGTTCTCACTGCCAGAAAATTTCTCCTTATTTCCAGGTTGAATCTCTCCTTGATCAGTTTCCATCCGTTATTCCTTGTCTGGCCTTCAGATGCTTTGGAAAATAGATTGACCCCTTCCTCTCTGTGACAGCCTCTCAAATATTAGAACAGTGCTATCATGTCTCCCCTGGTCTTTCTCTTCACTAGACTAGCCATGCCCAGTTCCTGTAACCGTTCTTCATAAGTTTTAGCCTCCAGTCCCCTAATCATCTTTGTTGCTCTTCTCTGCATTTTTCTAGAGTCTTCACATCTTTTTTATAGTGTTTTTATAGGTGTCTTACTAGAGTGGTATTAGTACCTCACATGATCTTGATTGAACCCCTCTGTTGCTGATTGTATTAATGATCTTAATGATTTCAAGAAAGTTTCAAGAAAGAACTTACTTCAAGGAATTTATCCAAGGATAGTTAAAAAAAAAAGCAATTAATCTCAGAATATCATAATGCTTCAGGGGACGATGCTATAGTCCCAGTTCCTGTACTGGATAGTATAGAGAGATGAATTGCAAGTGGGCTTTAGATTAAGACACTTGTGCTCAAATGTATTAGTGAACATCAGGTTGAAGTATGATTTTATATTCCCTTTCCTAGAGTTCACATAAATCTAATATTCAGTTCTGAGATAAAATTAACTTTCACATTAGCCTGTTGAACCAAATTTCTTGGTTTAAATTTAGTTATTTTCAGAAAAATTATAATGTCCCTCTTGTGGGTTAATATAAACAATAATTAACTATGGAATTATAGAAAATCTGTAGGCAATATTGACATATCATCGCAAGCAAATTAATGTTGTGCAGAATGACAATATCTAACAATGTACACTTCATAATCTTTCTCCCCAACTACATAACAGAAGGATCTTATGGCCCATGAAAGCATGCATACAATGAAAGCAATTGGTTTGATAGTGCTACTCCTTATAGTTTCACCCTAAGCTAGCATGATTCACTTTTTAAATCATCCATGCTAAAATTATTATAACATATTCTACACATGGCAGAATTCTTAACAGATAGGAAGCTTGGGTTATGAAGTGTATACTGTATAATGCAGATTTTATAATAATGACATTGAAGCCTACTTGTTTTCCAGATAGTTATAAATGATCTGGACCAGTTTATCTAGAATGTCTTTTCTTTATAGGAATTGCTCTGAATTTTTAATTCAGGTTTGGCATCCTTTTGCATACCTGCATATTGCTACATAATCCTGCGTAGTGGAACAGATAATCAGTAAATAATGGTCAAATTCTTATGAAACTTCAGGAGGATCTTTTGAGTAGTTAATGAGAACTAGTGTCAGATTAGTAAGATCTTATGCTAAATTAATTACATCTTGCAAAATTTCAATGAGTCCCTAATATTACTCCTATCATGTCAAATATTTCTTTACTGTATCTCTAGTAAGCCTGCCTGCTGCATTGCCTACTCATGTTTAAAAACCTTATTTCTGAAAAGTCTACCAAACGTCATACTGTGGAGAATTTCCTAAGGAGCATTTTCTATTGAGGTGCCAAAACTTCACAGCTCCAGGATAGAAGTAGCTTGCTCTTTTCAATTTATACTAGGGGATTCCTTAAACTAACAAGCAATAAATAAACCTTGCAGTCATTTTTTACTTATACATTTTTATTTGCAAACATGAATTTTTTTGATGTATAAAATTGGAAATGTATTCCAAGATGCTAGTGCTTCCTATACCTCATTGCTTTTTTTTTTCCCTCCTTCTTTTTAAGTAGTTTTTTTTACTCTTGGTGATCTGGATAAATCTCTGCCATTTTCTTAGCAAGATTTACAGAAGGGGTTTGCTATTGCCTGCTTCCTAGGGCTGAGAGAGAGCGTGTGACTAGAACTTAATGTCAGCCTGATGTCTTAACCACTACACCAAATGGCTCTATCTTAATTTTATGTTGTATAAAGTGATTTAGTACATTTAGAATTATCTTTGCAGATCTCTTGGATCAAAAGATAAAATTCTTCCCATGAACACCTCTATTGCCTTGTCACAGATCGCTTCTACCATGAGCATTACTGCCCAAAGTTGCAACCAAAAGGGCTTTACTAACTTCTAAATCCAAAACACTAAGATAAGGAGAGGAATTGAAGATAACACACCTTCTAAGATCACTCATGAGGTTTATACATATAAAACCATGCTATTAGCTTTTACGTTGTAGATAAAATTTCTTGTATCCTTTCTGGATTTTGAAGGCTAGTTATTGATGGCAAATTTCTACATTCATATTTTTTCCAAATCTAATTTAAATACTGCTTATACCCATAAAGCCTGTCCTACAACAGTTCAATTCTTAATACCAGAAATCATTAACTAAAAATCCACTTAAAACTTCCCATTACCTTGAAGACTGAGATTCCTCCATATATTGTAAGTCCAGTTAACAATGATTGAATACATGGCATCAAATCAAGCGGTTAATCTGCTTTTAAATCTATATTATATTTACACTTCCCAGTTTGTTTCAGACGTTCATGGAATAGAGCCTATATTTAGAACAAGGGCTACCACAATTATATATCTATATATGTTTAATGTTTTGAGTTACACTCCATTGTGCATCACATTTTCAAATCATTTAACCTATTCCTATGTTGATGTAGATATTTTTTAGAATGCCTTCTCATGATATATTCCATTGTAGCCCTGAAGTGTAAAAAGAAACATATGTCCAAACCTTGTCCTCAAGTCATTGTTTATACATTTGTAAATGCTATGACCTTGCACTGAATTCTTTCAGCTTTTTTTTTTAGTGTTGGCTGCGTAAAATACAAATGAAATTTATATTAATTGCTAAGTAATTAGGATATAATCATCTTCCACAGTAAGGAAATTATTTTATCTCACATTACAGCTTTGCACCTTTGTTAGGCTTATACAGCATGTATGAATTTGTGATAGTCTCTAATTCAGTTATTCCATTTGTTTTTATAACAACATTCTCTATTTCTTTAACAAAACAAAACAAAGGCCTCCTGTAATCCAAAGCATAATTTCAACTAGGAAAGATTTCATCTACAAGTTAATTTAATGTAGAAAGTTCTGTCGAGGACTTACTGACAATGGTTCCGGCTTATATAAATTTGTAAACAATGACCCCCATAGTCATTGGTATATTTGAAGTCATCCCCCAAAATTGAAATTGTAAATCTGGACTAGCACTTTAGCCATACTTAGATGTATCATCATTAAGTATTTGAAACATAATTCACTTTATGGATTTACACCTTAGAGTTAATAAACCACAGGAAAAAAAAGTACATTGAGTTTCAGCTTTAGGCTTCACATCACAGGACAAAGATGGACAACTTGCAGCTCCAGGGTTGCCAATAACCCCTTGTTTTATGCTTTTCCTCCCCCCTCCCCCTCCTGAGCACCATTGCAAAAAATTGGCATAAATTTCACATTTGGGAAAGGGTAGAGTAAATTGTATGAACGACTTTAAAAAAAAAAGAACAAGAAAAAGACCCTTTCAAAAGAAGAGAAAGAAACTAACCTCTAAAAAATGTTGAGAGGTATTCCTAACTGCTAAAAGATAACATGGCCCTCTGTCCTAGAAGCCTTATGCCTGATAGGTGGCATGTCATCTCGACCATTTTGCTTCATAATAAGATGGCAGAGAGCTGCTGAACACTGGGCAATCGTGCAGCAATTGGAAAATGCCCTGTGCACTAAAGATAGCTCTACAAAGTTAATTGTTTGACTGTTACCTTTAAAAAAATGCATGTTCTCTTTATCCATATAATTCAAATAACTTGTCTTTGTCTTGATTTTTTGTTTCTATAAGCCTGCCACAGAAGTTTGCAAGCTGCCTTGAATGCCATTCTGTAATATTTTCTTTTGGAAACAATTAGAATGGAATGTAAACTTCCATTCCAACAGTAGATTTGAACTCTCTTCATTGTCAGCATAGGGTCTAGAAATGAGTTCATCACTGACATTGTTTTTCTGTAATCTTGCGTGTGTGCTGCTATTCAGTTCTAAAAGGCATTAGTAACGCTAGAAGATGAAAAGTAACAATAATTAATAGCCTACTCACCTCCAGTATCAACTTAGTATCTTAAGTGGGTATTCACAAACAGGCTCTATATGGATGTCCTTAAATTATACCAAATATAACTATACCTGGTTTGTGTCCAGAAATTAACACACTAAATACATTTTGCATCACTGGTTTGTTCTTATTCTGGTTTACTGCAGCATTTTTATTGCTCACTTGAGAATTACATTATGAACTTAAAACCAGAGCCATCATTGAAAAAACCTTGTTTCTTAAATATACATTTTGTAAACAGTTAAGTTCAGTAATTTTATGCCATAATCCATCTTCCATTGTTTTGTACCATTGAAAGCCTTAAAAAAACCTATGCATGCCATTTTATATTTGTATCAGTACATAAGCTTATGCTTATTGGTTTCTTTTGTATAAAAGCAATCGACTTTTGACAGTATTTTGCACTTTCTCCGCTTTCCTTTGGTTTTTATAATTTTTCGTCAACATATAATTGCAATATGTTTTTTACATCTTACACTGCCTTTTTGTAAATATAAGAAAATTTTGATTCAAGCTTTGTTTTGTAAAAGATTATGCTTAGCCGTATTATGCAATAAAACTTTTTTCAACTTTCTAATAATCAGTGTATTGATTTTAAAACATTGGATGTGACTATTTTGTAGCTTTATATGGCACAATTCTGTACTGATAGCTCATCAAGAAAATTCATCCATCTATATCATTATCTATCTATCTATCCATACCTACCTACCTACCTACCTACCTGCTGGAGGGGAAAACAGCATCGTGCTCAGTGTTTTGAGCAGCAAAAGCAGCAAAGGCAGCGTTTCGGGCCGCAGGGGCAGAGTGGAGGAGCAGCCATTGCAGCTGGGAAGTTTCCCTCCGCTGCTGTTTATCTCCAGAAGAAAAGGAGGAGGTGCGACCGGAAGAGGAAGCGTGGCAAACGTGGAGGCCTAACATCTAGGCTGAAAGCTAGACCTTACAGTGTGTCTCTTCCATCTATTTTGTTTGCAAATGCTCGCTCCTTAGAACCAAAAATCGATTACTTGAGGCTGGATTTAACAACAAATCAGGAGGTGAGAAATTGCTGTGTTATTATTGCAACAGAGACTTGGTTAAAGCCCTCTGTTCCAGATAGTGCTGTTAGCTTGATGGGATTTTCAACATTTCAGTTGGACAGGAGTTTTACTCTTAGTGGCAAATCCAGGGGAGGGGGTGTCTGTTTTTATATAAATGACAGATGGTGTAATAATGCCAAGGTGGTTTCAAGTCTGTGCTCCCCAGATGTGGAGCTTCTGACCATCAAATGCAGACCCTTCTATCTGCCTAGAGAATTCTCTGTTACCATTATCACAGCTGTGTATATCCCCCCTGATGCAAACAGAGAAGAGGCCCTGAAGGTTCTCCACCATACCATCAGTGACTTACAAACTACTCACCCAGAAGGTGCATTTATTGCTGTGGGAGACTTTAACCAAGTGGATTTGAAAGCTACCCTGCCACATTTCCATCAATATGTGGACTTTGCAACCAGAGGGGACAATACACTGGATCTTGCTTATTCCAACATCAAGAAGGCTTTCAAAGCTATCCCCCGCCCTCACCTGGGCTCCTCTGACCATCTCTCAGTGCTGCTTATTCCAGCATATAAACCTTTATTAGTCAGAGTGAAACCTACAGTAAAGCAGGTGAGGATTTGGACAGAGGGAGCTATAGAAGCATTACAAGACTGCTTTGAATGTACAGATTGGGGCATGTTTAAGGAAGCAGCTACTGATAACCAACATACAAATGTTGAGGAGTATGCCACCACGGTGTCTGCATATATCCAAAAGTTCATAGAAGATGTCTGTGTCCTGAAAAGCTTTGTTGTGAGGGCGAATGAAAAACCGTGGCTGACTTATGAGGTCCGCAAGATGCTGAAAGCACGGAATGTGGCTTTTAAATCTGGGGACATGCTGGCACTTAGAACAGCCAGAGCAAATCTGAAAAGTGCCGTAAAAGGTGCAAAGCAAGCCCATTGCCAGAAAATTCAGAACTTTTTTCAGGACCAAACAAACACCAGGCAAATGTGGCAAGGGATCCAGGCCATTACGGATTACAAGGTGGCTCCATCGAGATGTAAGGATGACACAGACTTCCTAAACAAACTGAATGCATTTTTTGGTAGATTTGAGGCATCAAATAGTACTCCTGCTAGGAAAGCTGTGCCCCATCCTGATGAGCAAGTGCCTAGCTTTGATGTCACCTCTGTCCGGAAAACACTGCAGACAGTTAACATTCGGAAAGCAGCAGGCCCAGATAACATCCCTGGACGTGTCCTCAGGGAATGCGCAGAGGAGCTGGCTTGTGTTCTCACTGATATTTTCAACCTCTCATTGCAGCAGGCAGTGGTCCCATCGTGTTTTAAGATGGCCATCATCTTGCCAGTGCCAAAAAAGTCCACAATTACAGGCCTCAATGATTACCGTCCGGTTGCACTGACATCCACCATCATGAAATGCTTTGAGAAGCTGATAAAAGACACTATTGTATCTAGCCTCCCGCCAGCATTTGACCCGCTTCAGTTTGCCTACCGACCAAATCGCTCTACGGAGGATGCTATTTCTTCCGTTCTCCATCTGAGCCTGAAGCACTTGGAGGAAAGAAATACTCATGTGCGTTTGCTGTTTGTCGACTTCAGTTCGGCGTTTAACACAATCATTCCCCAGCATCTAGTAGACAAACTGGGCCTTTTAGGCTTAAACACTCCTTTGTGCAACTGGATTCTGGATTTTCTTACCAACAGGCCCCAATATGTGCAAGTTGGAACAAATACCTCTAATACCATTTTCTTGAGCACAGGTTCTCCTCAGGGCTGTGTCTTAAGTCCGCTGCTGTTCACCCTGTTGACCCATGACTGCTGTGCTAGGTTTGCCATCAACCATATTGTGAAGTTCGCAGATGATACAACAGTAGTGGGCCTTATTCAGGATGACAAGGTGGAAGCTTACTGCAAGGAGATTGAGGGGTTGGTGAACTGGTGTAAGGAAAACAGCCTAGTTTTAAATACAGGAAAAACCAAAGAGATCATTGTTGATTTCAGAAAAGGCAGGCACAGCCACACTTCTCTGTGCATTAATGATTCACCTGTGGAGATGGTTACCAGCATCAAATTCCTGGGTGTGCAGCTAACGAGTAGGCTGACTTGGTCGCTAAACAGTGAGAAACTGGTGAAGTGGGCACAGCAGCGCCTGCATTTTCTGCGTCGCATGAGAAAAGCACATCTTCCTTCCCCTGTCCTGACCACTTTCTACAGGGGGACAATCGAGAGCATCCTGTCATACAGCATCACAGTCTGGTTTGGAGGCATCACTGCTTCAGACAGGAAGGCGGTGCAGAGAGTGGTGAGAATGGCCGAAAAGATCATTGGCAGTTCCCTCCCTACCATCCAGGACATAGCACAGAAGCGTTGCTTGAGCAGGGCCCGCAAGATTTTCTGGGACACTACACATCCTCTTCACGACCTGTTTTCCTGTTACCTTCTGGGAGGAGGCTTCGTGGTATCCGTAGCAGAACATCCAGATTCAGCCATAGTTTCATTCCATACAGCATTAACCTTGCGAACTCTCAAACTTCCTCCTTGTGTTATATATTCAAGATGGACAGTATTTAATATTTATTTGCTATGTATATGTAGGGATGTGGGTCTATATATATGTTGTACATAGTATGTTTAGGTGTGTGTCATGTATATGTTTCACTTTGAGAGCGGGCAACTAAATTTCATTTTTTATGTGTGCCATTGTGCCCACAATATAAAAATGACAATAAAGGTTATTTATCTTATTTATCTTATCTTTATCTACCTACCTATACAGAATATTTCCCCTAAAGAAGAAATGGAGAAAAATCTTAACAAAGGTAGAAATAGCCTGTCTTCCTGTCTCAAACAGAGGCTAATCTTTAGAAACGGAGATTGTGTAATCCATTCACAAAGACAATTGAAAGAAAAATCAGGTTCAGTTCCAAGCTGGGAATAAGATGCTGGAAATAAAATGGAGGCTAGGATGCTAGAAATAAAATGGAGGCTGGCTGCTTAGGAAAGAAGGTTTAATGATGAGCAGAACCAAAAACAGCATATAGTTCTGGGACAGCTGACAAAATGGCTGAGTGAGTGGATGGATCTTTATAGGGTTCTGATTGAGAGGTTCCAGGGAGTTGTGCAATGTAGTGAACCTTGTGTCTTTTGCTATTCTAATGGAGGTGGGGAAATCCTATTATGTCTTAAGCTCATGTCCTGTCCTTGGAATTGGGTGGGGGAATATAAATTTTTAATCCCATCAATTCCAGCCTTCTGTGGGGGCTGTGGCTGAAGGCGTTTTGTTTATGAATAGGTGGCCCATCTTTGTGAATGGATTACAAAATCTCCATTTCTAAAGATTAGCCTCTGCTTGAGGCAGGAAGACTGAGGCTCTTTCTGTCTTTATTAAGATTTTTCTCCATTTCTTCTTTAGGGGAAATATTCTATCTGCCTTTTTTAATATTTTAATGAAAATATTTCATTCTCTGGGGGTGGGGGTGCTGACTTCCTACAAAGACATCAAAAAATTTAACTGAGTTTCAGCAAAGTAATAACTACCTCAAAGAATAGCATAGTCCAAGAAGATACTTTATTTTTAGCATATATACAAGCATACACAAATTACAAAATGAAAAGGCATATTGATTCATATACAATATTCAAAGGTGAATTAGTAGGCTGTTTCTAATCATTTTAAGAGTTTGAAAATGGTGAGGGAGTAAGTTAGCATTTTCCAAATAAGTGGGGGAAGGCACTATGTAAATGACACCACAGAATAATTATACAGGTATCTGCAGATGCTGCTGGTAGAGCGGGAAGATGCATAGCTTTCAAGAGAGAAAGGGAAGAATTAAAAGTGACAAGAATTATCTTGTTTCAGATCCAGGAAGATAGGAGGACTTTCAACTTTGATTCATCAAAAATACTAGCATACCATTGGCACTAGATACACTCCACTCTTCTGGTCTCACAATTGTTTAAAAAGGAAAATGTTCCAAATTATTTAGGCACTTTTGGACATGTTGTAGAAATAATATTGAATATGTCCTCTGTAGTGCTAATCCATTATTTAAAAGATACAGAAGTCCTTGAGTCAGGCTTGACTTCTTGTTACTGACAACCATGCAGGTTTCTAGCAACAGCACAGAAATTTTTCCTTTAGATAATGCAAAGTGTTCCAAAATATTGTTTTGGACTTCCTAGTGTGGTTTCCATTCTTGGGACTTCCTGGTCATCTCCCATGTAAGAATAATCTGGGTCTGACCCTGCTTAATCTTCTAAAGCTCAGTCAGGGTCAATTAAGGGTTCATGATAATTTTTGTCACTCAAGCAAGCCACTGTGTAACATTAGACAATCAGCAGAGAAACTTCCATTTGAGACTAGAATTGTTAATTTTCTTGCAGTTTTAGTTTCAATGCTGTTCATCCACTTGCTGCAATGAGGTTTGAAAAACGCTTTGCATCTGTTGTTGAAACATAACATTACCCAACAATCAGCATTTGTTTAAAGTGCTATAAGAAAGCATCAAGTATGAAGAAATGGCCCATCTGTCTGGAAATTACAATTCATTCAAGTTTGGAGACTAGAGAATGTACGAACAAATAAAAGGGACACCCATGGGCTCCCCGATATCAGGAGTCATTGCAGAAACAGTCTTGCATGAACTAGAACACCGTGCATTTCAGAACTACACACCTAAATTTTGGTGCTGCTACACATTTGTCATCATAAAGAGAAATGCACTTAAAGACTTTCATACCATACTGAACACCATCTTCCCTGACATACAGTTCACAATGGAGGAAGAAAAAGCTAGGCAATTACCATTTTTAGATGTACTTGTCAACAGACAAAAAGATGGAAACCTAGAAACCACAGTTTATCACAAGGCCACCAACACTCCACGCATTCTGAATTTCAACAGCAACCATCCACTGTCACACAAAAAGATTCATCAGAACACTATATGGCAGGGTGAGAACCACTGTAGTACCCAGCAAGCCAAACAGCTGGAGAGCAGGTACCTAAGTGAACAATTTAAGCAGAATGGGTATCCACAATCATTTGTCACAAGAAGTCTGCGCAACACAGTGGGGAGAGAAAGGAAGAAACAAGGTACCAGACCAACCACATGGCACACCCTGCCATACATCAAAAACATTTCGGATGCTATAGAATGTAGCTTCTGAGATTTGCAAGTGGGCATCACACACCACCCAGAGGCTGCCATACAAGGACAAATTGTGCAGTGTAAAGATCTCTTGGAGGTGGGAGATACTTCCAATGTGATCTACTAAATCCCCTGCATGGATTGCCCCTGTGACTATATAGGACAGATGAGATCCGAACTCATTGGTAGCCTCACACTGCAATGAAGGACACACATTCAATTTTGCAGCTACTAAGATTGTTGGCCGGGCAAACACAAAAACAGCCAGGGAAGTGACTGAAGCCCGGGAAACAGGCCCCTCATCAGTCAACAGGAATGCTGATTTACTATCACCCTATCAAGTACTGTACTTAGAAGGTGAGGGCTGGGAAGCACAAACACATGACAGCCAACAACTTAAAAGCCATCAACGCACTCCAATCAACATCTAAAAAGCCACATACAACAGGCACTATAAATGCCACACATAGAACAGCACACATTCTGCTAGAGAGAAGTTCCCTGAAGATGGGCTCCAACACAAGTCTGAAAACTTGGAAGATAAATCTTATGGTCCAGATTGGATCCTGCAGCTCTACAGAATATTTGTAGCTCGGGTTGTAGATTTAGGCAGAGGTTTGTCTTCTAAGCTCGTTGCTTGGCTCCCAGATGTTTCATTACCAAACTAAGTAACATCTTCAGTGGGCTACAAAGATCAAAGACACAGACAGAAGACAGCACCAACATAATATACAGAATCAGTTGCAATAATTGTAACCAGTTCCATGTCAGGCAGACAGGACGACAGTTAAAAAACAGAATCCATTAATACCAGCTGGCTGTCAAATGGCATGACCTAAAGTACTGATCAACAGTCACACCAACAACAAGCACTGGTTCAACTGGGATGAAGCCGAAGTCATCGTCCATGCCAAAATCTGTCAGACACGTGAGTTTATTGAAGCTTGGCATTCCACCAACAAGTCCATCAACACATTGACTTAGAACCAACTTATGAACCAATAAGGAAGTGGACCATCCGAACCAACAACCAACAGAACTGACCATCCCCTCACCAGTAGAATTTCGTGCCTCACAGCAATCAGTCAGAAGTCACAAAACCAGAATCAGTCTTGTAATTCAACCAGTCTTGTGATTTAACCAATCACAAGACCACCCAGGACCTCCTATATAAACAAACAAGACATTTCACCCA
This sequence comes from Azemiops feae, assembly GCA_023970755.1. Classification (NCBI taxonomy): domain Eukaryota; kingdom Metazoa; phylum Chordata; class Lepidosauria; order Squamata; family Viperidae; genus Azemiops; species Azemiops feae. Next base: position 2,820,165 of record JALGBA010004281.1, on the reverse strand, counting down.
AAAACCTTGCTGAAGATGCTACCTAGTTGATAATGAAACATTCAGGAGCCAAGCAGCAAGCTTGGAGGACAAACCTCTGTTTAAATCATTCAAGTTTGTTTCCAATTAAACATATACCATAGAATTACATATACCATTGAATGCACTTTTAGGGTTTAACCAATCAGCTTTATATTTGAAGTTTTAAAAGAAGGCATTGCCTTTAATTGGAAGAAGCAAAATTAGGCTGAATAAATTCCATCAGGTGTAGCTTTCCCATGCAGTATCAAAACACTGAATACTGCTATTCATGGTAGAAAAGGATATTTCTTAAGGTTTAACTTATATATAAACAAGCTGCATTGAATTCTATTTGGTATCTTTATGGCCAAATGAGCAGAAGGCACTTGGCAAATGTATGCTTCTTAAAATGCATGTAGATGAGTATCGGTTAATGTTTTTTCAAAAACCACAAATACAGTAAAAGTATTTCCAGATGGGAAAAAAAATCTACCTATTAAGGAACACGAATATATAATTGACAACCCTCCATTTTTTCCACATGAAACCAGGCATGTTAAGTTATACAGCCATTCACAATGCTTAGAAAATATATGAAACGTTCACAATCCCTAAATGTATTATTAGCACAAACTGGGGTAAGCATAATAAGAATATAATTAGAGACAAAATATATGCAACATCAACAAACAAATTGTATACCTAATATTGTACTTTAATTTTTGAGATGCAAGGTGCGTAATTATATTTAAAAGTTGCAAAAATGGTACCTAGAATGTTTGTTATAAACCTAAATCATAATAACGAGACAAACAAGCAAGTCGGGTCAAGCAGTGTTGTCCAAATTTAATTAGTTGTTTTGCATAAGATACAATACATTAAAATCAGCTGAGAAAAGAACTGGTCATTTTTGCACATGATCAATCAAAGGCATTAGCTGTGTGAAACCATGGCATTTTCTTAGGGAGGAAAAGGCATTCAGAATTAATTTATCAAGGCTCAAAATATTTCACATAGACCTCAGAGAATGGAAGAGGCAAGGCCCAAATGAACCACATGTTTGTCATTCCAATTATTTTACAGAAAAGCTTTCATTCCACGTCAATTTTCAAAGCACTCCTGAAGTTTCCATAGCAAGGCTTTTAAAGAAAGGTTGAAGGATTACATAGATTCAAAGACTCAGTGGGTCTCTAATTCCTTTTTGATCTCTATAACGTATGGATGATCTTTCCCATGCGCTATCTCCATGATAGCGATTGCCTGCAAAAGGGGGAAAAATACAATTGATTCAGACAGCCTTGGTTTATGAAATATGCTCATCAGGGATTCCAAAAAGTCAGAAACCTCTGACTGGTTTTTGTCCTCTTAAATGTACCCCATTGAAAACAGCCCATTTGATTGTAAGTATCAAACCGTATTCTATACACAGTACTTTTGATCCTAAGAGATCTCTGAGCTCTTTTGAAAGGCACAGAAAAGCAAAAAGTTAAATGACATTGTATCTGCTTTTCTGTTCCAAACTTAACAGAAGAGGACTTTTGCCTAGGGCTGTTTCAAGCCACATTTGGCCCTGATTATTAAAAGATGGAGTTTGGGTACTCAAGAAGAGTAGGTGATACTCTCTCTGTAACCTAAGTAACCATATAAGTAATCTCTGGCTTAGTCCGTGCTAAGACCCTTGCAATCAATTGTGTCACAATTAGGAGGGAAGTACTTGTACTTATAAATTGTGGCAATTTTCTCAGTTTTTTCCCCCTAGAATGAATTAATCACTTAAAATATTTCAACAGACAAAGATTTAAGGTAATACTTTATTTTATTTTTATTCATTTATTCATTTTCTGTTTTATTTTTTTAAATAATTCAAAGCAATAAACATACCTAAAAGGGATTAAAAATTCACCTTGATGATTCAAGTTGTTGTGTTCAGTTAATAGGCCCATCAAAAGTGAATAGGATTAAACTGAAGTCATTATACAGTATATATAGACTGCCATCTATGGCTGCCCTTGAGCACCATCTAGAAACTTCAACTGGTCCAGAAGGCAGCAGTGCAGGCGATGATGGGACTGCCTCGGTATGGCCGTATAAAGCCTCAGCTTCACAACCTGCACTGGTTCCCAGTTTGCTTCCAGGTGCAATTCAAGGTGCTGGTTGCTACCTAGAAAGCCTTAAATGGCATAGGGCCTAGTTGTCTCCTGTAATATCAACCAATCTGGCAGCATTGGCGCACTCCGGATTCCCTTTGATTGAACAATGGTAGCTATTGCGACCCTAGAACTCATTTTCTCTGTAGCAGTGCTTTGCCCTCTGGAATGAGATTCCCCCTGATAATTCAAATCACCCCCGTTTTTCTCAATATGTGGCTTCTTGCACAGGCTTTTGGTAAGTGTGATTGAAGCACTCTTTTTTTCTTTTTCTATGTTTCCATCTGGGTTTGTTATTTCTGTCATCTTTATTCTTTTGCTGTTATTATTTCCTTTTTTGTAAATGTTTTTAACGATTGCTAGCCTGCCTCAAGTCACTGAGAGTTGGGTGGCATATACATTGTAATAATTATAATAATGACATTTATATTACAGATGCTTTCCTGAAGATACTTTCAACTGGAAAAGCATAATCAACTAGAATCAGATATACAAGATTGAAAAAAAATTTTGGAGGTGATTCCTCATCACTAGATATAATTAATAATATAAATTATTTGGATACAACAAGAATAGGCTACAATTGACAATTTGCCACAAAGCCCCTTTCCCAAGGTACTGAATTAATATGTGTGCTATTTAAAATCAGTATCTTATATGCAGTGATCACAGAATTAGCTAGTGGCAGGAGATACAAAGAAATTGATGAAGGTGAAATTTCAAGTTAATTCTAAAGCAAATTAACAAGATCGGCCTTGAATCAATTTAGGTGGAATCACACAAAGTACCAAGAATCAGGGAATAAACTTTCTCCATCCTACATGAATCATCAACTTACCATATTTTTCCATGTATAAGATGCTATTTTTTCCTGCAAACACCCTGTTCAAAAATCAGGTGCGTCTTATACAAGTGCAGCATCTTATACACGAAAAAATAATGGTAACCTCCGCAGCCCAGGGCATGCCTGTGTGGGTTCTTTACATGCCACTGCCATGCCATCTGGTGCAGGTGTCAAGCACCTGTGGGCTTGCCACTAACGGGAGGGGGGAGGGGGCAAGATCGTCGGATGGTGGCGTCCAGAGGCAGCGGATGGGACCAGCAGCATGGATGGCAGCAACAGCCCTTTCCCTCCCTCGTACCTGTATGCTGGCCGGGGACCCTGTGGAATGCAGCTGCGAGGCCATCCTACTCGATAATAGCAGCTGGCCGAACTTTCGGATTTGCCGACGCGGAGAAACAGCGGGGAGTTTAAAACCTGCCTTCGCTTCCCTTGCCTTGCTGTTATGCTGGTGCTCACGCCGGTTTGTTTACCAGGTCAGAAGGTTGCTGCTGTGAACTGACTATGCATGCTCATTGTGCCGTTAGGTCGGTGGGGGGGTGGGGGGGGTGGGGCCGGCCGGGAGGTGTCTATTTAGAGCGCTGGGAGGCGGTTGCTCCCAGCGCTGACTTTGTTTGCTGTAAGCTTGGAACTCGCATGCCAGAGCATCTTATACAAGGGTACGTCTTATACGCAGAAAAATACGGTATTTTAGCTGAACCTCTTGAATTAAGACTGACGTATAATTTATATAAGCTGCTTTCTGTAGTAGTTGCTCCCATTAAGCCTAGAATACTGAGAACTTCAGATTTCTTTTCATCTTTGTTCTAGTTTCTAGGGAGCTTCTATCATTCCTGCCTGGATGCTGATTCACTAGAAAGCATCCCCAGCAATTGTCCTACGGAAGCAAAATGAGTTCCCAAAATGAGAAAAAGGAAGCAAAATCTCTGTCTCCACGTCTATTGATTACACATACACCCTCCCCCCAACACATGGGTTTTCGTGAAGCCACAGAAAAAAAAATATTTTGACTACCATATGCATTAACATTCAAACTATCTACTGAAATGCAATCTGCTTGGTGCCATATGTCAGCTTTGACTACAGCCAAGAACATTCAGTTTCTGAACAGCTCCTGACTATACACAAAAACATGAAAACTCAGAACAACTTTTCAGTGAGGGATCTTGTTGGAAAACCCATATGCATGAATTAAACTCAGCTCTTTCTTTCTACTACCTGGACTGAAGATTTGGAGCAACCATGAGAAATATACTTGGACAATCTTTAGAATCATTTGTTTTAAAAATAATTATTTTGATTTGGGGGACACCTTTTATTTTACTCTTTCAGTGGCAGGCAAAAGTTGAATGCATGATTCTATATATATGTAAAAGGGAGTAAATCCCATTAAGATCAAGGAGGCTAACTGCTAAGTAGGAATTCACAATGAAGAACATTATAATACAAAGCCCTTTGGAATAAATAGATATTCCTAAGCAAAACATTTCTATGTGACGACATGAAGGTTCAAATTAAATTAACACCAATATTCTGCAAAGACAGTAAGTATACCTTTTTGAGAGTCTTAACACCAACTGGTCTGTTTTCCAAGCCCATGTAAAGTCTTCCCAATTTTAGCCACATGGATGCCACATTGAGGGAGTAAGAAGGATAGTGCTTACTGCAAAATATAAACACACATTTGCTTATAAAAGAGAATTTCTTAGATATCCAAGAGGTATCTATCACAGCCCTGCCTTAGCTTAACTTGACCATGAGGACAAACATTTGCTTTAGAGATAGTGGATGTTTCACAGTATTTTCATGAAAGGAACTTTGGTCAACTGATGCTCAACAGATCAAGATTTTTTTTTTACACTCATTTAGATTGCCATTCAGGGAGGAGGCAATCCAAGAGAGAAAGTATTAGTACACCAGACCCTTAGTGATTTTTTAGCCAGCCTAAACTAGCTTAGGAAATTAGGCTCCAAGCCCATAAAAACTAGGCAAGGATCAGGGGTGATAAATCTGATTTCGGCCTCAGGGGAAAAGTGTGCTGTTGTGCTTTCCCTATCACCACTCCCCGCCAGCTGATCTATGACTTCACATTGGCATCTGATTCAAAGGGAAAGAGCTGAATTCCCAGCTACAGGAAAAATTATGGTCTAAGATAATAATTTATCAAGGAACCTACTGATTCCTGGCTCGTGCATCCATATATACAATTCTGAGGTTTACAAGGCTGGCGGTGATGCTTTCTGTCAATCGGCTATAAAATGTAGCCTTTTTAGAACAATCTTGTTTATAGCCTTAAAACTAAAACACCTAAGTATAAAGAAGCCACCAGTCTTGTAAAAATCTGCCATTTCAAAGGAATACTGGTTCTTCCCACATAGAAAGTGAGCTGGTCCTCTAGATTTTGGACAGGGACTCCCACAACCCTTTCCTTTTGTTCATGATGGCTGCAGACTATGATAGCTGTATTCCAAAGCACCTGGAGGCAATCGGACTGCCTATCTGTGTCATACAGAAGTGCCCATACCTCAGTGGCTCTTTAAAATCCAAGCCAGTGAAATCTTTTTCCAAACCAAATGCCTCGGGAAGCCTACCGAAGTACCTCCTGTAGGTCAGAAGGCTGCCATAAGAACCTGCCTTCCTCTTCCCCTAAAACTCTGCTGAACTTTGTCAATTCCCAATTGCCATGAGTAAAATAGAAGACCAACCAGTTATAGTAGCATTTCTGGAGGGGAGCAAGAGGACAGGCATACTGGGGAGAAAAATGTTGGGAACATAGGATCAAAGAAAACTGCCTTATATGAAGACAGGGCAGAGAGTACAGCAACAATTCAGTTCCTTCAACAATGTTTCCAGCCGTAACTAGAAAAGCTGACAAAGGAACCTGTGACCATTTTGCCATGTAAAGCATCTATATGAGTGAGTTATTGTCCTCCTCATGAAGGATAGGAAAATCTCCCAAATCGATTACTTATATGGTGCTTAAATGCATAGTTATCCTAGCATTCTGTTTTCTGGGCAAAATCTGCTTCATATTTTGTGACATCAAAATAGATCCATGAATGTTCTTAATTTCATGTGAGATCTCTAATGATAGAACAGGCCAGAGATCTGAGAGGAGGTTTTTTTTCATCATAGAGCCTACCACTTGACGGCCCCTAGGGATAAGATGCTTTATAAAATTTCAGTCACACTGGGTTTGTTTACATAGTCAACTTCCATAGTTCTCTTCCCACCTTACTAGATCTTTCTCTAGAACCTTTCATCTAATCTTCCAGAGAAATTTATTTGTTTCTGTTATATATCTTTAATCAAATAATCAAGTGTAATGTAGTTAAAAGTTGTTGTCTCAAGACAATTGTCACCATAAACATTATGTTGTTTTGGGTAATTGTGTTAGATAATTTTATATTAGCACATGAACACCAAAGTGTTTATGAATGATATGTGTTTCTTTGCTCATTGAAATGAAAGCCAATGGTGTGTTTAGTTCGATGTATTTCTTTACAAATATTATAACTATATTAAACAAATTAGAAGAGGAAAAGTCAGGTACCTATATGGCTTAATAATCTTCTGCCCGTAGCGCAAAGCACCCTCCCAGTCTTGTATGTACAGACAAACTCCCATGGCCTGATACATCATATGCAACATGTAAACATTACTCTCTGCAAACATGGAACCCATCTTGTCCAGACTGAGCTCACAAATCTCCTGCAGATCACCTGGGGGTAAGCCAAGAGTTAAGGTACATAACAAATAAAAACTATATTTCCCAGGTTAGGTTTCTGAATATTATGGCCCATCATTACTGTCTCAGCTGAAACCACAAGGATGTATGCTCTATGCCTTCTTGCTTTTTGTTCTTATAGAGTAGAATTTAAAGAGATATTAATTTTAAATATGTAGCCTGTTAGCTAGGATCTTCTCTAAAGACCTAGACTAGAGGAATTATGGTGATGATGGCTTCATTCTTATGTCACCTTTGAGGTGCTCCACAGTTTCAGCTTATCTTTGCATGTTGTTTAAAATCTACACAAAACAATGTGACGTTGATAGTAGATTGACAATAGGATTTTGATGATATCAAATATTTGTTTTCATTCCAGGGCGATGGAGGATGTCTTCAATAAGGACAGATGGAAACATCACCCTATTTCCAATCCACCTCAGTTTTATGTCATACGACTGTCCCATCCTGTTTCCATACCAAATCTTTTTTAGCTTATATGAACATTAATGAACATTTTCACCAAGCCTATTTATAATACACCTCATATATTATCTTAAATGTTCAAATTATGGTTCCAATAAACATGCATGTATACATTATTTTTTAAAAAGAATTATATACAATTTGAGCTGGGAAGTATACTACAACATTCAAAGAATGTCAACTGTTTTTTAATTTGTACATTAGTCCAGGAACCATGAATTAGGATGGCTTAACAATGCAGTTCAAATAAAATTCTTAAAAGTTACTATTTGAGAGCTGTAACCCATGTTTGTGGAAAATCATTTTTGGATATGCCTCAACAAGTGAGACTGTTAAATTGAACTGAAATTTCAGCTTTGCAGAAATGGACACAAGAAAGATAACACCAAAGGATATATTTGTAATGTTTGGCCCTCCTGAATTCCTCAATCACATTTCTGGCATATCTGATCATATCTCGCACAGCCTCCGCTGACAGAGGCTCATTCAGTTTACGGATTTCCAGTTTTTCTTTGTCCTGAGGGAAGATTTATAAGAAAGTTACAAAGGTTATTCCAGAAACAAAAAGCAGATCCACAGGCAAACTGGCAGTAACTAAAACTGATCAAAATGCTTAAGGCATCTTAAAACCTGGTTCCTTCTCGATGTATTGGCTAATTTCTATCAAACTCAAAGCCATGGGCTAGTTACTGTGATCATGATGAGATCTGGAAGGCCCTAGATTACAGAAGACTGACAAAGAAGCAAGTTAAAATTAAGTACAACTTTAATATTCAATTTCAAAATGAGATCTGATTTGATTGGAAGGCTACAGTTCCATCTATAAGACGAACATTTCTGAGAAAGTAAGACAGCAGCTTCTGGTTTTAATTCATAAATCCTGACATGGTTGGGGTGAGGGATCTATAACCCTTGTACCTTTGGCTTCTGACCGTTTCACCTATCTGATCTGAATTATGGAATGCTTTTGGAAAAGGTCATTGCATAGTAATAGAAATAAGTGCTGTGGTTAAGCTACAATAGAAAGGAAAGCAGGCCGAAAATATGAAATGGAAACTTAGCCTGGGTTTCAATCTCTCCTTAGCTCCCAAGACTGTTTTGGGGGTCTCAAGTATTGCAGGTACTATAAAAATGCTTATATTATAAGAATAGTGTTGTGATCCGAGTAAGTCTACCAATCTAAATAATAAAGCATGTAATTAAATGGTTAAACTGGTTTACCTTTTCTTTTGTAAAACATTCCCTGCAATCACAGGTAAAAAAATAGGAATCTCTTAATCGATCATTCCTATCTTCTGTTGGATACAATAAGTCAATGTAACTGGTAAAAATCTGGGGAAAGAAAAATGTTAATTTTCTAACAGCACACGGATTTTAATATAGTCCATCTTATGCTAGACCTGGAAATAAACTGTACATGCCATGCATATGAAATTCCAATGACAATTATTTTTTAAAACTACAGGACATAGTAAGCTTTATGCCAATGTATGTTTCTCCCTTCATGCAAATAACTAAACAAACAAAAAGATTCAATGGACCCAAGAAAATCATAATTCCTAACTAGAGTCTGTTACTGGATTGTGAATGTTGGTTTGTTTTGCTTAATAGATATAAGAAAAGCGAGACTGTCCAGTTTAGTACAGTGATTAAGGTGCTGGCCTAAAAACCAGGAGACTGTGAGTTCTAGGCATGAAAGCTGGCTGGCTGACTTTGGGCCAGTCACTCTTTCTCAGCCCAACCCACCTCACAGGATTGTTGTGGGGAAAATAGGAGAAGAAATGAATATTAGGTATGTTAGCTGCCTTAAGTTACTTATAAAATAATAAAGGTTGAATAAAAATCTAATATAAACAAACTATACTAAGCAATCCCAACTTGATTGCTTAAATAAATAGCATTGGTAGAACGTACTTTGGGGCACTGCAGTATAGAAGGATCAAATCGAATGACCAACAAAAGCCATTTGTGGACAAATATAGCCAAACAAATACAGGCTGAAAGTTGAACATCTTAATTTAGCCTTCAGTACCGACTCCTCTATTTTTTTTCTTCAGTTCCTTCCATATATAAAATAGGATGTCAAGATCTTATGCTTATTTCTGTTATCATAGTCAGTTATAATGTACCCATATATTTTTTCTGAAAGATTCATAATAAAAATACATTCACATATAAGAAAAACAAAATTAAAATGGTCTTAGTCCCATTATGAATCTCTCACTTAAAATAAAATGTGATAAAATCAAGAAGGAAAGCCAAGTATCTAACTGCTCACCACAGATGCAAATTGTTCGTTCTGCCTTCTCTTCTTTGTGTCCTTCACTTTCTCATAGTATGCCTAAGGCAGTGATGCTAGTTAACAGTTGCTTGTTTTTATTCTACAGCGAGTGCATCTCAATTGTTTTTTCCAGGCACAAAATATGAAAGCCAATTTAAACATGCCCGCTCCCGTTCCCCACACACAGTGGGGATTATTTTTGACATGTTTCTCATGCAATAGTCACATTGAACCAGAAGATGGAGGCATAGGCCATACCACCAAAGATTAATGAGTTAGAGTTTAACTCTACTTAAGAATCATTTCCAGAAGTTCAATTAACATTCTCTCCATTTGACCGGTTAAAACTTTTCCTCTACGGCCCATTTGTCTCCAAAACAGATATAAGGCAGGCATCCAAAGAGATCAGGGTTTTCCTGAATAACCCCATAGTTGTCAGGAATGCAGTAAAGAGGTTCGAGCACCATTGCCATGGCAAACTCAGATGAGGATGAATATGCAGGAAGTGAGAAGTTGCATTCCTAAAATACTTGTTCTTCACTATGAGAAAGTGCCTATTTATTTATTTACCCTGTTATTTTTCTCATTATTTACACATGGGTGCTTGAATTAGCACACAGTCCAAGTTTTGCAGCAATAAAATTTTGCAAGCATCTTAGAGTGCTAGAGATCAACTGTATGCGCACTTAATCACATATTCTTTGCTAATGAATCCAGCAACCCCACAATGTCTTCTTTTGGTTAAATTGCACTTAGCCAAAATGTCCCAGTTGCTATCCAATCATATTGAAGATTGGAGAGAAAAAGTACATGTTTTTTTTTATTTAAGATTCAGGGAGAGAAGTGGGAGAAAAGAACTAGGATTACCAGGCAGCACACTGAAAAGAACCACAATCAAATCCCCTAAAGATAAAGATGGAACTACATCTACATGGAGGGAAGCATGCAGTGGGGTACCCCAGGGTTCTGTCTTAGGCCCAGTACTCTCCCGCATAAACAATTTAGATGAGGGGATAAAAGAGGAACTCATCAAATTTACAGATGACACCAAGCTTGGAGGAATAGACAACACTTTAGAAGATAGGCTCAAGATCCAGAAGGACCTTGACAGGCTTGAACACTGGGCCCTATCCAACAAAATGCAATTTAGTGGCGAGAAAAGTACCATTTTACACCTAGGCAAGAAAAACCAAATGAACAGATGTAGAATAGGTGGTATCTGGCTCAACAGTAGTAAATTTGATAGGATCTAGGAGTCCTAGCCACCTACGTATGAGCCAGCAGTGTGCTGTAGCTTCCAGAAAAGCCATTGCAGTTCTAGGTTGCATCAACAGAGGGATAGAATCAAGATCACGTGAACTGTTAATACCACTATATACTGCACTGGTAGGATCACACTTGGAATATTGTCCTGTTTTGGTCACCATGATACAAAAAAGATGTTGAGACTCTAGAAAGAATGCAGAGAAGAGCAACAAAGATGATTCGGGAGCTTGAGGCTAAAAGATACAATGGATGGTTGTAGGAACTGGGTATGACTAGTTTAACAAAGAGAAGGACTAGGAATGGCATGATAGCAGTCTTCCAATATGTGAGTGGTGGTCACAGAGAAGAGGAGGTTTAATCTATTCTCCAAAGCACCTGAGAGCAGGATAAAAAGTAACAGATGGAAACTTATTAAGGAAAGATCCTAGAACCAAGGAGATATTTCCTGTCAATGAGAAAAAATAATCAGTGGAACAAACTGCCTCCAGAGGTTGTGGATGCTCCATCACTGGAGGTTTTAAAGAAGAGATTGGGGGACTTCGGGTTTTACGCGGTAGTGACCGGTCACGGGTTTGCAGATTCTCCGCACCCCCACGGCTAATTTCGCCCTGCCGGGGGACCCTAAATGGGTCTAAGTTGCCCCGGAGAGGTGACAAAGAAAGAAGGGTGCTCCAGTGACTCTGGAACGGTGGCGGCCGTTCCGTTCGACTTGGGGAAAGCCTTCTAATCTGACAGGAGAAAGGCTGGCCGTATTGCATCGACCAGCCCAAGCTACTAGCAACCGAAGTCCAAAAGCACTAACCAGCACAACTGTGAACAGCGTTCTTGAAACTGGGTGAGGAATTCGATCTTCTCTTTTCTATTCTACATTTAATTTCCTGGAAAAGATCCCCAAGAAGCAAAATACCTCCGAAAGGCAAGGAGGGGGATTTCTGCCCCACCCTTATACTAACGGAAGCGGCGAATTAATCTTTTTATGGAGGATCAAAATATATGGAAGTGAAATAAATATAAAACCTGAAATTTAAAACTTAAATCTGGATAAATCTAAAATTGTTTGAATGGTTAAGATAATTGTTTTAAATATAATTGTTCATTTTAAAGATAATTGTTCATTTTGGAAATTGAAAAACAAATAATTGCTGACACCTAGTGGTGGATGAAGACTATGACAGCTATGACTTTAATATAAGACTTGGCAAAACCTGGGAAAAACTAATCTGTGTTTGTGACCTTCAAAGTTTTAACAACAAAGAACAGCTGTGACAAAAAAAGACAATAATCTGGGCTATAGACAAAGAGAGAATTATAAATTTTAGGGGGGAAAAATCTTTTTTGAACTATTTGGATTACAAATATCTATTTAATTGGGACTCTAAAGCTATTTGCAGAGAAAAGAAAGGAAGAGAAAAACTCAAATTCTTGGCCATCATGGATCAGAGATATGTAGAAAGAACATATCAAGAAAACATAAATACTTCACAGGAGGAGATATATAGTATACTGCAACTAATTCAAGCAACAATGACTTTAAACCAGAAAGAAATCCAAAATAACTTTGAAAATATAAATCAATCTATTTCTCAGTTAACTCTACAAAAAAAAAAATTCCCAGAAAACAACAGAGAAGGAGCAGATAAAACAGATAAATGGATATAGAATTGAGAGTAGAGACTTAAAGATGGAACTTAACAAAACAAGGAAACATGATTTAATCCTAGTGGGAAAAAATTCACAAGAATTAGAAAAAACAACTTATCTCTTAAGACTACAAAATAAATCTGAGGACAAGAAAACAGATTGGATAGAATGGACTGTAGAGATGTCAGGAACATCGGAGAGAAAGGAAATGATAAGAGAAGCGGAGAGAAAGAAAAAGAAAAAGATTTTCAACAAACATGGAAAGGCAGAAGCCCCGTACAAAGACACTTCACCTGATTTACTTTTTATATCTACAGCAACATTTACGAACATACGGAAAAACTTTCTGATTCAGCAAAATACATTGATTAAGAAAGATACTGGGCAAAGGAAAAAGACTAAAATGGAAACCAAGAAAATAAATGATGGGACTTACCAGAGAGAATACTTAAAAAAGAAACATTTGTTTGAATATGGTTAAAGAAATAGAAAAGTTTCAGAATATATATGTCATTCTAAGAGGGATGAATTCCCTAAATAATATAGTATCCTTTTTTCCCTTTTTTTGTTCTCTTTCTTGATATGACTAATATAAAAAAGTTGAAATAAAGGAAATGTTTTAGATACTTAAATGTGATTGAATTTAAGAAAACTATAATTTAAGAAAATTATAATGCATAAAAAATGTTTTGAATAAGAGTTAAAGGACTAGATGACTAGATGTATTAAATGGAATGTTTAAAGATTAAACATGTTTTTAATTATGGTTAAAAAGAATAAGAAATTTAGGAAATAAATATATATTAGCTTAGGAGGAATATATATTTTAAGTAGTATGTTATTTTTTATGTTTCTTTACTCTTGCTCTCCTTTCTTTTTTTTTTCATTGTTTTATCGATTCCTTAAGAAATGTAAAAGTGTGAGATGGTTCATATGGAAAAATAGAGTTAAATTTTTAAATGTAATTAATTTTTGAGAAAATCTTAACCTGTAAGAATACCTAAATTTGGTGGGAGAAACAAACTAAAATAAGGACTGTAACAGGATCTGTGGTAAGGCAACCAGAATGATTGGATAGAAAAGAAATATTATATTGATGTGATTATTATTTTTAGAAATATTGGGAAAAAATTATATATTTAATTGTTATCTATCAAAACAATAAGAATTGTATTAACTCAATGTTTGCAAAAGGAGGATATTTGGGGAAAAGAGGAAATCAACTAAAACCATTATGTGGATTATGGATAATAGAAATCAATTGTTAATGATTGTTTTACAAATGTAACCCAGACAACACACTGTTCACCAATTATTAAGTGATTTATGTTTTTAAAAAAATCAATAAAATATATTACAAAAAAAAAAGAAGAGGAGATTGGGCAACCATTTGTCTGAAATGGTATAGGGTCTCCTGCTTAAGCAAGGGGTTGGATTAGAAGACCTCCAAGGTCCCTTCCAGCTCTGTTATTCTCTTTTCTGTATTCTGCTTTTCAAAATTTAGAGTCAATACATTCCAGCTGTACTTTAAAACTAAAAACCAGATTAAGCGAATGAGATACCATAAACTTGACACTACTTATTTCAGCAATACTGCATAAACAAAACATTTGGCCTTTCCCTGTGCAATGTATTTGTTATACATTCCATATAAGCACATACATATTGCATATATTCAGTTACCTCATCTCCTGCTTCAATCTCTTGAACTGCTCTGACTTCAGCCACGGTCCCTTTATAGGTAACAATCACATTGGGGCAACAACTGTGGTTCATAAGTGCCACACTGAAAAAAACAGAGATACTCCAATTTATGCAAAGATGTGAGATATATTTCTAACCCTGGAAAAGGTTAGCACAATGTAAAATGGAGATAACAATTTGCTTAATTGTTAGAATATGTTGCCACCAGTGATTATTTTAGAAAATGGAGTTTATATACAATATAGTTAAATGAATTAAAAATCACAAGTTACTTTAAAGAAACAGAGTTCAGTGTGTGTTAACTTTCTCACTGAAGCCACTGTACTAAAGTAATTTCACTGTGCCTGGTTTTGGTTGGGTGGCAAATTTGCAAACTTTTCTATACAAGTAGTCCTCGACTTACCACAGTTCATTTAGTGATCATTCAAAATACGACACTGAAAAAGGCGACTTTTGACCATTTTTCACAGTTACAACCTTTGAAGCATCCCCCATGGTCATGTGATCAAAATTCAGGTGCTTGGCAACTGGCTCATACTTATGACCGCTGCTGTGTACCGGGGTCATGCGATCCCCTTTTGTGACCTTCTGACAACCAAAGTCAATGGGGAAGCCAGATTCACTTAACAACCGTGTTACTAACTTAACAACCGCAATGATTCACTTAACAATTGTGGCAAGAAAGGTTGTAAAATGGGGCAAAACTCACTTAACAAATGTATCACTTAACAACAGAAATTCTGGGCTCAATTGTGGTCGTAAGCCATATATTAATATTAAGTAATATATTACAGAAATGATTATTTTATGGCAACACATTCTGTAGCTAAATATCAGTATAAGCCATAACAGAATCGATCATAGTTGAACCATGTGTTCCATATTCCAACTCCCAAAGGATAATGTTGATTTTAATATTTCAAGACATGAAGATCAATGCCACATTGGTGTATATGATCTCCTTCAAGGTTCCTTTTGCCAAGTCATTAATCTGTAGTCTCCCTCGTGGTCTATGTCCTGCTCCAAATTGCTAAAAATTGAGAAGCAAGCAGTCATGTGACCACATTTGGGCACTTGGCAACGGCTCATTGCTTATGACTGCTTACAGCATCCTGTGGTCAGACAACCATGATTTGCTATGGTTTTTATTGATTTCCAGTGGTTTTGGCTGGTTTCCGGCAAAAAACATCCATTCAGAATAATGGGTTCACTTAATGACTGTGCCATTCGCTTAACAACTGCATGATTCACTTAATGGCTACTGCAAAAATGTCAAGGACCAGAACCAGTCATCTGGGTGCCTTGATCAACACTATATAAGCTAAGCAAATAAAAGGGGAGGCTCATTCCATTTTCTCCATGAGTCAGTTGGCCAACTGGAACTTTTTGTTTTTGAACTGTTTCTTTTTGATATTTGATATTTCAGCATCTTGATTTTCTATGGGATAATAATAATAATAATAATAATAAAGTTGGAAGGGACCTTGGAGGTCATCGAGTCCAACCCCCTGCTCAGGCAGGAAACCCTATACCATTTCAGACAAATGGCTGTCCAGTCTCTTCTTAAAAACTTCCAGTGTTGGAGCATTCACCGCTTCTGGAGGCAGGTTGTTCCACTGGTTAATTGTTCTAACTGTCAGGAAGTTTCTCCTCATTTCAGGGGCTCTTTCCTGACTAGTTTTCCATCAATTACTGCTGTACTGGCCCTCAGGCGCCTTAGAGGAATAGCTTGAATCCCCTCTTCTTTGTGGCAGCCCCTGCGGATATTGGAATACTGCTATACATGTCACCCACTAGTCCTTATCTTTTCATTAAACTAGGACATACCCAATTCAGCAAACGTTTTGATGCTTTAGCCTCCAGTCCCTAATCCTCTTTGTTGCCCTTCTCGCACTCTCTCTAGAGTCTCAAAATCTTTTTTAACATCGTGGTGACCAAAACTGGATGCAGTATTCCAAGTGTGGCCTTACCAAGGCATTTGTACAAGTGGTATTAACACTTCACGTGATCTTGATTCTATCCCTCTGTTGATGCAGCCTAACACTGTGTTGGTCTTTTTGGCAGCTGCCGCACATGGCTGGCTCCTATTTAAGTGATTGTCCACTAGGACTCCGAGATTCCTCTCACAGTTACTACTATTGAGCAAGGTACCCCATATACTATACCTGTACATTTGGTTTTTCTTGCCTAAATGTAGAACCTTACTTTTTTCACCCTTGAATTTCATTTTGTTAGATAGCGCCCAATGTTCAACTCTGTCCAGGTCCTCCTGTATCTTAAGCCTGTCTTCTGGTGCGTTGGCTATTCCTGCCAGCTTGGTGTCATCGCAAAGTTGATGAGTTCCCCATCCAATCCCCTGTCCAAATCGTTGATGAAGATGTTGAAGAGGCACTGCCCCAGGGACAGGAGCCCTGGGGCACCCCACTGCACACTTCCGTCCAGGTAGATGCGGTTCCCATTTGAGGGACAACACGCTGAGTACGGCCGAGTCAGCCAGCTACGAATCATCGGTGGGGATGATGCTGCTAACCCACATTTTTCTATTTTATCAAGTAGTAGGTTTGTGAGATACTTTATCAAATGCCTACTGAAGCCAAGTAAATTATATCCACAGCAATTCCTCTGATCCACTTTTTGTCACTTGTCAAAGATGCAATAGGTTGTCTGGAATGATCTGGTTTTGACAAACCCTGTTGGCTTTTAGTAGTGATTTGTTTGCCTTAGGTGTGCTGCTTCGTTGTTTGATATCTTTTCCAGAATCTTCCCAGGTGTGTTGAGGTCAGGCTGATAGGTCTGTAATTTCCTGGATCCATTTTTTTTCCTTTTTTGAAGATGGGAATTACATCAGCTCTTTTCCAGTCTTCTGGTAGTTCCCCAGTGCTCCAGGATCTTTGAAAAATATAGTTCAGTGGTTCTGAGATCACATCTGCCAGTTCCTTGAGAACCTTGGGGTGTAATCCATCTGGTCCTGGTGATTTGAACTCGTCTAGGCTGGACAGGTGCTCACTTACCATTTTCTTGCCTATCTTAACTTGTGTTTCTATTCTGTTTTTATGGCACTATTTTTGGTAGGTTGGTCTGTTTTTTCCCTTTGTGTAAAGACAGATGCAAAAAATGAGTTAAATAGTTCTGCTTTCTCCCTGTTGCTTGTCACCTTTTTGCCACTTTCACCCCACTAGGGACCAATCATTTTTCCTTCACTTTTTTCTTGTGTTTTTACATGTTGAAAGAAGCTTTTTTTGTTATTTTTGACTTTGGTCGCAAGCCTTAGTTCATTATGAGCCTTAGCTTTCCTCACTTCATCTTTGCAGGCTCGGGCTATTTGCTGATATTCTGTCTTAGTTATGTGCCCCTCTTTCCACTTTCTATATTTGTCCCTTTTATCTTTCAATTTATCAGAGAGTTCTTTATGCAGCCATGCTGGTTTCTTTTGAGAGCTGTAATTTTTCCTCTTTGTTGGTATTGTGCTAGACTGGGCTTTTATTATCTCAATTCATATACACATATACACATTCATATACACATTCCATATGTATCAACTCAATTATCTCCCAACCATATAAATATTAAAAAGCTGTCAACAGTCATAATGTAAGGCAAAATCACCCATCTTAATTTACAATGGGTCTCATGAATCTAACATCTAAAAGCCTTCTTAATAATGGTGAGGATTTTAACTAAAGAGGCCAGAGACCTCGGTGAATCCCTGTGCATGCAAAATTTATGTTTTGCCTTTGAAGTGTTTGATGCTTTTTTTGCATCTATTCGCAAGTTTAAAGGCTGGGTTCTCAGAGGTCCAAAGAAATCAAACGTTATGTCTTTACATCACAGCTTTCTCTCTATGTAGGTAGACTACTACCATAAAAGATTGTAATATACCATATGAGACCATTGAATCTATTATGCTTTATAACAAGTTTTTGGAACTCAGAGTCTCTCTGAGTCCCTCTCATTCCCAACCTTTGGCCATTTGGTCTTGCACTGATGACTGTCAACCAAACCATTTGATCGAAAGTATTTGGAGAATTCTGTCCAGTATTTCAAATGTGCTAATTTTCCAGCGTGATGTGGGGATGCAATCTGTCTGTCTTCATCTCTCTCAAGTGAAGGTCTCTGGAGGAGTTATTGCCAGTGGAAGTAGACAATACTAAGTTAGATAAATAAATTACTTTATTTTGCCTAACCTAACCTGAACCTTCTTTTCAACAGCCATTCCTAATCCAGAAGCAGAGTTGCTACCTGGAAAATCAGCTGCTTGGGTTGAACATGGAGTGGTTGAGAATGGTAAAAAAAAATGGAAGGACACTTTGATTCCCACAATGGATGAATGAATGGCTGAAAAAGTTGATGGGAGTAAGCAGAAATGGCTAAATTGACTGCTTTGATTAAAGAAAAAAACAATTACTTTTGTTTCTGCTTGGAAACCACTTTTGGACTTTGTGCTTGAGATGGAAAAAAATGAAACTTTGATTTTGGGTTTGTTAGATAGGTTTGACATTATAGAAATGACTAGTTTACACTACTATGTAAAAGTAAAAAGTTGAGGTTTGATGCTATTATTATTCTATTGCACCAAAGGGAGTCAGAAGCCAAAGCCTTTTCTTTCTTTTCCCTTTTTCCCTACACTTTTCCATTCCCTTCTCCCTCCCTTATTTTCCCACTATTTTCTTTTGTATTTTTGTATTTTATATTATAAACGAATAAAAAAATGGTTTCTGAAGTACAAGTTGAAATATGAACTACTGGCTCAAGTCTGTAAACTAGAGATTTTTTTTCAACATTCATTATTGAAAATGACATTAATAAATTGGAAAAAAGAATACAGTATTATTTCTCAAAAGCTTACTCAGGAAATATTGCTGATCCCAAGTGTGAAAGTTCTTCATCTTCAATTGTGAAGCCATTGCAGTTAACCTGAGAGAAGGGGAAGACAGAAGCACTCAGATCTTAGAAATAAATCCACTGGCTTACTTAACTCTGCATGATAGTTGACCCCATTCATCTGTACCATGCTGATTAATCTGATTATAACACTGCTTATTCTTAATTAAGTCTTGCTGTTGAACTACCAGGATTACATAAGGGAGCTTATGCAAAGTTTATTTATAATCTAATTTTGCCTGAAAAATTAGAACTGCATAGCCTAGCTGGGCCAGAACCACACAAATACCATAAAAGATGGAAGGTGGGAAGAATTTTTTTAAAAATCTCATTCATTCATTCATTCATTCATTCATTCATTCATTCATTCATTCATTCATAACATTTAAATCTAAAAAAAATAGAACCTAGAATGATAACAGTCCAGAAAAACATGAAAGTTATTCCTACTTTAAAATGCTTAACAAATAAAAAAAGTATATTTTATGTGTTTGGGGAAAGAAAATCAGTTTTAAAGCAACACCTCACCTGATGTCATTTAAGCATGTTGCATTTTATCCCAAAATTCCCCAGCAGAATTCCTTGAAACATGATATGTAAATCTGATGTGGTTTTGATATGTTTCCAAAAGAAAGAATTTGAAATTTAATATGCCCACGTTTTTTATATAGGCAATACATGAGGAAGTAAAAAAAGTATCTTTGCAGTGTTGAAAAATTAGTGCAGTCACAGTCCACACCGAAGGAGAGCCAAGAAACAATTGCAGAAATGTCAACACAGTTTTGTACCTATGCAATTATACTTCCTGCGCCATAAGTCACAGGATGTCCATAACCTGCTTTTATCTTCAACCTCCTTACCTGTCCAAAAAGTACCACCAGAGTTTCATTGTCGGGGTATTCTATGTGCTTTGAATAAAAGTGGTGAAGAGCAGAGATATCATTTTGAATCAGCTCCTTCTTTTCATTGTCAAGCTTATCAAGATCTATGAAGGAAAGGACATTTTTTTTACATCATAATGATCAACAGTAAACTCAAGCTCAGGATATTGTGTTTCTATGGAAAGAACATGTACTGTTCTTTTACTGCAATAGACAATGTTACTCCAATCTTTCCCTTGTCCCGGATTTGTGAACATGAGTAATATCAGCAAAAGTGTAATAACCAGGATGTTTTAACTCTCTCTCTCTCTCTCTCTCTCTCTCTCTGTGTGTGTGTGTGTGTGTGTGTGTGTGCATCTTAGCAAGATTTCAGAAATGGTTTAACCACTGCATTTATTCCTTGGGCTGAGAGAGAGTGATTAGCCTAAAGTCACCCAGCTTGCTTTGCCCCTAAGATGGAACTAGAACTCACAATCTCTAACCTGGTGACTTAACCAAACTGGTCCTCAATCTTCAATCGTGGGAAAAAATTAACAACCAAAAATGTGCTAATCCTATAATAAAATTAATTCTCTTTGTTTTAAATTGATACCAGTGATGTGAATAATCATGTTTCACCAAAGGCAAGAGAATTCAAATTTTACTCAGATTTTAAAATTCAAGACTTGGAACGTGATTGAAAGACACATGCCCAAAATGTCTTCAATTATATGCCTAATAACCTGTTGCTGTTTTTTCCCAAAATGAGATTATAGAAGAAAGCATCTTGAGAGATGCCATCTGAGAAGACATCTATTAAAGTTCTAAATGTCTAAATGAGTAAAGCTAGAAGTAAAAATATTTCATTTTGAACAATTACTTGTTAAGCCAAGCTTGAGAAACATTTAAAGTATTTACATTGTGCCCTTTTTCCACAGGGATACTTTTACTCAGGGCTTTTTTTCTCATAGAACGCCCAGAACGGAGTTCTGGCACCTTTTTTGGATGGAACCTTGTAGGATAGGCAGGGCGGGTTGTATGACATGTGTGAGTTCCGGCACCTTTTTTTTTTTTTTTTTTACAAAAAAAGCACTGCTTTTATTTAACACAAATTGAAAGTGAAAGTGCTTCAACTGAGGTCTAACTGTCCCTCAAACATATCTGACCTGAATTCATAACCCTCA
Organism: Azemiops feae; assembly: GCA_023970755.1. Lineage (NCBI taxonomy): Eukaryota > Metazoa > Chordata > Lepidosauria > Squamata > Viperidae > Azemiops > Azemiops feae. The sequence continues at coordinate 2,799,147 of JALGBA010004281.1, read as the reverse complement.
CTCTCCAAGGAGCCTCTTCCCTTGAACCCCTAAGTGGGACTTTTAATTCTGCAGATCAGGCAATAGTTTATCAACTGATTCCTCTACCCTAATCCTGAGCCAACTCTTCTAGCTTGCTTTATTTCTATCTCTGCCATAGGGCAATGTGGAGGGGTGTGATTTCTCTCTCTCTCAGATATACATACACACATGCCACGGAAGATGCAATCTGAATACTAATAAGTGCTTTAACACAGGCTTCTGAGCATTGTCAGAGTTTTTATAGCAGCAATTAATTAGTAAGTATGTTATAGTTTCAACTCTGTGTTAGTGCTTTTTTATTTATTATTTCAACTTACGTAGCTACCCATTTTAAATTCTTGACTTTGGGTGGCTTACAATTAAAAACTACAATAGAATGAAGTGTAATCTTAAAACATATAAAAAGCCATAAAACCATCTAAAAGACTAAGTATCCATGGCCAAGGTCTAAAAAAATTAATCTACACTCAACACAACCACTGTACAGGCACTGCTGCACAGCCAAATCCCCAAGTCTGGTGGCACAGACACATCTCTTCTCTCCATTTGACCTGTTCTACCTGATCTGTTCTACTCTTCCTGGGGTCCCAGATGACAGACCACAAAGCGTTCCTCTTCTGTTGGACCTAATGGGGTGGGTAGATATAATTGGGGGGTTATTACTCAAATAACCCAGTCCTGTAATAATATAATAATAATAATAAAGTTGGAAGGGACCTTGGAGGTCATCGAGTCCAACCCCCTGCTCAGGCAGGAAACCCTATACCATTTCAGACAAATGGCTGTCCAGTCTCTTCTTTAAAACTTCCAGTGTTGGAGCATTCACCACTTCTGGAGGCAGCATTCACCACTTCTGGAGGCAGGTTGTTCCACTGGTTAATTGTTCTAACTGTCAGGAAGTTTCTCCTCAGTTCCAGGTTGCTTCTTTCCTTGACTAGTTTCCATCCATTACTTCTTGTCCTGCCCTCAGGCGCCTTGGAGAATAGCTTGACTCCCTCTTCTTTGTGGCAGCCCCTGAGATATTGGAATACTGCTATCATGTCACCCCTAGTCCTTCTTTTCATTAAACTAGACATACCCAATTCCAGCAAACGTTCTTGATATGCTTTAGCCTCCAGTCCCCTAATCATCTTTGTTGCCCTTCTCTGCACTCTTTCTAGAGTCTCAACATCTTTTTTACATCGTGGTGACCAAAACTGGATGCAGTATTCCAAGTGTGGCCTTACCAAGGCATTGTAAAGTGGTATTAATACTTCACGTGATCTTGATTCTATCCCTCTGTTAATGCAGCCCAGCACTGTGTTGGCTTTTTTGGCAGCTGCAGCACACTGCTGGCTCATATTTAAGTGATTGTCCACTAGGACTCCGAGATCCCTCTCACAGTTACTACTATTGAGCAAGGTACCCCCTATACTATACCTGTACATTTGGTTTTTTCTTGCCTAAATGTAGAACCTTACTTTTTTCACCATTGAATTTCATTTTGTTAGATAGCGCCCAATCTTCAAGTCTGTCCAGGTCCTCCTGTATCTTAAGCCTGTCTTCTGGAGTGTTGGCTATTCCTGCCAGCTTGGTGTCATCCGCAAATTTGATGAGTTCCCCATCTATCCCCCTCGTCCAAATCGTTGATGAAGATGTTGAAGAGCACTGGCCCCAGGACAGAGCCCTGGGGCACCCCACTGCACACTTCCCTCCATGTAGATGCGGTTCCATTGAGGACCACACGCTGAGTACGGCCGGTCAGCCAGCTACGAATCCATCTGGTGGTGATGCTGTCTAACCCACATTTTTCTATTTTATCAAGTAGTAGGTTGTGATCTACTTTATCAAATGCCTTACTGAAGTCCAAGTAAATTATATGTGCCATGAAGGACTTTGCAGGTCATCACCAGCACCTTGAATCACACTCAAAAGGGTTCAAGAAGAAATTGGTCAGACAATTAGAACTAGTGGAAAGCTGGGGATTTTGTATTTGACAATTACAGGATAGTGTGTTAAGTTCTAGGTTCTTGTTGCTTGACAATAAATGCACCCTATTTTCTTTGTTTCATGATCTTGGCAATGGTATGTTATTGAACAGGTCCATGCATACTTGACCTGGCTTTACAAGCCTATAATAAATTGTGTGGCGTCTGAAGTACTATGGAAAACAAACCTCATCTTGTCTTTGCAAGGCCAAGTGAGAAGACAGAGGAAAACGAAAGCCGTAAATACTGTAGGAGAAATACATTCAGAAATTCCCTTACTGATTTTTCTCCAACAACACTACCACCACACATACAGAAAAAGAGTTAATTGCAGTTATTTCCTTAGTTTACTTTAGGGACATTCAGAAAGTGAAAATCACAAAGGACATGTCAGATCTGAATGGCAATAATATACAACAAATACTAGTGGACCCTACAATTAGCCTCAGAAACACTATCAAAACACTGTACCATCTCTAGTTTTAGGCCTTGTGATAACAAAACTAGCTGTTTAAAATTTTACAACAGTAATGTCCACAAAAGTTACCCTCGGCCAGGAATATTCTTTGACAAATAGAAATGACATAATTGATAAGCTGGAATTTTAATTATCTTTCACAAAGTTATAACATCTGGGAGAATCATCTGAGAGGGTAGGGTAGGGTAGGGATTTACTCTGCCATTCTGCTCTTCATAGGCTCTGTTCAAACCATCCCAGCAAGTCATAGTTTAAGTACAGCTTGTTTAAAGAGTTTGGCCTCACTCTAAACAATGGCTAACAATGCAAAATGGATGTTTTTATATTTAATGCTATGCCAAAATCAAAGAGATCAACAATATAGTTCTGCTTGTTGATTACTTCAACTATTGGACCAGATCCAGATATCCAACTGTAGAAGAGAGTCAGGAGAAAATGACTTTCCTTTTATACATCCTCCCATCAGCCCACAGAGATGCTTTAACATGCTCCAAGGATCAGGAGATCTTGCTAAGTGGAGGGGGAGGCTGAGTGCATGGCCATCCTCAAAGGGGACAACAGGGGACCCAGACACAAAAAAGCTAAAACTTGTGCCATCTTTCATGTGTACTGCCATTTTGGATTTTTATAGTTTGTTGTGGATTCCCCCCAAGTGGAAAGGGGGGAATGATATAAAAATAGGCAGCAATTCATATTCATCTGCTGCATATTCAGAAGATGCTTCTGCCAATACTTCAAATGTCTCACAATTTTCTCACAATGCCCCTTTCCAGAAAACAGGGCCTGGAGGGAGCCTCTTGCAAAGACTGGCAAGAAGAGGATAACCAGAATTAAATTATTCCCTGCTCCTCACCTCTGTCTACATCCAATCCACCACAGACATAAAGTGAGTATATATGTAGAAAAATTAGTAAGTCTTTTTTTTCTGAAAAGCCTTTTGAAAATCAACGTACTGTTTCCTTTATTTCTACTTACGGGATTCAAATTCTTTTATAGAAAGGAGTTTCTCTGACTCAGTCTTTTCCGGGTGTGTTTTCTGGTAACAGTGCAGAAAAGGAGGGAGGAGGGAGAGAAAATGACTTGTTGAGAAAAAAGTCCAAAATATTTCTTCGGCTATTTGCAATTGTCACTTGTAACAATCATCTTGCCCAGTAAAGACTGCAGAGGAGGGGATGAACAGGTTTACTTGTCATGACCTCCTACAGTATATAAGCCATTAAGAGACACAGAGCTCATGGTGGAATTTGCACACACATATATAGAAGGAGTAGATTCAAAAACTCTCCCTTGTTTTAGTTGCAAATTTGCGGGGGGGGGGCAGCTAAGAGTAGCAAGCAGTCAGAAGGCAGACTTTGCTTTGAGGAAAGTGAATAATCTCAATGTTGACAGAGTTCAAAAGCAACACTCCAGCATTGGCCTAAGGCCACTCCTTTGTAATCTTGGCCATTAAATGTGAGTTTGCAGGTGGCCCAACAGCTGAGATTTGGAGACTTTAGTTTGCATATTTAGTTTTCATATTCCATGTAGGGCCCCCTCCCATTCCCTGCAAGCTATAAAAGCCCAAATTTATTCCAATGACTTTTCATCATTAAACATCTAATTTTGCTTGTGGATCACCAGTAGACTGTGCTTTAATTTGAAAAAGGGGAAGGGAGAAAGAGAAAAGAAAGGAGCAGAGGAGAAGGGAATCAGTCAGACAACCCTGCCTGCAGGCCTTCAGCATCTTTTCTCTATACTGTACCTGCATTTTTCTTGTGAGATCAGCAATTCTCAGACATATAGATTTTCTTCAAAGGCCATGGTTTACGGAGTTTATTTTTTCTTTTAATGGCAAAGATGGGCACACTGGAGAAGTGCAATAGCATACAATATAGTCACTTAGAAATGTGCAAGCAAGCAAATTCTCCCTGTGAACAAATTCTGAGGCATGCTTGTGACCAATCCAAGACTTATATAGGAAGGACTGCCCAGGTATTTTGATGCCGATGGGGTATTTCTATTCTCTGTGCTCCCTCTTACCTCTCTTCTACTAAGCTGCTATCCTTGCTTGGTAAAATAGACTAAGATATGCCCATTCATGCAGTTATCTCGAAAACAAGGAAGAAGGTACCTATTCAAGGCATATTTTAATATAATACTTTTTTTTACACTGAATTAAGCTTTTCTGAACTGTTCACTTTTGAGCAAATTTCAGTGGGTTAAAGCCAAACTGGGTCACCCCATGGGAACACATCCATTAATCCTAAAACAAATTAAGAATGTATTAGCTAATTTAGACCCCATTGGTGTCAGTGGGTCTACTCTAGATACAGAATATTCCAATTGTTTCATCTTTGTTAAGCCACTCTGATATAGGATGTGACCCATTAATGGAAGTATAGTACTCAGCAGGTTTTACTATATGTCTGAACTGTAAAGAAAAGGAAAATCTTCAAGTTATATAAAATATGACCAATGTAGCAATGAAAATCATCTAGCAAATAGTATAAAGGTTTCTGGGGGTTTTTCTTCTTCTCCTTTTGCTTCTCTTTCCAAGTATAAAGCAGTTCTTCTAGAATTAAACCCCTTCACCTGCTAGACCATTATTTTTAGTGATCTAATCAGACTGCGCTTCATATCTACCTTTTATTCTATTTTCTCAAATCTTCTCTATGTTCTGTTTTAAAACCAAGCTATGATGTCTCAGCTGGCAATGACAGGTTGTCACAAAGGTCATTTCAAAGACCTCTATTTTCCTAGTGAAAATAGTTATCTTTACCTTGGGGAACATGTTTCTCAATAACTTATGTATTTTAAGTGATGCAAAAAAACAGCCCAGATCCCAAGCAACTAGATTTGTAGAGAAACCACAGCAGGCTCAAAATTTCAACTTCATGACTAAAGCAAGTACTCTCAGACCCAGATTCATGTTTTATGGAATCCTGTAAGAGGGAGGGCAACAGGAGGCAACTTGGCAGATAGGAAAGACAGAGACTGTTTCAAGATGCAACATTTTAAAATATTCTTAAGTAATGTATTATTCAGAGGTTCAGCAAAGAACTATCAATAGTTATAAGCAAGAAGTTAGGAAATAAATTTTGCAGAGATCTGTTATTGACAAGTTATTTTCTTCTTTCCTATCCATTTAGACAAAGCAAGGCAAAACAAATATTTCACACCAGCTCACCTGTTTGGCAAGAATCCTTGCTGTGAGTCTGACTGTCTCAGAGGGATTCCAGTTCTGTCCAAATACGCACATGGCAGAACACTCCAATTTGTGCAATGGCCAGTCCTGTTTCTAGAGAATTAAACACACAATTTGAAAATGCATGAAATTTGTTTTCCTCACAATGAAAAGATAGCACTGGGGAAAAAAATTAAACTTACAGGTAAAGATATCCTCTTTTCTGACATAAAACTCATATGTATTGGTAAGATTTGTAATAATTAAAAGAACATAGGGTCTGTATTCAGTAAGATAATTGAAAGAACAAATCTAAGTTAGTGGGCAATGTCATTGTCCAAATTAACCTACTTCTTCCATTACCATGAATAGAAACCGAGTTATGATCACCATTGCTGGTTCTATGAAATGCATGTGTTTGCTACAAATTACACAACAAAGAACTAAAGCAAATCTTGGATGATCTCTTAAAATCCTATTCTCCAGAAACTATTTCCCAGTGATCTCCACTTATCTTTGCCAAAGAAGTAATCATCAGAGATTAAAGCTAAAAAAACCCTATTTGAATCTGCTGAATATGTGTACGTGTGCTTATACATGTGAGAGAAAACACTGTTGAGGAGTTGCTGACTTTTATGAAGTAGAAAATAATATTCACACAATTAATCAGCAGCCTCATTTTACTAGCACACATAGGCGTAGAAAATGCACAGTTAAGACAGATGCAAAATTGACAATGCCAATATGTCCTTCCAACATCCCCTTCTGACCCCTTTATTCTTTAAGCATAGTTAATTAAATTTTTTCCTCAGGCTGAATCCAATTGAGTTATATGAACTAGTAAGGTGGTTAAAGGGACAAGATACAGATGAATTGTGCAAAACAAGATAAAAGGCAGGAACATTGCAGGAATATGGGAGCAGTGTCTGCATAATATCTGGCACGGAAGCATTCTGACAGAGATCTTTTTAGTGATCACAGCAGGATCACATTTAACATTCTTTTCCACCATTCCTCTAAGCCATTTGATTGATAGCAGGCAGCGTTGTTCTAGCCAACTCTCTAATGCTGTAACGATACTCCAGATTCAAGAGGGGGAAAAAAACAGGGCAGCCAATATTTCTCTCTGATTTAAGGATTACAATCAGAAAACTTCTGGAAAGGACATCTGCCTTTTAAAAATGGAAGGAGAGACATGAATTTCAGAATAACTCCCATCTGCTAAGGATGTACTGAACAGAACTTTATGGGATGCTATTCTCTCTCTCACACACACAAAATCAAGTTCTCCAGAACTAAAATGTGGCTATGTCGATATCTCCTTTCAAAGTCTCCTATGCATTTTAGATTACTCAGAGGCATCAAGACCAAAAGAAAAGTCACCAAAAGCTAAAATAAATAATGTATAAAAAGTAGGGGAGAGAATTAAAAAACCTCTCATTGTGAACATCACCAGTCTACGTCACATTGGTGATACAGTCAACGTTGGAAGTGGTTAGTGAAGGCAGCAAGGGCCTGAATGGAGAGAACCAAGCTAAAGTTGAACCCAAGAGAGATGGTTGCTTTTTACTCATTGAGGTCTAATAGAGTGAACATGGGAGAAATAACAATGCATATAGCCGAAATGCACTTTAGAATTTATTTATTTTTCACTTTTTTGAACCACCCATCTCCCTCAGAGAGGGACTCCGGACAGTGTACAATAAAATGCTGAAACATAAAAGTATATAAAAGTTAAAGATTTAGATGGAGGCAAGAATGATTAAACACTGTTCAATTTAATTAAAAGGTGAAGGGAAGGTTTTCAGTGCACTAGCCAGCTTCCCTGGGCTCTCCATACAAGGCCGCAGAGCCATGTTATGACTCCTTTTCAAAAGGCCAGCAGAGTGGAGTCCTGCCTCACCTCTGGGGGAGAAGATTCGAAAGGGTGGGGGACAGTGGCAGAAAAGATTCTCTTTCTGGACCCCAGTCGGAGTTCTTTAACTGACAGGGTCTGCAACATACCTTCCCTGTCTGACTAATGGAACAAAAACAAGAATACTTATTTTCAGTACTGTTAATCAGTTTCTGAAGTGGAAACATAACAGGGAGAGGTAGATCTAAAATTCTTTGACTTGAAACATATTCCTTATAAGGTTATAAGTATATAACTTATAAGATTTGGCAAATCATCTGGACTTGATTGGGATACTGGCTATTTTGGAAAGACTAGCTATCTTAAATTATATACAGTCAGGTGGATTTTCCTTCAGGAAAAAGGAATTTCAGCAGAACAGCAGATTCCCCAGAAGTACTTAATTTATATACAGTACTGTAGTACAATCAACATCATTGTGAAACCAGCTAAGCTATAAAAAATTGCCATGCCAAAAAGTAACATTTCTTTTTTACTTGAACAAGTACTCAAGGCTGCTAGCAAGATTCAAAAAGAAAAGACAATCCGAAAACTATGCACATCATAGTTAATGTTAAATTTAATTGATAGCTTTAAATTAAAATTCTGGTGAAAGAGACACTTTTAAACATATTTTTTTATCTTCTAGTGATGGAATGTAATCCATAGCTTAAAAGCAATGCATACAGCCTGAGGTACTAGTTACCATCCGTGGAGCAAGAAGGTCTTGCCATGGCCTAGAATTATCCTCTCTACACACAAGTGAAGACCAATCAACAGCATCATCTGAACAAGATGAAAATATGACTAAGATAGCTGTATAAATTAGAAATGCAGCTGCAAACAAATTTAATCTGCGGGCCTTCCCTTTGAATTGCAAGGGACAAGACTAGTGACATCATATCATCACCAGGTTTGACAAGATTGAACTCCCAGGCTCAATTTCATTTATTTCTACAACTGGGGATAAAAAGGATGCTAATCCTAAATAGGAAAAAAATACACATGGTGCTTTTTTAATAGATGCCAGCTCTGTTTCCACCAAAACTCAGATACAAGGAAAGCACAATGTTTTGCTTCATAATTATTCACTGTGCTCATAACCATTAAACATAAATTAACTAACTCCAAGCCATAACCTTATAAACTAATCTTTCTTAAAACCAGATATAGCTCTTATTCATATTATACCTTTGTCTATATTCTGAGCTCAGAATATAGACAATCAAGATATAGTAAATAAAGCCATGCAACGTCCATTATATCTGGAGGAAGGCCATTATGAAATTATTATATGATTGCACCTTAAAGATTCATATAAATGTTAATCTGCCTTCAACTTTTAAGTGTCCAAAAATCCTGGTGGAAGAATCTACCTTCTTGGAAGATGGTTTAAGGCTTGCTTTGTGGTGACAGCCAGAGTGCTACACCAGAAGCAAGGTAATTAATCATCCACATTACTATTGAAGATTCAGCCAGATTCCTCAGAGGTACTTAATTTATTCAGAATAATTATAAGCTGAGTAGAAATCCAAGTAATAATACATATACAAAAAGCAATCTATTGAAAAGTCATAGGAGGAACAGAAGATATACACTTTTTCCTTTCCCCATCTCCTCCCACACACCCGTAAAACATGGATGGGAAGATAAACAAACCAACAGTAGCTCAAAAGGAACCACAATGTATGACTATTCAGAACAAGAACTCTACATACATTAAAGCATCTGCACACCACCACCCTCAAAATGAAATTAGGAATAAAGCCATGTATTTATACAAACAACAGAAAGAGACACCCCCCAAAATAGGGAAAAGAAGTATTTTCAGCATGCTCAACCTCAAAAAATATGGGATTTTTTTGTTTGTTTTAAAGAAATTATCACACTTATAAAGAGTCTTAGTTTGACCAGGATAGTTGTGTCTTCAGGTGGGTTTTCCTTCAGGAAAAAGGAAAAAGAATTTCACCAGAACAGCAGATTCCCCAGAACTACTTAATTTACTTCTGCCTTTGATCTTGGTGAGCTGGCAGTAGCGCTAAAAAGGATCAGGCCGCAATAACACCACATGGTGGGGACGCTGTCAGAGAGTGTTCTGTACAAAGCATTAAAGCTGGGAGTGGAATTAATCTGTGGTGTTCAAACAATGGCTGTTCAGGGTTTATGAAGTGGATTGCACTTAAATTACTTATAAGTCCAGTTGAAAGAAGGAATTCTCAAATTTAAGAGAGAACTTGAATTGTTATTTCAGAGGATTTCAAATATAAAATTTTATTTCATTTCCAAACACTGCTGTTATACAAATCCATCGTGAAACTATATTCATCTCCCCATATTATAAAGCTATCAAGAAAAAATATGCCTGTGAGTCTTTCGTGGCCCTTCGTGCCATTCATGATAAAATCATATTGCTACTCCTGAGCACAGGAAAAATATGGATAGTCAAAACAGATTTAATCCTCCCAATTCCTAAATATAGTTCAGTCCATACAATTCTGTTGCACATTCATCAATGAGAGCAGAATTACTTTTTCTGAGGTATTTTTACAGCTGCACTGCTTGCCATTTGCAATATATGACAGTTTCAGTAAACTAATACACAGAAACCTTCCAGACAGTAAAATAATTAAGAAGCATGCAGATATACAAAAGTAAGTCAGCTTATCTGGACTATTGAAAAACAGAACATATTCAAAAAGCATTACCTCAATTTTGGTGTATAAACAACAGCAACAAAAAATTTCAGAATGCAAACAGCAATTCTAATAAGGATAACAAATTTTCTCAGTTTTTGTCAATTCTGAATAGTTCAGTTTGGAGTCAGTTCTAGATAGACTCAGAATCTATCAGAAAAAGAAGAGAAAGGGATGACCTTGGCCTAATTTTAAAAGCCTTTTGTAAACCATCTATTGAGAAGAAAGAATGGTATTGGTCTTCCTTGACAGTCATGTTAGATGGTGGAAAAAATGGAAGGTAGAAAAAGAAAGTGGTAAAAAGAATACTGAAATTGTTGTCTGGGAATGTGATAACCATAGGTAAGGCTATTTTGATAGTGAGTCTTTTGTCATGATACTGTCTCCTAATCTCCATATGGTCTAATTTCAGACAATAAACAAATTATATATTCATCCAAGCATTTGCACAATCACACCTGTCCCCACTATTTTTAAATTTTAATATATTTTAGCTTCCCCACTGGTTTAATTTCTCTATAGGCTAACAATTTATTATGTTTATCATTTTACTTTCTATCCTTAAATAGTCTACTGTCAGTTTTGCTTCTGTACATCATACTATTCTAGCCCAAAATGAAGAAAAGTGAAGTTTGCTTCTGTTTCTCATTCTCTGCTAGCCTAAGAAGAGAAAAGATACATAGATTCCAATTCATTTATAAAAAGTAGCAATGAAGCATCTTAGTATATCAATAACAAAGATTTTACAAAAAATATCAATCTATATAGCAATCTTTCTAGGTAAACCAGCCATCATAATTTAATTTTGCTTGATTCAATTCCATTTTCATATTATTTCTTAGACTTCACTTTTCTGATATATAACCTCTCAACAATGTAAATTAATTCCAAACTGATTAGTTTAAATCTAGAATATAAACAGAAATCTTCAATGTGGCAGTGGAAATCCATATACAATTACATAGGAATGCTCTAAACTGAAAAACACTTCTAACTTAAGGTTAAAAAACCTCTATTTTGTACACAAAAGTTTTCAAAGTGGTAATAAATATTCAAAATTAGCCTAATAGTACTTCTTTGTCCATGTAATATAAGTATATAACTACTACCAGGCACAGTTGGTTTGTAAACACACACTATTATTATTAGCAGCAATGAAGGAAATTTGCAAACAGATTCTCCCCACCCACTCACCCCCTCCCCAAGCTAAATCTAGTCTTTATTTCCGATTGCTCAGATAGGCACAAGCTTCCTCATCGGCTTAGTGAAATAACGTTAAACCATCTGGTTCCCTAAAAGTAGGCAGAAGCTTTTGAAGCAATTAGGGCCATGTAGCAGTCAACTAATCTAATGGCTCAGCAGTCCTATGATCCAGCACAGCTGATCCTCAGTGACTCGTTATGGCAGTGTTTCTCAACCTTGGCAACTTTTAACTTGGGTGGACTTCAACTCCCAGAATTCCCCAGTCAGCAAGGGGGAATTTCTTTGCAGCCTTTCTTTGTGCTACACTGAAGTCTTCAATCCCTGTTTCCCTCTCCAAACTACAGTACCTGGAAATTATTAACTGAAATAAAGACGTTCAGAAACACAGCAGAAGAAGAAGAAGAAAAATCCAGATTTATTGGGATACTCACCTGGCATTCTACATTGCAGTAAAAAGCCTGCTTGCATTTTCCACACCGGGACAATCCTTCTTTCCTAAATAGAGGTAAGTATAAAATGGTCATGCTTTCTTAACAATAATAGCCTTTAGTACTGCAGCATGCAAAAAAATGAGTAACCCCTATAAGGACAAGGGCAGCCTCATAGTTACGTATAACAATTATCATTATTATCAAAAGTTGCCAAGATGAGCTTTATTTTCTAGACCAGGGTGGGCAGTTTTTGGCCCATGGGCACCACTCTGCCTGCAGATATTTCTCTTGATGTTATTACATTCACTGCTACTTGACATTTTTGTTAGATCCATTTTGTAAAAGCCCCCCTGGGCTTTTGAATTTTTAAGCAGGTCACCAGCCCCCAAATTATATCTACCTCTGCTCTTCATTTATTTCTAGTTACTTTTTGAAAATTGCTTTATGGTCTTATCACCTAAGCATAACATTGCCAAATATTATGATTTTCCTCTGTGATATCCAGTGCTGTTACTAAGCTCTGTTCCCATGGTGATTCTTTGGACTTAAATGATGTACAGAAAATATGGGAAGCCATGAGATCCAGCAAAGTCAAAGCAACTTTGCAAATCCTAAGCTGTTCTACCATGTTCTTTTTAGAGAGAAGAGGCTTTCTCTGGGCAGCCCTTCCAAATAAACCATACTTGTTCAGTCTTTTTATAATTGTACTGTCATGAACTTTAGCATTTAAGGTCTGTAGAGTCTAAGATGTAACTCTTGGATTTTTTTGCAATTTCTCTGAACATTGCACAGTCTGACCTTGGGGTGAATTTTCTGAGATGTCCACTCCTGGGAAAATTGGCTACTGTCTTGAATGTTTTCCACTTGTGTATAATCTTCCTCACTGTAGAATGATGGACTTTAAATTGCTTGGAAATAATCTTATAACTTTCCCCAGATTGATGGGCAGCAACAATTGCTTCTCTACCATCCTTGATGTCTTTACTCTTTGGCATTGTATTAACACACACCTCAATGCTGGAGACCAGCAAATTCCTAAAACTTCAGCTTTTATGGTCACACTTGCTGTTGATCAATTGATCAAGGGCCCTTGATTAGCAGTACCTGGCTGCTACCTAGCCTCTTTATAGCTATGGAAGCAGTAAGGGTGTGCTTAGTTTTTCACACAAGGCTTCTTCATTTTGGCTTTATGTTCCTGTTTAGTCCATCTATTAAGCTACAAATGTTGCACGCTTTTTACCACAATAAAACTTCCTACCCCATTAAGTATAACAACTTATTTATTTAGAAAGTCTGCCCATCTTATATATAATAACCCTATGTGACTCACAATAAAACATAACCATAGTACAGAATAATGCATTGCTCAATAGTTCTGTAGGAGTTGACCAGGCTGAGCCAGAGGGAGGCAGTCAAACATGTCATCAGTCTTGAATCCCTTCACTCCCACAAGAGATCTAAGTCCAGACCACCTTGAATTCCATTGATTCTTATCTACCGCCAAGTTGCTCTGACCGTTAGTAGTTCAGGCTGCTCAAATGAATATAAGGGTTTATTGCAAGTTTAAGTTCCCTATAACAATCTGAACTAATAATATATTAGTTATATATTAAAGGATAATCATATTTTAATATTGTGTGGATCATTTTTTTTTATTTTACATGCTAGCTCATTTTAATCACTATTTTATTTGATTTTTTATTTATTTCTAGGCCACTTGACTTCCAAATGCTTCTGGCTTACAACTAAAAAAACCCTTTATGTAAAAAGAATACAACAGACTAGAAGAGCAAAATAGAAAAACTGACCTTAAACAAAATAAAGCAAAGCAAAACATAAACAAAAAGGGGCTCATAGTCACCCTGTCTCCAAGGTCTGGGAGAACAACCAGGTCTTCAATAATTTCTTGAATAAAATAAGGCTGAGAACACACAAATCTCTGAAGGGAGATCATTTAAGAGGGTAGGAATTGCAACCAAGTACATTTCCTGGATCTCTCAAGGTGTCATTCTTCAATTGATAAAACTCAGAGTTGGACCCATTCTGGACAGGCAGAGGCAACTAGAGAAAATTATATAATTTTATTTTATTGCTTTTTATTTTCATTGGTTAATCCACTATAACTTATACCATATATTAAGATAGTTTATATTATTTTCAGTTAATTTATATTATTAACTTTATATTAGGCCCTAATATATATTCCATCATGTAGAGATGATGCTTTTTATTAATAGTGAGGCTATGCAAATAATTGGGAAAATAAGATGACAGGAAAATATAAAAGATATCTTATCTTATAGGGCTCCTATCAGGATGAGACTTGCTTCTCAGTAATTACACATCCAGGATTGCATTAGAAATTGTTCTGATTTAAAAAACTTCTGTAGGGGTCTTGGTGGATCCAAAGGATTGGTGAAATCCAAGCAAGGCCATTCAAGGAAGAATTAAACATGAAAAAGAATAGGACTTGCTTGGGAACCCAGTCAATGGAATTAGATATCCTCAGATCAAGCCCCCAATAATTTATCTTACTGCAAATATCTCCACATAGAGATTGCTCCTTGCCACTGCCACCCATCATGCCATCATAAGCAAATGATACTGTTGTCTGCTCTTCTTAAATATAGCGTAGGCCACTTTCATCTTAATTACACTGAAATAAGATTTAGCTACCATCTATGAATTATGAAGAGTCATTGTGTCCTCAAGTATTGTGTCCAATTTATCAAATACATGCAGACTTTATAAATGGAAATATACTATTTTCTATAATTGGACATTGTCAGGGACTGAAGTAAACACAAAAAGAGATTGGAGAATCAATGCTGATGAGCCAATTTAAAATATTATTTTATTGATTATCTAAAAATGGAAATGGTCTACAACAGGGGTTTCAAACTGCTGGCCCGTGGGCCGTATGCATTATAGCGAAACCGCGCCCACCCCATTGCCTGCAATGGCAAAAAAGTCGCGACACGTCACATGACATTGCAAGTTTGACACCCCTGGTCTACACGCTCAGCTAATGAATGTCAAGGAACACAATGAAAAAATGGGACTTATAAATCAGAGTTGACAATGAAGATATAGAAGTGGTAGACAGATTCTGTCTATCAGATCAACAGTAAAGGAAGCAGCAAGAAATGCACCAAGCCTAGTAGTAAGTAAGTAGCTATGAAGGCCTGGAAAAGATATACTGATGTTGTAACATGTTTATACAAAGATCAGAAACATGCATGCAATATTTTTTTTCTTATAACACTGCATGAACTTTGAAGGACATTAGTAATATTGAAGCTTCTGAACTTTGGCGTTGGAGAAGATTGCCGAGACCCTTTGTGGTCAGTCCTCAAACAAATGAAACACAGAATAAATGCAGTGCAGAGTTCTGAACCCACTGCCTAAATGACCAGACTTAACTTAGATTTTATGCAATGACTCAATTTTCTGGAGATCATAATATGGGGAAAGATTTTTTTTTTTAAAGACTGACAGCAAGGTGCTTGGACCCTATTAACAGTGGTGATGATAAAGCAGAAAAATTCCCAAAGGACCCATTTGGGGATACAGATCATCCTAGAGAAGGTCTATTTATGCAGTTGCTAAAAATTGACACCAACTTGAGGCACCAAAATCAACTCAAACTATTCCAAACCTGCGTAAGTGTTTTATTTGACAATGTGGAGTGCTCTTCACAGCATGGGCTGAAGGAAGAATACAACAAACAGGCAGTGAATGAAATTACATCCTAGGCAGTGGTGGGATTCAGCCAGTTCGCACCACTTCAGCAGAACCGGTAGCTAATTTTTTGTTGCCCAGGCCCAGAATGGACTTCTGGAAGCGGCATCCACACAGAGAACTGGTTGTTCACATATATGAATCCCACCACTGATCCCAGGTCCCATTTTAGGGCCACAATTCAACTGCAGGACAATAGAAATAACAGCAGGTGAGACTGAATCTGTTCAGAACACCTGTGCCTCCCTTGCCGACCAGGAAACACACACACACACACACACACACTACGCGATTGCCCTCAACGCAGGGCGGGCACTTGTTGAGCTGCTGCCTATCTGACAACTGTATTAAGCACACAAGGTGAAGAAGGAGGAAGCGTCTGCACTTAGCCACATCCCATAGCCAACATCCGGGTTTAGGGAGGAGGAGGAGATATATATATATATTTTAAAGCACGAGAGGCGCAAGTTCCACGAAGGCCTTTCGAGCTCCCCCCGGCTCACATCTCTCGGGAGCCACCCGGAAGCGAGGGACCATCGCATCGTGGTGGGACCCAGGGGGGCGGCCGAAGCACTCGCTCGGCCTCGTCTCCTTCCTCTCAGGGCGGCCGGCAGCCCGTCTCCCTCTGCCTGGTACCTGGCAAAGCAGCATTCGCAATGGTTGCCCCTCTCGTTGACGGTCAGCACGCAAGTGAAGGCCGGGCAAGAAAAGAGCAGCTCCCCAATGACGAAGCGGCGGAGCGCCCGCAGGCCCCGGCCCTTCCCGGGGCTCTGGAACTTCTCGAGCCTCTCCATCTGGGAAGGGGCTGCGGCGCGCATGACTCCAGGGGCGCCGCTGCCTTCAAGCAACGCGGCTCCGGGATGATGGCGCGTCGCGGGGCTATTAATGGAGCGCCCGCGTCCGCAGCGCCCGGCTCCAGCGAGTCAGCCACCGCGGCACATACATGGGCATGAACGGCGGCAGCCCGCCGGCTCCCTGAAAAAAGTGCGCCGGAGCCCGCTGGGTCCTAGAGGCAATGGGTGCCGCTGAAATCGGGCATAGCCAGCCCCCTTGAAAGCAAAGTTTAAACGGCGCAATTGCAGGAGCCCGAGGCAGGGTTGCTGCCATCTCCCGAGCGCCTCCTTTGCTTCCCCGCGATTTATTAAATCATGCACAATAGCTGAGCTTTTACACTGTTAAGTTGTGCGAAGGGGTCTGGGCCTATCTACAGTAGAAATAATAAAAACGTTCTGATCAGACCACTTAGTGACTGATAGTAATACACATCGGTTATGATCCAGAATTGGGGAGGGGGGGGGAAACCCACTAAAAATGGAGTAGTGGTAAAATATTATTCGTGTGCTAGGCTGCATTAACAGAGGGATAGAATCAAGATCACGTGAAGTGTTAATACCACTTTACAATGCCTTGGTAAGGCCACACTTGGAATACTGATTCCAGTTTTGGTCACCATGATGTAAAAAAGATGTTGAGACTCTAGTCTAGAGTACAGAGATGATTAGGGGACTGGAGGCTAAAACATATAAGGAATGGATGCTGGAATTGGGTATGTCTAATCTAATGAAGAGAAGGATGAGGGGTGACATGATAGCAGTGTTCCAATATCTCAGGGGTTGCCACAAAGAAGAGGGAGTCAAGCTATTCTCCAAAGCACCTGAAGGCAAGACAAGAAACAATGGATGGAAACTAATCAAAGAGAGAAGCAACCTAGAACTAAAGGGAAATTTTCTGACAGTTAGAACAATTAATCAGTGGAACAACCTGCCTCCAGAAGCTGTGAATGCTCCAACACTGGAAGTTTTTAAGAAGAGATTGGACAGCCATTTGTCTGAAATGGTATAGGGTTTCCAGCCTGAGCAGGGGGTTGGACTAAATGACCTCCAAGGTCCCTTCCAAAATTATTATTATTGTTGTTGTTGTTAACCATAAAAGAAGGAAAAAAGATACTGTTTCATTGATAAAACTCATGCCCACCAAATCACATACTTATTAAACTGAAGCTGTAATCTATACAGACTAATCTGGGAATAAACTCAATGAACATTGTATGGCTTACTTCTAAGTAGGTATGCATAGGATTGGAATAAAAGTAAATAATTTGAGACTAGTTAACACCTTGTATCAAGCATTTGATTTGACATTGATTTAGTCAACAAATAGCATGATAATAGCAAATTGTGGTTTAATGTAACCTCAGACATAAATGAGATTGCTCATACACATTTGTTCCCAAGAACACAGAAATCAGTTTTAGGAGAATTAAAATCAGTGCCATTGATGAAGAGTAATCAACATAAGACTCCAGTGGATCTTCAGCATGATTATATTTGCATTTGCATATTTCTTCAGTTTTCATATCAGAATTTGGTACTTAAGTGCAATAATTTAATTATTTTCTTGTTTTCTCTGTTCTTGTTTGAACTTATATTTTTTGATGTAATTTTGTGATTATAACCTGGGATCATTTTATTGACTGATATTGTTGATACTGTAAATGTTTTATTACAAATAACTGATTGTAACCACATTCTCAGTAGAGTCATTGTGGCAGGCTAAAATGAATGAATGAATATTTGTGGCTTAATCATAGTTGAAATCACAGTAATATGGATATAAATATATGGATCCAACCTATATTGTGTTCAAAAATATTTTTGAAAATTATGTGTGAATCCAGGAAACAGCTGATCCCTGCTTAAACTAGGACTAGCCGTCATTTTACTGAATAAATGCAACTTCCTGTCTAGCATAGATCTCTCGACTATGGAATATTATAGCACTCTCCTTCATTCCTTGTCATCTCAGTCAGTAATGCTTCTCTGAAGCCAATTAGATTTGTCAAGCTGCATTAGTAGAACAGTAGAATAATCTAACACTTCATTCACACTAGAATATAGTGGATCATTTATTTTTCTGGTAATGTTTACCATTTTCATTAATGTTATTAAATCAACTTAAATACTACTAATGATATTACTCGTGTCAGATTTCCCAAGGCATTAGTTTGATGAGTTAGCCATGGCTACAATTAACAGGCAGAAATTGATTTTAAAAAATGGGGAATGCAACAGATGAACAGAGTTGCTTTGCTATGAATATAACAAAAAACTTCAACAATTATATTCCTTTTAATTGTTTTACATTCTGTTTATGTGATCATTTAATGTGTAACCATCTTGCTTTCCAGCAGTGCCATTCCAAAATTTCTTACAACATAGATTGATAAAAGTATCACAATAAAATTGAAAAATACATACATGAAAATCATAAAATGGAGTAGAATAAAATGAGCTCAACATGACACAATGTGATTGAGGCTCCAAGCAAACCTTGTCCATAATACATTGTAAAGCATACATACTGGACTCGATTGAAATCCTGACCCCAATATCTGGGGAAATTGCCACGTTTTCCAAATCTTATGGAAGGCTAATAGGGTTGAGACCATCTGAATCATTTGGCGGGTGGCTGTTCCATAGGGCATTACTGCAAAATTATACCTTTTGGGTCCAAACAACTGATAATGTTTAATGAAAGTATGCCCACCTTACCGAATCTGATTTAATGAACATCATTACAGACATCAGTCTTGTAAGTAATCTGCACCTGTTCTATGCAGGGCTTTAGAGATGACAATCGGCATTCTGAATTGCACTTAGAAGCCTAATGGGAGCTGGTGCAGCTCACAAAATTGGTATTACATAGGCATGTATCCAGAACTTCATGCACTACTGCATTCTGGACCAGTTGCAGGTTCTGGATGCTCTTCAAGGGCAGTTCCAAGTAGAACACATTACAATAGTCTAATCAAGTGGTGACTAAGTCTTGAGTGACTGAGTCCCAAAAGTGCTTTTTCAGGAGGCAACTGTACTTTCTTTTTCTTTGAAGACATTTCACTTCTTATCCAAGAAGCTTGTTCAGCTCTGACTGAATGGTGGGGAATGGAAGGAATGTAAATCAGAGGTCTT
Source organism: Azemiops feae (assembly GCA_023970755.1). Lineage (NCBI taxonomy): Eukaryota > Metazoa > Chordata > Lepidosauria > Squamata > Viperidae > Azemiops > Azemiops feae. The sequence continues at coordinate 2,779,588 of JALGBA010004281.1, read as the reverse complement.
CAAACTCAGCCCTTTTATGACTCATGGACTTCAACTCCCAGAATTCCTCAGCCAGTGTGCCTGGCTGAAAGATTCTGGGAGTTGAAGTCCATGAGTTTGAAGACCTCTGATTTACATTCCTTGCAGACAACTGGTCATTTGCATTCTTTTAGAGAGTCATTGAGGCCATTTGGAGGTTCACCTGTGTCCTCAGGATCACCTGAGTAGTGCAAATGTGTGTGGAGCCTTCTTGGCTGCAAATGTTTTCTGCCCTGTGTCTCTTCACTGTTGAAGACAGGCGCAGGCTGTTGGGATGAGTCTGTGTTGTCTGCATCTCAAACTGAAGCGCAAATGGTTCCTGTAGTCTGCAATGTTTTCTGGGAATCCATTCATACTCCCGCACTATTCGAAGGGTGTTTATCCCAAAGTGCATAGCTAAATGCCATCCAATCATGACCTGGATGACTGAGAATCTCCATAGACAGAGTGACTGTGAGCAGAGCCTCTCAGTCCACTAAGTGCCAACTAGTGCACAGGATGGATGTGCACACAGGCTCATTTTACATCAAAATTTGATTTAAGGTTAGTATCATTGTAAACAATTGAGCAGCAAAACAATTTAAATGATTAAAGAACTTTTTCATACAGAATTGTAAAAACAGTGCTGCTTGTCGGACTGCTAAATATGTTCCTAAAAAGCAACATGTTGGTTGGCCTCAGCCCTGATCCTGGTTCTTACAGTAATGTGTAAGTTCACATGCAGTAACTGTTTGGTTTTTGAAATAAATATGTTTGTGTGTCTGAGACATAGAAACACAGATATGAGATAGAAACATAGATATATAATTTAATGCCATAAGTAAGCTGTAAATAAAGCTTGCAAGATCTTTTTTAGTGTGTCGGCACTTCTAAATACATTTTAAATCTATCAGTCTTCCAGGAAATCTGCAAAGACAAGGAATGACAGCAACACAGATGTGGCTTCAATAACAGATTAGGAAAACAATGATAAGAAAAGGCAAGGGCAGCTGTTAAGTGTGAAAATGACATTCAGCACATAGATGGCTAGAAGTTCATAATAGCCTTTTATCAGAAACGGCAGCCTCTCAATTGTCGTGCTGTATTAAATCCATTTTGCCCTACCAGCCCTATCAGAGATTAAGTAAATAAAAGCATATGGAATACATCTCCACATCTTCACAACTGAACTGGCAACACAGTTGCGACATAAGATTTGACCTAATACATATGTCCCGATGAATTTCAGAAGTCTAGTATTGTAGAATCTCAGGGTTCATCTTACAATTCAATAGATTTGAATGTTCCATGTGTATATCAGGGCACAGTTATCTCACAGATGAAAAAGATTTAAGGAAAATAACCCCAACTAGGCAAAAGGATTTCTGAATTAAAGCCAGTTTTCTCTGACCCCTTGCATGCTTGGTAACCTTTGATCCAATATTTCTGGTTTTTAGCTTTAAGGAATTAATAATTGAGAAGCTATTAACTACTGAATAATTGCTTAATTTCTTTAAATAATTGGAAGTATTATGTTGCCAGGTGAATCTCTAGGTTGAACCCACCAGTATTCTAAATTACAATCATTGACTTAAATGCCATCTTAACTGTACGCTGCAATCAGTGAAGTCTCATAGTGCTTGCTTTGCTTTGGATCGTATCCTTGGCATAGGAAATCAATAACAATATTTGTTTGGTAGACTGCATCAAGTTCTTTGGTTGTGTGCTAAAAGGAAAGTATTCTTTCTTGATTTTAAGCTCCGCACAATAAAATCCAAGAGTTGTTGCAATATAATGTTTTGGAGTGGAATGCCATGCATGTCATGGAAGGAAGAAAGGTGTACTCATTATACCTGTGTTATACATTTCCATATACTGAAAGGATATCTTCATTAAAAAGAAAAAGAAAAGAGTTGAATATGAATTGAATTGTGCAATACTCCAAGGAGATTTGCTTAGCTGTACATACAGTTGTTAGAAAAGATTTGAATGGATACTAATGAGTAGGTCACGGTTAATATGCCATTCCTTACACACAGCTTGTTGTCTCTGTCAAGGACAGCCCCATTAGAAAAATAAGCTGTTGATTATTGAAAACAACCACACCAGAGGTATTCAGCACTTTACTGGGTTGTCTTCCAAAGGGGGCAGCTGCTAAGTCACCATTTGTTTTGTTCATCTTTTGAGTTATTTGACTTCAGCAACATTGTGGTTCTGTATACTACATAAATAAAAACCATAAAAGCTTAGTTTCCTTTGTCTAAAGAATTGGTGGTTAAAGAGACTTCTCTTCTTGACCTCACAAATTCTTCCATTTTTTCCATCGAATTTCACATAATAGAAAGCTGATGCCGTTGTCCTCCATATGTTCTTAGCTAAAATAAAGACATATAAAATGAAGGATACAATGTAGACACTGGCATTAGAGGAGTTGTCTGACAGGATGCCAAAGGCAAGTTAATTTGTTACTTTCTTACTTCTAGAAAATTTGTTCTGGCTCTCATACATGTGTATAACAGTCACTGATTCTCTTGCTCATTCTCTCAACAATTTGACTTTAAATAGAACTCATAAATTCCCTATCCATAATGCTAAATTTGGGACAAGGAAGCCGGGGAAGATGACAATCTCTTTATAGAGAGGGGTAATTTGTGAGTGTTTCCAGTTTTAATTGCGCTATTGCCCTATGTATTCATGGAATTTAAAGATAGTTCCAACCACACTCAACTCCATTTGAAATTCATCATGTTTTCCCATAACTTCCTCTGCCATTTTAGTTACTGTGGAACTCCATTAAAGGCCAAATATTTATTTTCTTTTAGATTTTTTTATACCATTTTATTATGTTTATAAATAACTCAAGGCAGTGAATATATCTAATGCCCTTCATCTTCCTATTTTCCCAACAACAACAACAACAACAACAACAACAACAACTGTGTGAGGTGACTTGAACTGAGAGAGAATGACTCACCCGGTCTGCTTTCATACCTAAGATGGGACTAGAATTCCAAGCATCACCAAGGGTCAAAAACTTGACTTGAAGGCACAAAAACAAACAAAAAAAGCACTTCAGTGTATTAATAGAATTTTACAGCCATTATATCAAATCCTTATATTTAACAGTAAAGTAAGATAGTCCACAGAATTTTCTCCATTATACATATGGGATGATGTGTGAGAGGCAAAGATTAGTAAAGGATAGCTAGAAAGTTAATGCTGGACTAAAGTTTGAACTTCCTATTGCTTTCTCAGTGCAGAAATTAACAGGAGTATTTGAAGCTTAAGAAATGCGTGCTTATTATATTCATGAAAAGCAACACTGAGGAACACATGGAATTCCACAGGCTCAGCGGTAGGTAGTATTAATACCTTTTCCCCCCTACTGTTCAATCTTTTTCTTGGCAAGGTTTTTCAGAAGTAGGTACCATTCCCTTCATCCCAAGGGTGAGAGAAAGAGACTGCTCAAAGATCACCCAGTTGACTTTGTGCCTAAGGCAGGATGGATTCCTGGTTTTTAGCCTGTTGCCTTAACCACTGCACCCAACTGGCTTCTGGTACTATACTACTGTGTTTCCCTGAAAATAAGACCTACCCCAAAAATAAGCCCTAGCTTGATTTTGGGGAGAGGCCTAATATAAGCCCTAACCCCAAAATAAGTTCTAGTTTTGGGGCGAGGCGCACTCCTAAAAATCAAGCTAGGATTGGGGTGGGATGGGCAGAGCTACCCCACATGCCCCACACCCGCTTAATGTTGCAGCCAGGCCTCCCATGCCCCGACACTTGCCTTGCCGGCCCACTTCTTCTCGGCTGCTCGCCGCCACTTGCAGCACCCCCCAGGGGCGCCGTGCGTGTCAATCTGGAGCTTGGTTCTCAGCCGCAGAGGCCTTTCCTGAAGGCCTCTGATGGCAAAATGGAGGTTGGGGGTGATGCGTGCGTGCAAGCGGAGGCAGCAAGCAGCTGCAGAAAAAGTGGCCAGCTGGGCGGGGCTGTCAGTGCTGCCTCCCCAAGGTGAGACCATGGAAAATATATCCCCTGAAAATAAGACCTGGAAGCAAAAAAACAACAACCACGAGGTCTTGTTTTCGGGGAAACACGGTATCAAGTCTCACAGGGTAGTGTCCTTAGAATCCCAGCACTTCCCACTGGACATGGAGTGCACATCATCTTTTTCCTTAGAGTCCCAATTATATATACTGTCACTATTAAAAATACAGTGATGATACCCAGTTATATATCTCTGTCCCAGGTGAAGTGAGTGAAGCAGTGGACATTCTTTCTTAGTGCCTGGAATGGAGGCTGTGGGAGCTTGGATGAGAACATGGTAAGATGGAGTGGCTGTGGATGGGCATCTCTGTATCCATGTGTTTATCATTTTTGGTCTTGGATGGAGTTGCACTACCCCAGACAGACCCAGGGTGTAACCTGGGAGTCCTTCTGGACTCACGGCTCCTGCTTGAAGAGCAGGTGGCAGGCATGGGTAAGAAGGCCTTTTCTCAGCTTTGTTTTTTGTCTGCCAGTTATGCCCTTTCCTGAATTGGGAGGCTCTTTGCTCAGTCACTCATGCCCTTGGTATCTCCTAAGAGGTAGCTCTTAACTTACAGTTCATTTAGTGACCATTCGAAGTTACAATAGCACTGAAAAAAGGACTTATGACCATTTTTCACACAACCATTGCAGTATCCTCATGATCACATGATCAAAATTTGGATGCTTGTCAACTGATTCATATTTATGATGGTTGCAATGTCCCAGGATCATGTGATCCTCTTTTGGCACTGTAGCCTCTTATGGGGAGCCCAGGGACACATGCAGCCATTGGGTTGGTTAGTCCCCTGCAAGCTCTTCCTTCACCTTTTAAGTAATTTTAACCTCTTGCCTCCTCTTAATTTTTTAACTTTTTAAAAAACCTTTTATATAAACTGTTCTATATTTTAACATTTTGTACACCCCCAAGGTGCCTCTTTGAGAGAGATGGGCGATACAGAAATGTGATTGATGTATAGTATAGTATAGTATAGTATAGTATATACAGGATAGGATTATAATTATATTATATTATAATAATATAATATCTGGAATGTTGGAGAATGTATAATGTTCAACAGTGCCAGTTTGCATTTTGAGTGAACGGGAGAAAATTTGCTTTGCTAAAGAGGCATCAGTTTAGCTGTGAGAAAAGATGGAAAAACATAGCCCTGGTGTTAAACATATACCTACGAACATTCATTCTGATGAACTCAATGGCCATGGAACATTTTAAAAGTCCATTATGGTGCAAGGGAGTGCAGCTGAGGAAAGAGAATAACATCAAGTTGTAACAGGAATAAGCTACATGAAGGCCAACAGTTCAATGCACAGGACAGAGCCACCAGAGGCCAAGAGGGCCTTACATTTCTGAAGAATAGAAATAGCATAGGAAAGCAATTTTATGAGAAACAAAATGCATCTTCCTGTCAGGGAGGAAGGGAGTTGCAAGGTGCTTGAGAAATGGAAAATAAAAAAGAATGCAATTAAAACCAGATATGAATAAAGATCAGGTGAGAGAGGATGTCACCTCCTGGCCTTCTGAACTATGTTTCTGCTGTCTCCTGAAATTATGCTTTTCCTGAAACAAAGGAACAATGTTACGGAAAAATGGGTGCCAGGTACTTTAGGAAAATGAGACACAGTGAAGCGGATAAAAGAGAAAGACAATAGCAGTCATCTGCGATAAACTGAAGACAGCTGAGGTTCGAGACAAAGTAAAAAAATTCAGAGCCAGCAAGATGACTGAAGCAGGGGAAGGAAGGAGGGGAAGGTGAATCACAATAACATTTGAAAGACATTGGCTTGAATATTTATCAGTGTCATCCTGAGCAAAGCTCAGCAGCCTTACAGTAGTTTAGTTCCCAAATTTCGCTGCCTTGAAGATGACTAATGGCAAACTGGGGCAAGGGCCCCAGGCTTCCCCGGTTGTAGGATGTTCCATATGGGCTTAGATATGTTTGTGTGCCACTACAGAATCTTATTTCTCCCCCCCCCAAAGTATTATTTCAACAGAAAAGTACCCATCAGTGCAGCTGAGATTCTTGGTTGAGTCATCTGGGGTTTGTAGTTCTGCCTATCCAAATGAACCCTGATCAAAGCAAGGCTGGGATAACCATTCAGTTGTTTTAAACAAGTTGGTGCTGCCACACAATTAAACAAAGAGTATTCTGGCAATATCTTTGATTGCCTCGTGTTAGACTAAGCCCTCACACCAACATAGTATTTCTACTCACTGGTTTCCTCCTCCTGCTGCTTCTTTTGGAAACTTAAAGGATTAATCCAGCATAGTCTGCAAAAGATATTTATTTATACATGCACGCACGCACACATGCATATACAGTATACACACATAAAATTTCTGTGGCTGCCCATCTCACAGTAATGACCCTGGATGTTGTACAAGAAGTTAAAACTAAACAGCAATAACATTGAGCAACCCATAAGCCACCTATCAAAAGTTCAGAGTTTTTTAAAAAAGCCCATGTTATCATAAAAACAGTAATAAACCAACCAGCCAATCATCAAAGTTCACTTAACATTCCAGCCTCAACATCTGAGGGAACAGCCAATTTTGAGAGCCTTATAGAAAGTGAAAAGAGATCCCTGATGGAGCCACAGAGCAGAGGATCCAAGATAGAAGATTTGACTCCTGCGTCCAGCAAGATCATGTAGTTAATACGAACATGAGGTTCCTATTAGTTCTGTGTAGTTATACTGAATTCCTAGTATTTAAAATTTGATAGTTGTTTTATTTTTACTTTGTTATTCAGAGAAAAAGGAAGGAAGGAAGGAAGGAAGGAAGGAAGGAAGGAAGGAAGGAAGGAAGGAAGGAAGGAAGGAAGGAAGGAAGGAAGGAAGGAAGGAAGGAAGGAGATTCTTATCCAAGGAAAAATGGAAAATTCTCAACCTTACTGTATGTATTATTTTGCCCCATTTTTATGACTTTTGGTGCCCCAAGGAACGTTAACTTGGCCTCTAGTTCCAGACAGTTCTCCCCTGGTTTAGGTGGAGTTGTGATAACAGTAATCACTGTTGAATGGCAAACTGAGATTGGATTAGATTAGGATATGTGTCTAGCTGTGATGTTTAGAGTATAAAATTTGTACAACAATATGAGCAAAAAATAGGAAAGAATCTTTTCCCTCTTATCATCCCTGCTATTTAATTCAATGTCTTGGATGATCTGCTAGTTGATAATCCATAATTGTGTTAGAATTTTTATCCTTGATTCTTCATAATATTATAGGCCCATTGTCTAACTCTCAATTATACTGCAGAGAACCTCCTATGGAAGTATTTCGGATTTAAAAATAGTGAGCTATCTTGTTCATTTGTAGGTGATAATAGCCTGTTTGAGTCCTTGAGGATTCAAAGAAGACTAAACAGTTTCTTAGTCACTGAATAAGTCCAGAGAAAAGGGCCACTGACTTCACCATTTTAATGGAATCTCCACACTATACAAATGATCAGACGTGGCCTGAAATGTAAGTGATGAAAGAAGTACTGAAGCAAACATCCTTTTATTTTAACTTTCTGTATTGAGTATTCTCTCCATACAGATTATAGGAAAGCTAACTTTGAAGAGAATCTGTGGTGATTTAATCGCTGATTGGAAAGGCCTGCCTAGAAAAAGGCCTTTGCATTAATGTGGTCTTTCTAAAATATACCGTGTTAAATCCAAATGTAGTCTTGCTTAGACCACTGTAATAAATGGGACAGGTTAGTCAGGAATATAAGCCTCAATGAGTTTTTGGGAAACACAGGTAAATCTGGATGCAATCCACTGAATTTATTTATTGTTTTAAGATTAGGCTTGATTGGCTATTCATGACTTTTAAGTCTTGTTTAATTGTTTATTAGATAATTTGAAACATAATGAGGTGTCAGTATCATGAATGAAATTCTTCAGGGATGAAAAAAGAGAGCTTTACAAAAGCATGTTAAAAAAAAATGACAATGATGCTCTGAGCCTGGTTGCTTTTACTCTCAAATTATCCTCATCTAAATGAAGTTATTTGAGTGTAAATATTCACAGACTGGAATCTGGTTCCCTTGTTTGCCATTTCTATTAAATGCTGTCAAATAATGTGTTGCCAAAAATAACTAACCCAGTGGATATTAATTTCTACTGAAAATCCAGAAATCATTTTCAGACAGAACAGTAAAAGAGAGCCAATGAATGCTGGTGCACAAATAGATAATAATGTGATCCAGTGCCAAAAATGTACCTGCAAAGCCTGATTTGGTACAGGCATAACATCCAAGAAGAGAGATTAGATACAATTTGAATTATTTTTCCTTCCCTACCCCTTTCCTCTCATCTAGCTAACCCAATGATTACATAGGTAAAAATGAATAATTTGTTCCAGTCTCTTCTTCTCTGTTGGGTTGACACTTAGAATAATAGGCAGTAGGCAGTTTTCAGTGTGGCCCTTCTGCAAAACAGCTGTTGCACAGTCTGACAGTGGGCATCTGCAACCAGCTGCTTCAGTTTACTCCTGGCTTTTGCTGCTTAGGTTAATGAAAAGTGAGGCAGGAAGGAAGTTAGACCAATATAAGGCAGAAATAATGGAATCATCTGCCATGGGGGGTGGTGGTTAAGAATTTGAATGGGCAAGTAAACAAAGGATGTGGCCGAAGCCGGAGGCACTTCAGCAGTCTGGCAACTAAGAAGCAATTTTGGAAACAGCAGTGCAGCCACAAACCCACAATTTGCAAGGATGGCATGTTCTTTATGCATGCACGTGGAGATCTGTATCCCTTTACCAAATATTAATTTGCAATATTCATGTAATAAATAACCAGAACATGTGAAAAACTGGGTATAAACGTTTGGCATTCTTACTAGCTAATTCATCTGTTTTTGGATGTGCTAAAACACTTCACATGAATTCTACATCTGCTTCCAGTTAGACAAATATTTAAATGCACCATTTAATCTTTATTTCATGAACAGGTTGAAGTGGGGGTGGGGAAGAGGCCTTCCTTGAAGCATTTAAATGTCCATATTTCATAATTCAAACTGTGGGCATTATGAAGCAATTTTCTAATTGTCTATCTGGTCTATCAAATTTTAAAACCATCCCTCCCCCCCCATAAAGGGACTCTGATGATATTGTAATCATAAGAACAAAAATTCAAACAGATAAGCATCTGCCACATAACACCCCAGACTTAACAATTGTTAATAAGTAAGACAAAAAAGTCTGTACTGTAAATATGGCAGTACCTGGAGACAGCAGAATAGAAGAAAAAGCACTGAGAAAATCACAAAAGTAGAAAGAATTGCAAATAGAAATAGAACTATGGGGCAAAAGAAAGCAAAAGTAGCACCAATAGTAATAGGCACCAAAACACTCCACACGAACATCATTGCCATTGACAAAATTAACACAAATTGCAAAAGGCAGCCTACTAGGAACAGCTTACATCCTGTGACCATATTTTTAGCACCATCAAACACAAACATCTGCCTTTCCCAGGTCCTTGGGAAGGACTCGATAGGTGAATAAAAATGCCAAATCCAATTTGGCTGACTATGTGACAAAACATAATCATTTCTGCAAGAAATTCCATTTGCCTGCAAGCAAGAAATAAAGGGACCACAAAGTAATAGAAAATGAACAAGTTAAAGTGCTCTGCCACACAACAATCTGACTTAACAATTTTTGATAAGAAAGACAAGTCTGGATATTTTATGAGTATTTATAGATGTTTTATTGGGTATATTGTAAGTGCTTAAAATTGTGGGAATAGGTGACATATATACTGTATGTTTACAAATAAATAATGAAGTTATTTTCTGAGTCAGCTTCTTTTTCACAGATGAAGATGTTTTTTTTTTTTTTTAATCAACAGATTATTTAGATTTTCATGATAGAGATTCAAAGCAATCATGAAAATGTACATCTTTCCCATTCTCATCCCAGATCATGTTGTCACTAGGTGCTGGTGTTGCTAAATAACTGCTCAGGAATACAATACTTTATAAAATACAAAAATTGGACAATGTAAGGTGGACAAGCAGCATTTTGGAACTAAAAGCTTAACAAGAGATGGAAAAAAGAGCATAGGGCTTCAACGTGTGAGCATGTGTTGATCAAGAATAAGTAAAAAGGAATACATTAAATCCTCTATTGATAGAATACTTTTGCTATTTTTGAGACTCTAAATCAGGGGTCCCCAACGCTCGGTTCATGGACCGGCACTGGTCCACACTATGCCAGAATTCGGGCCATGCAAGCAAGTGAAATCCCATCTGCGGGCTGCAGGCAGCACACAAAACCACACACCTTCCAGTCCGTGGAAAAACCTCTCTCCACGGAACCGATCCCTGGTGCCCAAAAGGTTGGGGGCTGCTGCTCTAAATTATCTAAATAATAGGATGTAAATAATCTTTGATTAATATTATATAAATACCACTGTACTAAAATAGTACAATGTATCGGAATTTCTAACAACATAATAAAACGGGGGGGGGGGGGGAGGGAGCTCATCCTCCAGGCCAACAATTTCCTTAGGGAAATCGAATTTTCTTCTGATTTTACATTTCCTTCTTTTTTATGTTTACTTTCTTTAATTAATTTATTTATTTCTTTAAGAAATATGTTTTCTGGAGACCATCCTGGGAGAAATCCTGTTATGATATATAGAGTAACACTACATGTCAGGTTTACAATTTGTCAGATTCCTATTTGAAGTCATGAAAACATGTCTGGAGAGTAAGACTTTGCTCAGGGGATGGGGGCAAAATCAGACTCGTGGCTTCAACTGCATGACTGAAGCACTGCCCCTTTTTAGGTGCGCTGATTTATTTTATATCTATTTATTTATACCATTCAGTAGATGAAGCACCACGAACACTTTACAATAAAATACACATGTACAAAATATAATCTGAGTGAAAACATTTACAATGAAATCAAATAAAATCATGCACATTAGGGCAGCCTTTTTCAAACTTTGCAACTTTAAGATGTGTGGATTTCAACTCCAACATGCTGGCAGGAGAATTCTGAAAGCTGACACTACACTAGGGTGTCATGTGTCAAACATATGGTGTTCATTCAAAACCTAAAACAATATAAGTTAAAATATAGTGAAAAGCCAATTAAAAAACCTGGGAAAATAGTCTTCACCTGATGTTGAAATGATACTGATTCCAATGGAACCTCTCTGAAGATTTATTTTTGTACCTTCAAAATTATGATTCCTGGTGACTGCCCGGATTAGTCCCTGCAGGGTTTTTTTGGCAACATTTTCAGAAGTGTTTTGCCATTGCCTTCTTCCTAAAACTGGGAGAGAATACTTGGCTCAAGCTCACCCAGCTGGCTTCATGCCTAAGGTAGGACTAGAACTCATTGTCACCCACTTTCTATCCTGATGTTTTAATCACTGCAGCAAACTGACTCTCACAAAGGGGATTCCAGTGCAGAAAAATCTTTTGCCCTTGTAGAGAGACCCATCTCATTTCCACTGGTTGAGCGCTCTGTAACAGCTGCCTTCCTGACCTTCTTTTTAACCATCTCCTTGAAGACATCTCTGTTGGGCAGAATGAATCCTATTATATTGATATTAATTTCCTGCAAGATGAAAGCAAAACACCATGAAAATCATTAAGGTGATATTTCAGTTGGGATTTCAGCAGTTTCTTTGCCAGTTAACATAGGTATTTGTTGGTACGTATTGTTCACATAGGTATTCATGTAATATTTGATTTAGCCCTTTAGTTGCTGTAATCATTCATGGGGAGGGGGGAGGTTAATAATCAAGTGCTTTGAATGATGGGGCACAGGTTCTAATGATAGATAATGGCTCCTTCTCTCATCATACCTGTGCCAAAGCAGAATTACTTCTTCTGATGTTCAGCCTCACCTTTAGGTACGTAATACATACCCTTCCTCTCTTCCTTTGCTTACAGCAGGGAGAACAACAAAAGAAAAAGATGGAGTGCCATTGTTTAATGCAAAATGCCATTCATAAGTCATGCAAACTCTAAACCCTATTTATAATGAATCTGTTCTTTAGGAACAGTCCTTTCCATGTCATTGTCTGCTACTTATGTTGTTGTTCATCTAGCTAATTACCGTTTTGAAAGGTATAGTCCTGCTGTCATGGCTAGATTAGCAGCAAGTGTTTGGCTAGCTACTTTCTTGTCACAGTTGATAATTATTTAATGAGTTCTGTCCTTCCCCAGGAATGTAAGATTGGGGGAGGATTGGACCTATTTTATCACAGTAGCATTGCTGAACTGGATTCCACTAAGATGGGAGGAGAAGAATTTCAATAAGTAGCATCTGAATTCAGCCAGAAACTGAAAAAGGTATTAGCAGCAATGAGTAGGTCTCAATTGGAGCAGGCTCCTCAGATTGTCTGCTGCCAGGCTGGTCCTTATAGCTTGAAGCTCTAAGGAGTTTCTAAGGGTCGAATTCTTGCCTAATTGCTTGTCCAGAGTCTGATTTTTAAGCATGTGATGGATCATAAGAAGAAAAAAAAGGGGGGGAAGCAGCTGTGGGCTTATGGGTGAAATAGTAAGAAAAAATTGCTTATGTTGTTTTTGTGAGTGGTGGTTGTTAGGAGATGACATAGGAAAAAGAATTTGATTGCACATGGAGAGAGATACAGTATCTGGGATATGGAATGGTATGGAAACAGGAACATTTTGATATTGTCCATCAACGGTGCTATGACCAGACTTATTTAGCTTAGGAATCAACAGCCCCCTAACTGGATCTATAGAGGAACTGTTCCAAGATTGATTTCTCAGTTTGAACAACTAATCTGTGAGTTTGTTTCAGTCTACAGATAAATCATCAGGCTTTATAAATCACAGTAGCTATCACTGTGCCAAATAGTCCTTGCTGCAGAACTTGACTACATTGACTGTTCTAGTCAATGACTCTTGGCAATAGAGACATATTTTTGTGCAACCATCAACCTTCTGACAGTTTGAGATCCCAACTTTTCTGAAATAAAAAAAGCTTCTCAAACATTTAAGATGGTTTAAAAAGATTTCCTAAATACCAAGATGCAATTGTATAGAGCACGGTTATAAATTAAGGGAAACTGGATAGTGCCATGTGATGTGGTAAAAATGTTTGGCGGGGGAAAAGATATTGACTTAAAAGGATGCAGGATGCAATTAATATCATCCTGTTCTCTACTCCACCCTGTCACTCTCCATGGGGAAGCCTTTGGAAAATTAACTTTCCAAAGCTAAGATCTGCATTTCAAAGAATGTTTCCAGTGGTGGCAATGAAATATAAATAATAATTTAAAAGTGGCTTTTCTGGGGGGGGGGCAGATAACCTGGAAATTACTTAAGATTCTTTGCAACCAAAATGACTGAGAGGTTGGAGCTGTTTTTAGGGATTTAATAGGACAAAAATGTATACAAGGGTCTTGATGTTAGCATACAGCATTATTTATCACAATTTTTAAAAAGCAACAATGGAACCAAAGCTTCACATTCTGAAACAACAGAAGTATCAAACCATCGCAGTCATGTATAATCATGAAGTGCCTGATGCTGAAAAAATGGTAATGTAGACAGCTGTCAAATCTCTGTGGGAAGAATCTTTCATAGTCAGGGAACCAATGAAGTTTGTCTCCCTTGTTGAAACAAAATGCACTGAGGAGCCTTGGAGGAGAAACTCCCATTGCAAATAAAAAAACCCACATCCAAACAAACAAACAAATAAAAAAAACAGCAATAAAGAAGACTCTGCTTGAAGGAGGTGAGGTGAAGAATGAATCTAGCACAGTAGGTGAAAATTAATTTACAACTTTCACTGTGAAGTGGCATGATGCTGTTGAAGACAAGTCTTTTTAAAGCAGTTTAGGAGGTCTTCAAAAGAACACAAAAATCCAATATTGGGTGAAGCAAATAAATAAGAACTTAATTCTAATTTTACCGTGCTATTTTTTTCTGTTTATTTCAACAGCACAAGAGATTTCTTTGTGTGAGCTAGCCTTCCAGCTAGAGTGCACTCAACACCTTTCCATTTGCTGAAAAGGGAAATGATTCTTGAACCAAATAATGACTATGGCTTTCAATCAACAGTATTTCCTATGGTATGAGTAATCTCACAGCTCAAAGCCTAAATTCTGTTAAAGGAAGGGAGAAGATCAACTGGAGTTCTGCCTGTTTCACTTGAAGTATGTTGGTTGGCCAGGCAAATGAAAAATGCATGACACCGTCAGCAATAAGGACCTTTATCTGAGTATAAGGCAATGGTAAGCATTGAAGATTTATAGCTGTCCCACCAGAATCCCATTATTTGAGGCAGAAAAAATAACACTTTCAGATAATATCAGTACGGCAAGAGTGTTTTTTTTCCTCTTGATCATGAGATAATGATTCTTCATTCTTTATCCAGCCAAATGAATTAAGCAAACACACTTTTCACATGGAAACTCAAACTTCAGAAGAAAAATAAAGAAACTCCTTTAAGGACAGGAAGAGGATGAACTTCCCTGTTATGCAAGAGAGATCATTTTGTCAGTTGAAGTCATACTGTTGATCTCTTGTTTAGAACCCACGAACTCCAGCTGGCTAGCATATCCATGTCCAGCTTTGGCATATGTCATTTTCTACCCCATCATATATTTAGTTTGCTTTTCCAAAATTTGTTGCTGTGCATTAGAGAGCTGTCTCTTGTCTTCTAATAGTTACCTTATTTTGATCTAAACTTTGCATGAAATCTGGGTGGAAGCACATTTAATTGGGATCAGGGAGAGAGTGGCAATACCTTGATTATGGAATGGTTCATCCTACAAAGTGCAGCTGACCCCTTTACCTCATTGCAAATCATCTTCTTTTAGCAGGCTTTTATTGTTTGTTTTAACTATTTATTTATCTAATTTACACAGCTGCCCAACTCACAAGCAAGTGGCTCTGGGTGGCATACACCAAAATTAAAACAATAAATATCTAAAACCATTATAGTTAACAATTATTAAAAACATTTAAAAACTGTTATACACACACCTAAAATAAGAAAAATAGATGAAGGAATATTAATATTTAGAGAGTCACTACACTAGTTCACCCATTACCTCGAATCCCTAAGCCTTCTGGAATTACCAGGTCTTGAGGGATCTTTAGAAATTATGAAGCCAATCATACCTCGGGGGGGGGGGAGATTCCCCAGACATCAGTGCCACAGCAGAGATGGTCTGCCACTTGGGATCCACCAGATGTAAGTTCCTAGATGATGAAACCCATAACATCCCCATTCTTTTAGATCCAGTGAGGCAGATGAAATTGGGGAGAGGTGGTCCTTCAAATAACCCCACCCCATGCCATGTAGGCTCCTTCAATTAGACTCTGAAATAACTCGTAACAGTGCAGCTCTTGCAGCAGAGCTGTATCAGTAACACACATTAACTGCTCGCATTACTGCATTTTGAACCAGCTGAAATTTTGAGTTACACTTTAAAGGCAGCCTCATGTAAAGCATTTTACTTACATAGTCCAAACAGGAGGTGACCAGCGCATGAGTGACCACGAGGAGGGCCCCTTGATCTAGGAGCAGGTGCAACTGGCAAACATTATGAAGTTGGGCAAAGACCCTTCTAACCACAATTGTCACCTGCTTTTAAAGCAGGAGTTGTGAGTCCACGAGGATTCCCAGATTGCACACGGGGTTTATCTGGGGCAATGCAAGCCCCTCTAGCACCAGAGATAGTATAGTCCTAGAGCCAGAGAACCCCCCCCCCCAATCCCAAACTCACTCAGTTTTGCCAAGGTTCAGCTGAAGTCTATTGTTTCCCATCCAGATCCCCATAGCCTCCAGACACTGGGATAGGATGTCCACAGCATTGCTGAATTTGCAGGAGCTGAGATGTACAGTTGGATATCATCAGCATATTGATAATATCTCACCCTATGGCAATGAATGTGCACCCCAGAGGATTCATGTAGTTGTTAAATAGGAGAGAAGAGAGTACTGACCTCTGCAGCAGCCCACACAGCAAAGTAGGATAGGATATGACTGGAATTGATCCTGGAGAAAGGAGGATACCCTGAGTAACATCTTTGCATCACAAAGGAGAAATGCAAGTGCCTTGATTTTTTAAACAAATAATAAATCATGATAGATATCTTTTGAACTCTAGATATTATAGAAGTAAAAACCAGAACCATTGCAAAAGTAAGCATTACTTTTGAACCCCTGCATTATTCACACTGAAACCATACATCATATTTATGGATCCTAGCTTTCATCAATAGGAAGAAAAGTCATTCCGGCTGTATGAAAAATTGACACCATTAAGCAAGGTCCATCAGGGACCCAGTATTCACTGGGTGTGGTCTCTTTCCATACCTCTGCTTGTCCAACTGAGCCTGTCCAGATAAATGAACAATGATAATAATAAGGAGAAACTGCATCGGATTGCAGTTATTTTGCAATAACTGGCCCAATACAAAGAAATAAACAAATGTAAATGAAGGGGATGCTACTTTAGCCTATTTTGCCCAGGACTTCCTCTTACCTGAAACTGATACAAAGGCTGCACATGGCATTTTGGAGTCTAGTACACTAAATCTCTTTCCTATTCCTTCTCAATATGCTGCAGAACTGCTTGGTCATCTAGCTGGTGGCAATGATGGGAAACAGAAAGCATGAGTGCCTTTTCTTGCAAAGATTATAGGTCAAATCTCCTGAATTCTAGGGATTTGATAGTCCTGACAGTCTTCTGATACCTCCCTCCCTAGGAGCCATTCCATAAGGGAAACGAATCTCTGCAAAGTTAGCTGCATACCTTAGATTTTTACATTCTTATATCCTAAACAGTAGAAGAGAAGATCTAGACAGTCTCTTTTTTCATTTCCCACATTTCCAGATCTGTTTGGATTGAGTATATTAAAAGATTTCTAGTATGCTTTCTAATAGACCTGACAGTGCAAATTGTCTCTTTTCACAGTAGGTGATAACTATCTGAGGAGCAAGATGCTTTCAAAGATATTTTGACTACCTTAAGAAAAAAATCTTAAAATTACTATAGATATAGCCTCTAACTAGAACAAGAAAAACTCGCATCTATCTGTGATGAAAGGGGGGGGGGGAACAGGAATTAAAAAGGAGCCGCTTTCTTCACTTAAATGGAATTCTTATAACTCTGCTGGGTCTCCCTGTGGAAAAGGAAGCAGAATGGTGTGAACAGATTCCTGCTGAGGAACAGAGGTCATTTCCTGCTTTGAGAAGAAGAAGGCATGTGACATAGGGATATGCTGGTAAGAGCTGCTGGAGATGTTTATTAAATGTGGTGGGAAAATAGACAGTTGGGTCATCTGGAAAATAACTATTAGAAGAAAATATTTTCTTCAGATTTATCCTAGGGTTAGCAAAATCAAATTCAGCTGGACTGTGTAAGGTATTGTCATAACCAGTTCACAAACATACAGTATTAACAACCAATAGAGTACCAAAAACCAAGATCATGGCATCCGGCCCTCTCAATTCCTGGCAAATAGATGGGGAAGAAATGGAGGTAGTGACAGATTTTATCTTCCTGGGCTCCAAGATCACCACAGATGGGGACTGCAGCCAAGAAATTAAAAGACGCTTGCTCCTGGGGAGGAAAGCTATGGCAAATCTAGACAGCATACTAAAAAGCAGAGACATCACCTTGCCAACAAAAGTAGGTATAGTCAAGGCCATGGTTTTCCCAGTTGCAATGTATGGCTGTGAAAGTTGGACCATAAGAAAGGCTGAGCGCAAAAGAATTGAGGCCTTTGAACTATGGTGCTGGAGAAGATTCCTGCAAGTCCCCTGGACTGCAAGGCGATCAAACCGGTCAGTCCTAGAGGAGATCAACCCTGACTGCTCTTTAGAAGGCGAGATCCTGAAGTTGAAACTCAAGTATTTTGGCCACCTAATGAGAAGGAAGGGCTCACTGGAGAAGAGCCTAATGCTGGGAAAGATTGAGGGCAATAGAAGAAGGGGATGACAGAGAATGAGGTTGCTGGATGCAGTCACTGAAGCAGTAGGCGTGAGCTTAAATGGACTCCAGAAGATGGTAGAAGACAGGAAGGCCTGGAGGAACGTTGTCCATGGGGTGGCGATGGGTCGGACACAATTTTGCAACTAACAACAACAGAGTACCCTAGAATGCAAGAGTCTACAGAGAAGATGAGAAGAAGCCAAATTATGATGTGTGTGATTATGTAATCACTCAAAGGCCTTGCTGATGTACTTGTGTGACAATGTCTGGTGTAAGTACATCAGTCAGGGCCTTGGTGTAATGATGCCACTGTGTATGTGTCATTGTCATGTTTTGCTCTGAGCTCATAATAAAACATCCATAAAACTATCTGAACTTTTCTTAAATGGCACAGGGGAAATTAATACAAAACCCTTAGTTCCTTCGGATTCATGTCAGTGCTGCAAAAGTAGGTAGGATCGTAGCCCATCCAGAATTATATCTAAACCCAGCCATCAGAAGAAGTGAGCGAAGAGTTTTAATTATTTTTTAAAACATTCTCATAGCAAACAAAAGTAACCTAACTTGCCCTAACAGCTATAGAAGTCCATGAAAGAAGCAAGTCACAGCAATTGATTCATTTAAACCAGAATGGACATCGTAACAACAAAGACACTTCTCTGATGGCTTAGTTCAGAAAACAACACAACTTAATTTTTGCATTTGCAGTTTGAAAATTCAATAGTAATATTTTGGAATACAGATATCTGCAATGCCAGACATTGCTCAATGCATTATTTTACATTTGGCATTCTGCCTGACACACATACAAACTAAGCTCAATAAAACAGCTCACAAAACAACCACATTATGCTGTAATGCAACCCATGAATTCCAATGCCTGCATGGCAAAACATTTAAATACAGTAAAAGTAGTCCCCAACTTACAACAGTTCACTTAGTGACCATTCAAAGTTACAACGGCACTGAAAAAAGTGACTTATTTTTCATACTTATGACCATTGCAGCATCCCCATGGTCACGTGATTTACATTTGGAAACTTGACAACTGACTCACATTTATGATGGTTGCGGTGTCCTGGAGTCATGTGATCCCCTTTTGCGACCTTCTGGCAAGCAAAGTCAATGGGGAAACCAGATTCACTTAACAATCTTGTTACTAATTTAAGAACAGCAATGATTCGCTTAACAAATGTGGTGAAAAAAGTCATAAAATGGGGCAAAACTCACTTAACAAATTTCTCACTTAACAGCATAAATTTTGGGCTCAATTGTGGTCATACGTTGAGAACTACCTGGTTCTACTAGGTAGGAAGTAATTTTTTGCTTTGCCTGAAATGGTTCATGTTATGTATTGGGCCTTGCTGAAGTTATTCAGCAAGGCTCAGAAAGTCTGCAGAGAGGCTGGGCCTTGCTGAGTCATTCAGCAAGGCCCAGGAAGATTGGAAACAGTTGCAGAGACCCGGACAGACCACATGTCTGCCTGGGACCGTTGCAGAGACCCGGACAGACCACATGTCTGCCCGGGACCCAGACAGGCTGTCTCCAGCCTCGTGCGCATGCGCGAGGCGGGAGAATAGCCTGCATCGATTGGCTGAGCATTCCCTGGCTAGGGAATATAAGAAGGAGTGGCCAGTGTGGCCAGATTGTTGTTGTTAGTAGCTGATTCCTGTTGTTTCTGTTCAATCTACCAACATGCTTCTGTTCAGTGCAAGTACCAAATAAAGAACATCTTTTTGCATAAACTGCCTCGTCTCCATGCCTGTGTCGAGAACAGAACATTGGCGACGAAGGTGGGATTCGCTGCATCGGAAGGCTGCTACGATGCTGCTAGGCCTACTCGCCTAAAGGCCTGACGAGCGGAGAAGTGCGGCGTCCGATGGAAGCGACTGCCTGCCAGCATGAAGATGCTGGAGGTGAGCTCGGCTTCAAGGGATCCCTTCTCATGCCTTGACGCGGAAGGAATCGAGGAGAAGCCACCGCTTGCCAGTCCGAAGGCGCTGGAAGCAGGCTCGGCTGTGTGGGACCCCTTCTCCAAGAAGTACAGCGTCCAGGAGAAACAACCACCTGCCAGTATGAATACGCTGGAGGTGGGCTTTTGGCTGCGTGGGACCCCTTCTCCGAGAAGCGCGGCGTCCTGGAGAAGCAGCCGCCTACCAGTACGCAAACGCTGGAGGTGGGCTTGGCTTCGGGTGACTCCTTCCCATTCCTTCCTCCTTCCTTGCGGCGAGAGACATGGACGAGGCTATCGGGCACAGCACTGTTCAACACTTCGCGACCGAGAACCCTCCAGCTGCAGTCCCCGTCCAGTGAGAAGTCGTGGCCTCTGGAGACGAATCCGAGGACAGACTTCAACCAGGACGGCAAGAAGACTGCAAGAGCGCAGAGGGCCACCGCCTGCATCCCTTCGATGTTTCGGCTGTGGGGGTCGCCACAGGAGAGCCGACTGCCATTCTCCTTCTGCTGTTGCCGGGCATGTGGCAGGCAAGGCCACATCGCATCAGCCGGTTTGGGTCGCCAGATACACAAGCCCCCTAATGAGTTGCCTCTGAAAGGTACCATGGTCCCCAGCCAATCCAGGGTAGGTTTCTGCGCGTCCCGTGGGGGTGTGTGTAAGACAGGGACTCACAGGCCCCTTAAGACACAACTGCGCATAGTTGTTAAGTTGCAGGGAGTTCCCCTGGCTATGGAGCTGGACACAAGGTCCGCTCTTCCTAGTGCTGCTGACACCTTTAATACAGGGTGTTCCAGGGGGGGCTCACGAGTCCAGCTCAGGCCCTCCAAGTTTTTCCTCCTGGATTTTCAGGTTTCAAGAGTCAGTGCGCAGGGGGAGGCCACGCTAAGAGTTCAGCGTAAGGAATGCGATGGCCGCCATTCCATGGTCAATACTGGCCAAAGTTCTTTGCTGGGGTTGTTACTACTAACAAACAGTCCCCACGCACAAGCCTTGCTGGGGTTGTTATTACTTACAAACAACCCCCCACACATTATATCTTCTAGAGTGCTGAGATGCTCTATTTTCTTAGCAGCTTGTGATTATAACCTGGTTCACAAACCAGGTACTGAGAGGGGCCACACTGCTGGCCTGAATAGGTTACCTCTTAAGCAAGTAGAGGCAGACCCTGCTCCTGCTGTACACATTCCTTCTATGCAGGACTTACCTGAATCTGCCCTCAATGCTAGGGATGTGGCTGCTGAAACTGCCACTGATCACACGCTTGCACGCGTGCTGACGTATGTTGTCAGGATGGCCTGACACGTGTCCTGGTACTGAATTCCAGAGTTTCTGGCGCAGGAAGCACGAATTGTCCACATTTAAAGGGTGTATCCTGTGGGGCAACAGAGTACTCATTCCGGCCTCATTGAGGACTAGAGTACTGCTCTCTCTTCATGAGGGACATCCAGAAATCACGGCCAGAAATGCCCCAGGGCCCTGTACATAGGTGGGAGGAGACACTTACTCCTTGGTCATGCGTTCATATTGATTATGCTGGGCCCTTTCAGGGGCAATTCTTCCTCCTCCTCGTGGATAGCCAGTCCAAATGGCTAGAGGTTGTTCCTGTGTGTTCTACTACTACTGCCAGGACCATCCAGGTGCTCAGAGGAATCTTCGCTTCACATGGTTTTCCTGATGTTTGAGTATCAGACAATGGTCCAAAATTACCTCTTCTGAGTTTCAGGCATTCTCCAAGACAGCATGATCCGGCATGCCACATCTGCTCCTTTTCATCCTGCCACCAACGGTCAGGCTGAACGCATGGTGCGCACCACCAAAGACACATGCAAGAGAATCACTCAAGGACCCTGGCAGCACAGGTTAGCTGATTTTCTTCTCACACACCGCACCACACCATGCATGACTACAGGAAGAGCCCAGCTGAATGCCGCTGAGGTCGCAGATGCATTACGAAGCTGGACAGGCTGCACCCAGACCGGGTGGCTACACAGGCATCATGGCTGCAGGCACCTCGAGACTCCAAGCGGTTTCATCAATAAAGGGGTTACCTTAACACTTGGTTGTATGTATCATGTTACTGTAAAGGAAAACCATCTCCTTATTGTACCAAAGAGAATGCCTATGTTGCACATGTATTAGTCACTGTAAAGAGTTACATCAGAGAAGCCTGCAGAGAGGCTGGGCCTTGCTGAGTCATTCAGCAAGGCCCAGGAAGATTGGAAACAGTTGCAGAGACCCAGACAGACCACATGTCTGCCCGGGACCATTGCAGAGACCAGGACAGACCACATGTCTGCCCGGGACCCAGACAGGCTGTCTCCAGCCTCGTGCGCATGCGCGAGGCAGGAGAATAGCCTGCATCGATTGGCTGAGCATTCCCTGGCTAGGGAATATAAGAAGGAGTGGCCAGTGTGGCCAGGTTGTTGTTGTTAGTAGCTGATTCCTGTTGTTTCTGTTCAATCTACCAACATGCATCTGTTCAGTGCAAGTACCAAATAAAGAACATCTTTTTGCATAAGAAGGCCTCGTCTCCATGCCTGTGTCGAGAACAGAACAGTTCACATCTCTTAATATGTTTTAAACTAACACTTTTTCATCCCATCTCCCTTAATTAGCACCAGCAAATGATAACAGGAATGATAACCGTGTTTTTTGTTATACTGAATAATGTATTTCCTTGGCTTGGACCTAACCTAAAAAACAATAACAAACCAATCATTGAATATTGGAACACTCAAAACAGTATGTAAAGAATGTCTTTATTTTTTTCCCCTAAAGTTGAGACAAGTACAGAACGTATAATTCTGAGCTTGAGACAGGATATTTTGTTCTGACTTTAGAATATAAAAAAAATGGATTTTTGAATTCAGAACCTTTCAAACTGTAAACATTATGCACAAAACTAATGTAGTGGAGCAACAAGGTAGACAAACACAGATTTCTAGCACAGCTTTCCCTAACCTAGCATCTTCCAGATAGTTGTGAAGTGGGCTAAAAACCATGGTACAAAGAAGCAGCTAGATGTTGATGTAGTGAGACAGCATTAAAGTAACTAAACCCCATTGAACTTTAAACATATACTTCCTATCTTTCCATGAAAGGCTTATAAAAATAAATGATTCAGAATATGAAAATAGAAATTAGCGTTTCAATTAAAAAAAATAAGGCTTCAGGGAATGTACATTTAAATCAAACCCAAAGGATTATAAAATAAACATTTTAAAATCTAATCTGCTGGTATATTAAATGTCTGTAGGCTGTTGGAAAGTTTACATTGTGGGGGGTAGGCCAAGAGGGGTAAGTGAAAGAGGCCTCTCAGGAATGACTTCCATCCAATTTTGAATGTTTACTCGTTGTTTACTTGCTATTAGGCATCTCAGTCTGATGCCCTTCAACTGCTCTGGAAAGACCATGGATAGGATTCTAGGAGCTGCAGTTCCAGCATCTCTGGAGGATACCCAGTTGAGGAAACCTTTTGACTGCTTCCTTTGTGGTTTCACTCTCCTTTATTTCCCTCATATTATTCAGCACTTTTCAAGTGTAATTCTTTGCAATGTTTCCGAACTAAAGAGAAACTGTTATTTGGAAAACCTTATTGATCTCTATAAATTCAACGTTCAAAAGAGGTCACTGAGCGGCACGTATGATTTTAGTGATTGGCTGCATTGCCCCCCACATGCGCACCCCAGTTGCATTATTCTCCCCCCTCCCATAAATATATTTGCTGTCTCCCAACTTTTTCTTCTTCTCTTTTAATCAGTCTCTCCTCTCCCTCCCTGCACTTTCTCATTCACGGTAGTTTAAATCCATAATGCAACACTTAGTTCATCTTCTGTATTGGAAATCGGTCACAATTACAGTATTTCCTCTGAGTCCAAGTGAAATAATGTCAACATCTTTCCAGTGGACTGAAATGACACAGATGCTTGTTCTTTTGTGTTCATTGACCTGCTTTCCTCCAGGATGCTTCTGTACAGAGGTTGCTTTGAAAGTTCAGCTATGGGCTCCCTGCCACAAAATGTGCTCTGCTTAGCTGAAAGCTCACCGAGGACAATATAACAGCAGACACAGATGGCTCAAAGCTTTGCTTTCAATATTTCATTCAGGACTGCTAGTATAAGTCAAGACTCTTTTCCACATGTTTATCATGAGTTCAGTTTCCAAAATGGAATTTTGGGGAACATACAAGTCAGATACAGGGGAATTATGCAATTAAGATTGATTGATTGATTTTGTGCCATAGTCGATGTTGACTCTTAGGAACCACACACTGTAGATAATTTTCCTCCAGAATAATCTGACCTTAATCTGGTCCTTCAGTTATCCAATAAGTGCCTCCAATACTGCTCTAATTAAATCTATCCCTCTTGCTGCTGGTCATTCTCTTGTTTTTCCTTTTAGTTTTCTCAGAATAATTGTCTTTTCAAGGAAGCTGTTCTTCACATAATATGTCCAAAATATAATTTGAGCCTAGTCACTTGTGTTTTGACTGGGAACTTAGGGTTAATTTATTCTATGATTCATTTGGCAATATATTGTAAAAGATCTGAGAAGTCCAGTAAAGGTTAGATTTGCTGATATTTTTAAACTGACTACTCTAGTTTAATACAGTGTTTTTTTATTGCAATCTCATTTCATTCATGCTCCTTTCATTAATTTATCAGGATGCTCAAAGTGAAAACAAACTAGTTTTTTTTAATGGATAGGTTCCTCATATGATTATAGAAATGACTATTTTTTCTCCTATGCATCTCTTCTCAAATCTGATTCTCTTCAGATGTGTTAAGTTATTACCCTCATCATTCTAGCGCATTGCCCTACTGTTCAGGAATGATAGTTGTTGTAGCCTAACACATATACAAACAATGCAGGTTTTAGTAAACCTATTTTATAGAATATTAGGGTTTGAACCAGCGAAAAAATCGCACATTCCAGCATTGGTTAAAATCTTGTAACTGTTAAATCTACAGTGTGTTCAGTCTTTGTTAAGAAGTCAAATGGTATTTCTAATTGCTTAGCTGTTTTTAACCCCTAAAGGTGTTCGATATTTTTGAAACTATTAAATTTCCCTGAGTGTTGGTACTAACTTCCTGTCTGAGGGCCTGCACTCAATTTTTGCTATTAGCAGGTAGGAAGGACAGATGATCTTACATTGGATTTTCAATGGGTCCTGATCTAGAATAACATTTCCTATCCTCCAGTGATGATGTGCATCAGGAAGGAATCCAACAATTAAATTCATATAATAAGTGTGTCTAATTTAGGGAAGGAGCCATTAAAGAATCAGGAATTTTAGTAGGAAGTAGGAAAATGAGAAAAGAAACTGGGTAAGACAGTGGGAGATGGAATGGTACTTTATTTGTTAAACTTTCATTAAGTCAGACTATACAGACAGGATATTTAATTCTTAAAACAGGGCAGAGAACGTGCAACAACAGCAATAACCCAAGCCAGGATTATTAACAGGAGCTGCAGTTTAGAAAGACCTGAAATCCCGTATTTGCATTACATATTCTGTCACAGATATTATACCTGCTGAACCACTTTTGAAGTCGTGCTTCAGAAAGGGGCATTCCAGGATGCCTCTGGAACACAATATATTCAGGTACTTCAACTGCAATGTCTTTCTTAAAAACAGTTTTTAATTAGAACCAATTTTTGTGTGTGTGAGAAACCAGGAAGGGCAGGATGAAGTCATTCATACTTCTGGCAATTTTTTTCTGAAAACCCAGTGAGCTTACCAGCTAATCTTGTGCTTTTGTCAGCATGTCCTTTTCCCGTGGATGAAATTTTAACATTGATTCCATATAGGAAAGGAGCATTTTGAGGACCCTCTGAGCAAACATGACAAAATATGGGTAGCAGCTGGGCACAACTGAATATGAAACTTATTTTGGCTAAGTTTCATGTATTATGTTTTTCATTATCACGTACTGACATCTACTGGCTACTTACTGCATTATTAGAGTAGCCTTTAATAGGTATTCCAAAAGCTTGATTTTAAGAATCCCAGGCCACATCCAAGTGAATTTTATATACATTCAGGTTGCTTGTGTTCTCAGCAACA
The DNA here is from genome assembly GCA_023970755.1 of Azemiops feae. Lineage (NCBI taxonomy): Eukaryota > Metazoa > Chordata > Lepidosauria > Squamata > Viperidae > Azemiops > Azemiops feae. The sequence continues at coordinate 2,753,588 of JALGBA010004281.1, read as the reverse complement.
GTTGTGAAGCTGCAATCCTTCTTCACTTTGGATTTTCTGAAGTTGGGCATATATTTTCTACTGAATGTTATACAAGGTATAAAAAAAATCAGGGTTCATTTAGAACAACTTTGATTCTTTATCACAATGTTCTCACCATGTTGATTGTAGAGGCATGCCATTTCCCCCCTTAAAAGAAATTGCTGAAGACTTTTTTTTTTTTTTTAAAGCAATTAATGCCTCCTAGGGTGGAAAAGGTTATAACATTGCTTCTGAAGCTTGGCAACTCCACCAATTTACAGTCTGACATAGTCTTGAAATGGAGGTGATCTGGGGCAATACTGAATCTTCCAACAATTGAATGTGGTGTGCTGTACAATCATCTTCTCTACTTATAATAATTCTAATGAAAGGTAGTGCAGTTTTCTGATTTCCATCATATGTCCAACAGTGATACTTCTAGATGTTATGAGACTTCAACTTCCACCTCCATATTAAGGAAGTCTAATTTATATTCTTGCTATGGGTAACTTGTTGTATCTATGAAACTGTCTGTTTCTTTATTGGCCAACCTGGTCCTTGCATTTTGAGAAGATGTCTTGTTAATTGCATCAAAGTCTGTTGATGCAGAGTAATAGTATAGAGGATGAGAATACTTATAATTGTGGAGCCAGTTCAGGAGAAATGTCTTCCCATAAGCATCAGCTGGACACCTTGCATGGAATATTTATGCTCTTATGCAGTTTCTGAACTTTTGGGGTGGGGGGAGTTTACCTAGGCATTTCTTTGATTTCTCAGTCTATCTGATTGTTAGCTGCCCTAGAAAAGCTGTCAACCATATTATTTTCAACTTTGTGGATTTTGAGTTATTGTTTTATCCTTGTAATTATGATTGTTTTAATGTACTCTAACTAAACTACTTTGGTATTTTATGCTACAGTATAAATCAGTATCTACATATTAAGTAAAGAATACACATAGTTCTCGATTTACAACTGCAATTAGGACCAGAATTTCTGGTTCCCAAACACCCAAATTTTGATCACATGATTGTTTGTATGCTGTGACAGTTTTACGTGCAAGGGCTGGCTGTAACTCACTTTTTTCCCCAGTGCCATTGTAACCTTGAACAGAAGTTAAATGAATAGTTCTCTGTTCATGTCAGAGACATGTTTTAAGGCATTTTTGGGTTGAAAGTATTAACTGGTAACATCACCATTGCCTGGGGGATGTCCATGGAGGCTCCTTTCATAACCCAATGGTTGTAACCCAAGGACTACCTGAAAACAAATTTTAGAACTAGATAAATTATGAACAAAAAGTGAAGAATCTTCAGTTTTCTGACTGGGTAGTATGTCAATAACCACATCTACCTTCAAGACATGATGAGTAATGGAAGGACTGAATTGATTTCTTCGTTCATACTTGGTATGAGGTTTCTCTAATCATGCTTGCTGGGGAAAGAAGAACATCTAAGGCCTTAAAGACTGCGGTCCTCCTTTGGACACTGTTCCCTGTTTGCTTTTGGAAAAAGTTTGAACTCTTCAAAAATGTTTGGATGTGGATTTGAATCCATAGTCAACATACTTGGTATTTTTTTGTTACTTTTACTTGAAAAGCTTAACTGGACTCTAAGGGGGGAAAAGCTTACCCTAAAAACATGGGAACTATTTTAACTATTTTTGGCACCTTGTTGTAGTTACTGAAGCAAATTATAGGACATCAATAAGACAGAGATTTTTCTGTTCCTTCAATACTGCACACTTTTAGCTGTTGGTTGAGAAATGGCAGAGAAGCGCACAGCACAACAACAGCAGGCTATGCATTTATGTAACTGCATGCTGCATTGGAGAAGAAGAGGAACTCAGCTGCCATTTTAGTGATAGCAGCACTGAGGCCACAATCATGTTTAGCTCTGTGCCAGCTTTCATTAAGATCAGCAGAGTCTTATTTGCAATTAGATACATACTCTTGGTTTCCATTATGGCTCTTCCAGACATAGTGCACAGAGGTCTGAGCATTGGCCACTAGACCTTTGCTGTTGTTTTTAAAGCACTGCATAAATAAATGAATGAACAAATGTTTTCAAATGTTGGACTGTTTTTTTTAATTTAACCCAATTAATTACCCGTTTGGAATAAATTTCTGCTATAAAGTCTCTTCATTTTCTAAATATTAATTTGGAAAAAAGGGAATTTTCTGCTTTTATTAGCAGTGCTTGCAAGAGACAGAGAAGCAGCCAAGGGGAGAAGGTCCACTATTGCTCTCGTTAAGATAAATGTTACTAATAATGTTTTTGTCTTCTCCAAACCTGAACGATTTGGGTTGCACTTTTTGCTCCTCCTTTCACCCTCCCCATCTTTGTTTCAGGAAAGAAAAGAAAGGATCCTTTGTCTATGGAGATTCTCAATCATCCAGGTCACGGTTGTCCCAAAGGTGCTTTTGAAAAGGCAACTGGACTTTCTTGGGTTTTTCTTTGAAAACATTTCATTTCTCATTCAGAAAGCTTCTTCAGTTCTGACTGAATGGTGAGGAATAGAAATCCTTCTACTCTCCACCATTCAGTCAGAACTGAAGAACCTTCTTGGATGAGAAGGGAAACATTTTCAAAGAAAAAAACCAAGAGCCTCCGGTTGCCTTTTGAAAAGCACCTTTGGGACAAAGGATCCTTTGAACTGTAGAACAAAACTACTAATGCATACAAGAAATACAATATAAATGCTAATGAGATTGTAGTAGTAGTAATGGTGGTAGTGAGGACGGAAGAGGAATGTGTGCATTTATATCATATAAGCACTCCAGTTAGTGATCATTTCTGACACAAACATAGGAAAAATTCTTAAATGGGACCATCTCCAAAGAGAATCTCAGCATTTTACATCTAGCTTAAGAGAGATGCAGAAAATAAGAAGTCACATCTTTTATCCAGAAATTTCAGTTAAATTCTTTTAGATCAATGGACTAAAGCTGGGTTAGGATAGATTTAAGGTTAGAGTTCAGTTTAGGGTTAATAATTCTTCAGAAGGTGGCCAAGAAGACCATGAACTTTTTTTCTGAACCAATTCCACATGGACAATTAAATATATATTGTAGGCTGTCCATATACACAAATAATTTTATACCAGAATGGTGCAATGATTAAGATATTGGACTAGGACTGGGGAGATCAAGGTAACTCAGTTATGGGATTTCATGTATGACTCTTTCAGCATAATCTATCTCCCAGATTTGTAGTGGTGGAAAATAGGAGGAAATGCTGCTCAATTCACTTATTGCGTGAAAGATAAAATACTAATTATTATTATTTCTAACTGTGTGCCTTCAAGTCAGTGTGGACTTCTGCAACTGCCTGAACTGCAGTTTCCTTGGCATCATTTTTGGAACTGGTTTGCCATTGCTTCCTTCCTAGGGCCGGGAGAAATTGACTGGCCCATGGTCACCCAGTTGGCTTTGTGCCCAAGGCAAGACTAGAAATCATGATCTTAACACAACTTTTTAGTTTCTAACCTGATGACTTAACCACTGCACTGGCTCTCTGTTAACTAATTACTATTTCTGTTTTCCACCAAAATAATAAAAAGCCCTACCAAACTGTCAAGGTCAAGATAAAGTCCACAATTTATTTTGTGCTTTCCACAAATAAGTTTTTGCATGTTTTTTTAAATACTTCATGAATAAACTTGTCAGCCTATTAATATGCAACGTGCATCCTACACTTTCTTTCTTTCCGTCTTTTTTTCTTACCACTTTTCAATACGATATTGAAAAACAAAATAAAATAACCGTCACCTCATAATACAAGCTAGGAGACATTGCCTGCTTCTCAAAAGATGGTCATGGCTTTTGATAGACCAGACAAAACACTTGAGAGCATCTGAGCAAGTAATAGGGCCAGGAATCCTATTGTTGAGGTGGCTTTAACTCTCCTTGAAAGCTTCAAGACAGTAGCGAGTTGAGGTGCAAACACTACAACAAAGGAAATGAAATGAAAGAGGTTAAATAATCCCAATTAACTTCCTTTTAGCTGGAAGTGAGTCTTTGTTTTGATTTCAAGGTTTGCTTTAACGTTGTGTTTGTGCTGGGTACTTATTATCCTTTGGGCTCTTCTAGTTTTGTTGAGAATTGATACTTGCTTAATAATTCCAGCACTTCAGGCTGATCTGCATTTCCTGCTTGCTCTAGAAGACAAGGACAGGCTGCCTATGTTTCAGGAGAACTGGAAGGGATGACATCATCTTCAGTGATCTGCACCCAAGTTTTCTGGATCCAGATAAAAATTAGTGCTTCGGGGAAAAATAGGGCGGTCAGCTTTTCCATCTGCTATGCTTTGTCCCATCCTATACAAATGGTTTTGTTCCAATTGGTCTCTGCCTTTGATAGCCATTTTGCACAGGGCTGCTGGACTGCCTTCCATGAATGACTGGACCTTCCTTGTTTATGTTTTTGTTTAACAGTTTCAGTAGTGGAAGGGCCATTTATTTGCTATTTCTTTTTTTTTTTTAATGGGTGAAATTGAAAAGAGATTTGCCAGGTTTTCCCTTCTAGCCCAAATGACAGGAAAAGCTGTACAATAAAACTGTTGTCATTTCTCCCCCTACTTGGCCTCAAAAACATGCCCCCAGGAGAAAAGCAACACAAAACTACTGAAAAGAAAAGCCCTCATTCTTCAAATGTACCTTGAGGACTCTTGTCAGCTGGACTTGGATATAAGAAACCTGAGTACAGATTTTGGCTGTGTGTGCGTGTGTGCGTCTCTCTCTCTCTCTGTGTGTACATGTATACATGTGTGCAATTTTTGGAGAACTACTACCTTCTGCTTTCCAGTGGTTGTGGTTATTGTGTTATAATTAATAGACAACTGCTAAAGCTCTTTTTTTACAACTCCTGTGATTTCACACACATTTAATTAATCATCATTTTCATATTGATTATAGGCATCCCTTCTTAACCATGATAATAACTGAATGACATAACATTTGGCATCACATTATGATGTGTGTGTGTGTGTGTGTGTGTGTGTGTGTGTTAGTCTCTTACCTCATCCACTATCAGACCATGGGCTATGCTATCTTTTATCTGACCATTCCCTAGGCAGCATCTCTTTGTCCAATCTCCCAAAGTCTTTCCCACATACCATGAACTACCATAGATCCCAGGCTGTGGATAACAGGCTATGGAAACTATTGCCCATTTTAAAATCAGTGTAGCATTCCTTAGGACACTATGGAATTGAAAATGATGGTGGAAGGACCAATGACATAAGACAGGGAGAGTCTTGTTACAGCTTTGATGAGTTATGTCTGCTGGGAAATGCACATGTCCTAAAGCTGAACCAGGACAAGAGACATGGCAGACTGAAACCAAGAGATGTGGAGTCATCCAAGGCTCAGAGAACTATGGGGATCAGAGCTAGAAACCTGGTGGCTTAAGGACAAGCCTAGTGGATTCTGATGGCTCAAAGATAGGACCATAGAATAGTTAGAAACCTACCAGAATCATTTTACTGCCTTTAAGCCCCATTTTCACATATCTGACAGTTTCTACATCTGAACCACTTGTGGTTGATTGTAAGATCACAGGTATGTCAACATTCTTGCAGTTTTGCTCTAGCATTGTCTATGTCTGTATTTTCCTACTGCCATCTAATCCCGAAATGGCTATTTGGATATGGATTATGCCAAAAGTCAAATTAAATCAATAACATAAGCACTGTTGACTCAAGATATATTTTAGGTTTGTACAAACTGATTCTGTATCTCTGTGGATAATGTCTATAGGGCAAGAAACCATTCCTTGGTCCTCTCCTTCATATATCAGACTGCTCTTACAACATAAGCACCAAGCATTAAAATAGAAAAGCAGAAAGGTTTATCCTGTATCCATGAGCTGGAATTTTAAAAGACATACCCATCTATTTATCTTTATATCTGAATTTAGAGGCTAATCTTGTTGTGCTAATGTATAACAAGTGGATTTTTGGCCTAGAAGGATTTCAAATTCAGTATGTTCCCAGCATGAAGACCTTAATGTGTCTTTATTTCAGCATGTTTGAGTCCAAGCTGCTGCTGTTTTTCTTTCTCCTCCTCTTCTAAAGCAATTTTATGTTCTTTTTCAAATTCCCAGTGAAGTATAATCTCATGGTGAAATATCTGCATGGCGTAGTTTTATATTTCTACTTTTTAATTACATGCAAAAAGAAATAGGGCTTAATTTAATGGGTAGTTCTTCAGTTTCTCTTCCAGGAATCTGCATGAAATTTGCTTTTCAACTTTTTACTCAGAAAAATCAGGAAATTACATCCAGGCTGTTACATACAATTCTAAACAGCTCAGTGAATTAGATTGCCAATCGTGCTTTGTCTATCCTGATTGTGACCTGGAAACATGTTTAACCTGGGTTAATTAGTTAGTTCATTTTCTAAGCACAATACATAGAAGCAAAATATTATTAGTAACTCTTTCTGGTAGCCCTATTTTTTTCTCCACAATGGCTGGTCCTGAGTTCAAGAAATGTTACAAGGGAAAAATATGCCAGTTACAGATCCCAGCAATTCCATTTAATTCCTATCCAACTGGCTTCAACTCACCCTGCTCCTAATCCAATCAGCGGGGGGCTCGAAGAGGCATTTTCCCCTCTAGACCCAATAAGTCCCAACATTCTTCCGGTATCAGATAACACACATTTACTGGGTTATTTGAATTTGATACAAAGTTAAGAACAGTTCTATTTTACTTTGTATTTTAAAACAATAACAATAAAAATCTCCAACCAGATTTACACAGATTCATTATCTTTACAATAATGATTGAACTCAATCATTATTATAAAGACATTGAATCTGTGTAAATCTGGTTGCATCATGTTTGAATCAAAGTATCTGTAGGGTTGTGGCATTTTTTTTTCACCCATCCCAACAGTTTCCTTAAAGGGACAATATATTTTCAACCATAGTAACTACACAAACACATAATACATGCAGCAATCTAGTCCATTTATTTAAATAGGGGGTCATAGGGCTGGAAGTGACCTTGGTTTTCTAGTCCATCCTCTTGCCTCAGGGGGTTCTCATATCATTTTGGTCAAATGTTTGCCCAATCTTTTCTTGAAAACCTCCAGAAATTGAACACCCACAACATTGGGAGGCAAGTTGTTCCAAATAGTTCTCATTGTCAGGAAATTCCTCCTAATATCGAGGCTGATCTCCCTCTGATCAGCTTCCACCCATTACTTTTTTGTCCTACTCTCAGGTCTATGCTGAATAAATCAATGCTCTCTTCCCTGTGGCAGTCCTTCAAGTATTGGAAGACGACTATCATGTCTCAGACCAGTCTTCTCTTCATAAAGCTAAGCATAACTAGTTCCTTTATCTGTCCTTCATCGGATTTAGCCTCCAGATCCCTTATCATCTTTATTGCTCTTCTCTGCACTCTTTCTAGGGTCTCAGCATTTTTTTTGATTAAATGTGCATAATATTATATAATCCCCCCCTATACTTATTTAAAAGTAAATTCCATTTATTTATATGGTCCTTAGATCTAAATAAACACACATGGTCCCTATTGCCTAGTAGAATATGGTTTATTTGTTTTCTAAATAGATGCACACATTAGTATGAGTGTTTGCATGTGTGTTTGTGCATTTTAATTCATTATACCTATATTCGGCAGAAATCTGTCTATCAAACATGTTAATTCCCTACTAAAGAGGTAAGGGGCAGGAGAAATGTTCATCTAATTTAAAAGAAATTAGTTGTACGTTCTTCTCTGAAAAGCTTCATTAGTATGTATTTTCACATAATTCAATTAGGCAAAATACATACAAATGCCAGCAGTGCTGTTCCTATTCAGGGAGTGTTGGTGAGGCTTTAAACAGATCTGAAACAAAAAATTGCATAAACGGCATGTAATGTCCTGTGCATACAAAGATACCTTCAGGGTTCTAATAAATTCATGAAACTTTTAAAAGCATGATTTCCTAGCAGGCAATCACTTTTAATTAAGAGGATCACCTACAGCAACACATGTCCTTCAAAAACTTACATTTTTTCCCCATTTTTTTGAATTTCAAAGTTTCTGTAGTAAAAGTTGAATTGCTGAGTAGCTTAACCTCAAACAGCTCTCAGGCTTTCATGACAGTTACAAACCACTGGTGGTGCCTCCTTTTATAGGAAGAAAAGATTCTTAACACAACAGAGAAAGAAGGAAATCTCTTTCTACATTTAGCTAGAAGCAAGCATTCCCTCCAGAGGTCAGAAAAGTTTTCTCGAGTTAAAGATTTTTTTTAAGGACATTGTAGCTACTTGAACAAGTAGTCTCTGTAATTTTCCTTAACCATTAAATACACAATTAATGACTTGAACAAGTAATCTCTGATTATTTCCTTTATCCACTAAAAATATAAATTGATGGCAATCATGCTTTCATAAATTTTAGGTTTCACTGTTTTATTTTTAATAAAACGGGAAAGTTGGTAGAAAATCATCAGTATGACTAAATAAATATAAAATGGATGCAGCTTGACTATAGATTTTAAAAGAACAATGTAATGCTCCCATTAGACAGCACGTTAACATTCCTCCTATTTTTTTTAAAATGGCAAACTTCTTTTGTAAAAAAGAAATCTTAGCAGATGGGGGTGGGGAAGGAGCTAACATTTCAACCATGTATGGTCAGTTGACCACTCAACAATTAGCTTTTAAGCACCTTAAACTGACTATGATTGGACTAGGACTTCTGATTCTCTAAACATTAGTGGCTCTATGGTGCCTTCTGATAGCTTTCCTGCCAATAGGACTCTGGTAAAGGCTGACTTCTTTGTTCTCTGGAAAGAGAGAAAGATCAGAACTCCTTTTGGCATGAGAGGGTGGTCTTTTCCCATGACCCTAAATTCTGGATTCCTCAGAGCATCGGCTTCAGGCTGCTTTTATTAATGTCAGGTCCATGTGTATTAAGACTTTTCTCCTCATGATTTAATTATGGGGAAGCAAAACATCTGCATATAATTCTGAGATTTGGCTGAAGGAGGGAGGGTTGCCCTGCCCAATATCTCTCCAACCAGATTTTAGTGTCCAGCAGCTGTGACTTCAAGACTAGGAAAGGGAGCTGATGGAAATCCTCCTGGAGAGCTCAATGGTGACCAGATATTCTATTTTATAGTTTGATGAAAATTTAGCTCCTGGCACAAGCTGGGGAAATTTCTGGGGATTTAAGAAGGGATGAATACCTCTTTGAGAAGGAGGGTTATGCTTTTGTTGTCATCTCTTGTTTGACCATGTCCAGCTTGCCTTGATTCATGGATCTTATATTCCAGGTTCCTATGGAGAAAAGATCTTTACAGCATCGGACTTTCCTTTCACCACCAGATGCATCCACAGCTGAGCATCCTTTTGGCTTTGGCCCAGTCGCTTCACTCTTTCTGGCGCTACTAGTACTAGCCCTCTGCTCTTCCCCAGTAGCATATTGGACACCTTCCGACCTGAGGGGCTCATCTTCCAGCGTCATATCTTTTTGCCTTTTGGTACTGTCCATGGGGTTTTCACGGCAAAGATACTGGAGTGGGTTGCCATTTCCTTCTCCAGTGGATCACATTTTGTCAGAACTCTCTGCTATGACCTGTCCGTCTTGGGTGGCCCTGCACAGCATAGCTCATAGCTTCATTGAATTACGCAAGCCCCTTTGCCACGACAAGGCAGTAATCCATGAAGGAGAGGGTGATGCTACTTTCCCTAAAAGAAACCTCCATAGGCTATACCTCAACCTAGCTATTTTGGATTACATCTAACCCAATCTCTCTTGTAGAGTACCTAGTAGGGAAATAACTACAAAGGAACTTGGAGGGGATGGATTATTTAATCCCTTCCATTCTAAGTTCATATTGAGGCATGAGAGAGAAATTGTTTTGATCATACTTGTGGATGATCTGAGACAGAACCTGGATGCAAGAAGTATGGTTGCTTTGGTTCTGCTGGATTTCTCAGTGACATTGACACTGTTGAAAGTAAAATCTTCATCAGGGTCCAGTCCAAGCTGGGAATAAACAAAATGGAGACTGCTTTAGAAAGAAGGTTGTAGTTTATTGAAGAGCAAAACCAGACAGAAGCGTGGCTCTGGGAAAATTGACCACATGGAGCAGGGAGTGGTGGGTTTTTATACCTTCTTGGGCTTTTGTGTTTGGAGTTGTTCCTGTGGCATGAACTTTGATCTGAAGTTCAGTGTGCCTTTCTGGTATTCTGATGGTGTTGGGTTAATCCTATTATGTCCTAAAGGTCATATCCTGCTTCCCTGGGGCTGTGGCTGATGGCTATGTCCTTTGTTGGATTTTTTTGAATGAGGGGTTGTTAGTTCTAGGGATCTTTGTCTTTCTAATCCCATCAACTCTAAGCTTCCTGGTGCCAATCTTTCTGAAAGGATTATGATATCTGCATTTCTACAGAGCTGGTTTTTGCTTGGGGGAGGGAGACGTGGGGCTATTAAGAAAAACTTTTTAAGATCCTTTGAGGAAATATAATATTCTGTCTTTTTAATATTTCCTTCTCTGGGGGGCTGACTTCCCACAATACTATTGACCATAATATCCTTCTAACTTGCCTATGATATTAGAGGTCAGGGTCACTGTTATGTAATGGTTTCAAGCAGGTGGTGATGGAAAAGAGAGATTGAGCCCACTTTATTGTGGGGTGCCCAAGTACTCAGAACAATCCCCCATTTATAAAAAAAATTCTATGTGAAATTGCTGTGAGAAGTTATGAATTGGTTCAGAGCACAATATCATATATTTGCTGATGATACCCAATTGTATGTTTCTACTCTGGACTGAGCAGGAAATGCATATAAATCCTGGTCATGACTAGTTGTGTGTCAGACTGCACGGGAAGAAACAAACGCAGGTTGAATTTCACCAAGAGAGAATTGTTGTTTATTCAAAAGCCTTTTGTTTCCATGTTAGTTCAACTCAGGCTCTAGACAAAGTTGCATTTCTCTGTAGGTTGCATAGTCTGAACAGTTGCATACTCTGAAGGTTCTCCTGGATCCTGCTAGATCAGTGGATAGAAAGCATAGACATTTCCCCAGCTTTTGCTGGTACAGCACTTGCCATTTATTTTTCTGGAACAGAAGACTCTGGCAACAGTAACTCATGGCTTTATCATCTTAAGGGGCTTCCCTTCAAGACAGCTGTGAAAAACACAGTTGCCTGCTAAAAGTAGAGAGATAAGACCCACAGCAGAATAACAACTATTGTAGGAGCTTCATTGAGCTGCAATTCAAGTTGCTGGTTATTACGTATGAAGGTCTTTATACTGGTAGCTTAGTTCCAGTTATCTATGGGATCATCTCTCCCATATAGAATCTGCCCATCCTATACTGAAGACTCTCCCCATGTGCAGAGAAGGAGACTAGGTTTTGTAAACAAGTCTTGTCAGTGTTTGCTCCAAGCCTATGGAAAGCCTTTCCTTTCCCAATGTTTTAATTATTTGTGTATTCAGTAAGACAATGCTTTCACCAAGCATCCGGAAAACAAGGAAAACGTTGGAACTGCCTTTTCTCTGCCAGTTATTTCAGAGCTTCATTTTACTATGATTTTAATGGACTTGGTTGGATTTTTCTAAGTGTCAATTGCCAGACTTTTTGATAGGAGCAGCATGTAAGAGATAAATTAATTTAATTTAATTTAATTTAATTTAAATCAAATTAAATTGATAAACATTTTGCCTGAGAACTGTGATAATGCATTCCTCCATGTCAAATATCACTATTCACCAGTGTTATGAATGTGTGAAATCAAGTAAAGCCTTGAGGTTTGTTGATTTGGGATGTAATCTGGATCAGCAGGATATTATGGTTGAGGCAGTATGTTTGCAATACTATTCTATAATCCTAGAATAGATGTTTGTCTTATGTAACCCAGTAGACCAATATCTTCAACAGCAACAAAACAGAGCAAAAGTTGACACACAATACAAAGCAAATTAGCTGCCAAGCCCAGAGGAGAATGTCATTTAATACAACTTTGTTTTGCTTGGTTAGTTTAATTGAATATTAGATTTCTATCCTGAATTGATAGTAGCAGCATTTTGGGGGCATTGGATACATTTGGAATCTTGAAAAGATGTCTCATAAAATATCTGTCATGGGACAGTGCTTTATACTATCTTCAACTATTTTAGTTAGCTAAAAAAATCTAACACTCTGATGGTTTTTTGATACAAATGAAACACTGGCAATAGTGAAGCTGATGGGTTTGTTGCCATGTTTCCTTTATTGTATTTTTTTAAAAGCAATTCACCTGTTCTAACAACAAATATGTACAATTTATGGGAAGTGATCATAGCTTAGGGTAGGGTGTGAGACTTCCAGCATCACTTCTTGACTTTCCCAGTTAAAATGGTTTACAGTAAAAAGACTAGGAATGGCTTTTCTCATCCATTCCTGACTTCTTGGAGAGCCACTCTGAATCCGAATAGCTTCAACAGACTCAAAGTCCACCAGAATCAGATGGACTATGAGCTGACAAAATATTCATCACATTTTATGTTAAAACTCACAGCAGACACCAGGGCTGGAGTTTTGTGTCATTTCTGTAGTCAATCAGAGAGGAATTCTCAATGTTCTTGCTTAGGTATAGTCCACCAATTGGACTGTTAAGAGTGCAGCCTTGTCTCATCTTGGATGACCACCATAATCAACTACCATAATTGTGAACAGTTTCTAACCTTCCTTATTATTTTTAGTGGTTGAAATGGATGGATAACCCTATGAAATGGCTCGTATATGTTGCAAAGGAGTTAACAAAGATGTACAATGGAAAGCAACAACTAGATTATAAAGGACGGCTACTGGACAATTAAAAAAATAGTGGGAAGGACACAGCTGCATCACAATGATCAAAATGTGCCAGAATAAATTAGCATCATGCAAAGTTGGGGCCATGTTTAATTCATAGGCTGTGCCTATATTTAGCCATCTTATTATTTGTAGTATAATCCATCCGTTTATTGAAGGTTAACACCAAGAATTACTCCTGGGTATTCTGTAGATGTGTCATAGGTCACTGTAGCCTTTCTAATCTCAAGCTACTTAGAAAGACTAAATGGGGAGGGGTAAACATTATATAGGGTATCAAGTTAAATGAAAAGAAAATAATTGCTGTTATCTTATCCCAGGTGTTTGTTTTTTTTATTTTACTGAAGAAAAGAACATGGGAGACAAAGGAAATATTATCAGTAGTTAATAAAAGAATACTGTCCTCTGACTTCATAAGCATACCACTGCTAAATTCAAACACTTATGTGGCATCTGAGACTGACTGAAAGGGAGCTGCCACTGTCTATGGAAGCACACCAGGAATCAGGGGATGTAGGGCTGTCAAGTAGCAGTAGAAAAAGTCATTTGAAAATGATGCAAAGTACAGGAAGAGACAAAATTTTGAACTTTGTGAATGTTGAGTGAATAAAAAGAGTGCTAAATCAGAAGCTGTTTTACAGTGCTTCTGTGTAGGGAAGAAGCATTCAAGTCTATATTCAAAAGGGAAACTGATAATTTTTCTCAGAGAAAGGTATAGCCTTGAAAATACCAAGGTTTCAGAAAGTATCTATTTTGTTTGGATATCAATAATACACCTTTAAATTAACCAGTATACGTTAGTGAGTTGAGGTTTGGACAAAATCTAGAGAAGTTAATGTTTCTGTTGGTTATAAAGTGCACTAGTGAAATTTGTCTCAGGGGCCAACCCGTGACATTTGCATCAATCTAGGATTGATGCTACACCAATCATTCTTTTTCTTTTGTCCTTTTGCAACTGAGCTGAAGCTGAAGTTTCAGCTGAAGAAATGAATGCGGGAAACTTTTCCAGGTTAGATACATGGATAACTTTCCAGTTAAGAAGCATTTCTACTTCAGTTCAACTCCTTGCTCCCGAAGCATCTTTCTGGAAGGAAATTTGAAACATTGCACCCTGGTACTTGTTAGGTGGGGAAATACTGGTTGGATCATGAAAAATATTGGTGGCACTGAGGACATTTATAGTACGGTACAGGAATTATTCTAAGAACTTGGGGACTATGTGAAAGTATCTTCAACTTAGCCTGTCTCATCAAAGTGGGTGTAAGAATTGTCCATGAATGGATTTTCTTGGTAACACACTAAATAAGAACGTGTGCAATTCTGCCATTAAATGTTCTTCTTATGTAAAGACGTTCATAGGAAACGTTTTTCTTCTCTCCCCCCCCCCACTTTTTTTTTAAATTGGGTAACATCTTTAGGACATCTTCAGTATACTCTTTCTGGATTTCAGCATGTATTCCTGGACACGTAGAATAGCCAAATTGTTATGCAGGAATAATTTGGTGAATCTATTATGTGTATGCAACAATACTCATAGATAGCTCATCAACAGTTCTTCATCAAACTGAAGTGAACTATCAGCTTCTTGGGGAGGTATGGTGAACTGAAGATGGCTCTGCAATAGCAAAGCTGATGACTGGGCGAAGACCAGGGAACTGTGAGCAAACCAGTTCTTTGGAACTTTTCTGGATAAGGAGAGGGCAGAAAAGTATTCACCTGTGCTTTCTTGTTGTGAGGAGAGTATAAGCAGTTGCCACAGGTTGAACACTGGGAGATGTTGGGATTGACCATCTTGCTTGCAACTGTGGTGGAGACTTTTAAACAACATTCAGTTTCCAAGCCTCACTTTATAATCACTTCTGAAATTGCTCATTAACTACTTCTAAGTTATTGGAGTCCTTCAGAATGATAAATTTGAATATGCTATGTGAGTCTGCCTTCAAGCCTAAATTAAAGAAAATTTTAATCACAAGATTAATAGTTTAAAGAATATAAAATAAACAGCAAAAAAGCTAAATATGATTTTGATCTTAGAAAATTATAAATGGACTAAGTATCCAGATAAAATTGGAATATCAATACTTTTGCAATAAAATTTTGGAATTAATTACAAAGAGAAAGCATCTTGTTGTGGGAAAATAGATTCTGTTTTGTTTTTTTTACAAGACAAAACAAAAATAAGCAATTTCATGATTTCAGAACTGGATTCTAGAGAACACTAAAGTTTTTAGGTAAAAGAAAGATTTACAGGCCTGTATAATGTTGCAAAACATTATAAGAATGAAAATATTGGAAGGGATCTTCAAAACATTGAAGAATGGAATCATAAAATAGCCACTAGATAAATAAGGTCAGTAATGATTTCTGCTTCTATAGATTATGTCCAAAAGATGTTATTGAAGAAATGTTAGATGTAGAACAAATTTTATCCAACAAGATATCAAATGTGAAACACAATAAAAGGGAAATACAAATGAAAAGCCAAGAAAGTGACCTGGATTATTTTTTTTCTATTGCATTTATAAAACAGGCTTTTTTAAAAGCCTTGAAATACTCTTTGTGATGAGACAAAGAAGAAATGAAGAGAAATCTTATGACAGTATTTGAATATGTAAAGATTAATACTTATTAAAAATAAAAGGAAGAAATATAAAGTTGGTTTATTTGGTCAAGATTACAAGATACTTTGTTACCCCTGGCAACTCTTTTCAAACTTTCTGCTGACGTTAGGACTGAAAAGATGAAGTTTTAAGGCTTTATTTATAAATAAGATATGGGGTATGGGATGAAGAGATAAATATTTGTAACTTTAGAGGAAAATGCTCCTCAGAACTGCAGATGACATATTTATTAGAAAAACCTACACACTAAATACACAAAAAATCCTGATCTATAAAATAAGAGTGAAAATTACAAACTGAAATCTAATACAGATAAATGCAGAGTTAATAATAATAATAAAGTTGGAAGGGACCTTGGAGGTCATCGAGTCCAACCCCCTGCTCAGGAAGGAAACCCTACATCATTTCAGACAAATGGCTGTCCAGTCTCTTCTTAAAAACTTCCAGTGTTGGAGCATTCACTGCTTCTGGAGGCAGGTTGTTCCACTGGTTAATTGTTCTAACTGTCAGGAAGTTTCTCCTCAGTTCCAGGTTGCTTCTCTCCTTGACTAGTTTCCATCCATTGCTTCTTGTCCTGCCCTCAGGCGCCTTGGAGAATAGCTTGACTCCCTCTTCTTTGTGGCAACCCTGAGATATTGGAATACTGCTATCATGTCACCCCTAGTCCTTCTTTCATTAAACTAGACATACCCAATTCCCAGCAACCGTTCCTATATGTTTAGCCCCAGTCCCCTAATCATCTTGTGCCCTCTCTGCACTCTTTCTAGAGTCTCAACATCTTTTACATCGTGGTGACCAAAACTGGATGCAGTATTCCAAGTGTGGCCTTACCAAGGCATTGTAAAGTGGTATTAATACTTCACGTGATCTTGATTCTATCCCTCTGTTAATGCAGCCTAGCACTGTGTTGGCTTTTTGGCAGCTGCAGCACACTGCTGGCTCATATTTAAGTGATTGTCCACTAGGACTCCGAGATCCCTCTCACAGTTACTACTATTGAGCAAGGTACCCCCTATACTATACCTGTACATTTGGTTTTTCTTGCCTAAATGTAGAACCTTACTTTTTTCACCATTGAATTTCATTTTGTTAGATAGCGCCCAGTGTTCAAGTCTGTCCAGGTCCTCCTGTATCTTAAGCCTGTCTTCTGGAGTGTTGGCTATTCCTGCCAGCTTGGTGTCATCCGCAAATTTGATGAGTTCCCCATCTATCCCCTCGTCCAAATCGTTGATGAAGATGTTGAAGAGCACTGGCCCAGACAGAGCCCTGGGGCACCCCACTGCACACTTCCCTCCATGTAGATGTGGTTCAATTGAGGACCACACGCTGAGTACGGCCGGTCAGCCAGCTACGAATCCATCTGGTGGTGATGCTGTCTAACCCACATTTTTCTATCTTATCAAGTAGTAGGTTGTGATCTACTTTATCAAATGCCTTACTGAAGTCCAAGTAAATTATATCCACAGCATTCCTCTGATCCACTAATTTGTCACTTGGTCAAAGAATGCAATAAGGTTTGTCTGGCATGATCTGTTTTTGACAAACCCATGTTGGCTTTTAGTAGTGACTTTGTTTGCCTCTAGGAGTTTGCTGATTCGTTGTTTGATTATCTTTTCCAGAATCTTCCCAGGTATTGAGGTCAGGCTGATAGGTCTGTAATTTCCTGGATCCATTTTTTTTCCTTTTTTGAAGATGGGAATTACATCAGCTCTTTTCCAGTCTTCTGGTAGTTCCCCAGTGCTCCAGGATCTTTGAAAAATATAGTTCAGTGGTTCTGAGATCACATCTGCCAGTTCCTTGAGAACCTTGGGGTGTAATCCATCTGGTCCTGGTGATTTGAACTCGTCTAGGCTGGACAGGTGCTCACTTACCATTTTCTTGCCTATCTTAACTTGTGTTTCTATTCTGTTTTTATGGCACTATTTTTGATAGGTTGGTCTGTTTTTTCCCTTTGTGTAAAGACAGATGCAAAAAACGAGTTAAATAGTTCTGCTTTCTCCCTATTGCATGTCACCTTCTTGCCACTTTCACCCACTAATGGACCAATCATTGCCTTCACTTTTTTCTTGTTTTTTACATGTTGAAAGAAGCTATTTTTGTTATTTTTGACTTTGGTCGCAAGCCTTAGTTCATTATGAGCCTTAGTTTTCCTCACTTCATCTTTGCAGGCTCGGGCTATTTGCTGATATTCTGACTTTGTTATGTGCCCCTCTTTCCACTTTTTATACTTGTCCTTTTTATCTTTCAATTTATCAGAGAGTTCTTTATGCAGCCATGCTGGTTTCTTTTGAGAGCTGTTATTTTTCTTCTTTGTTGGTATTGTGCTAGACTGGGCTTTTATTATCTTGCTTTTCAAAATTTCCTAAGCTTCTTGAGTTGTTTTCCCCTTGAGGATTCTCATCCATGGAGTCCTTCCCAAACCCTCTCTAAGTTTATTGAAATTAGCTCTCTTGAAGTCCAAGACTCTAGTTTGACTGTGTTCTATTGCTTGTGCTTCCATAATGTTGAATTCCAATATTGCATGATCACTACCTCCCAAGGTTCCTGTGGCTTCAACACCTTCTATCATTTCATCTCTGTTAGTGAGAATTAGATCCAGAATGGCTAATCCCCTAGTTCCCTTCTCTACTTTTTGGGAGACAAAGTTGTCTGCTAGGTTTGTCAGGAATCTGTTTGATCTTCCACTTGATGCAGAGTTTGTCTCCCAGTTGATGTCAGAGTAGTTAAAGAGAATGAGGCAATGACACAAAGGGAGTCAGATCATGGTGCACTCATGAGGTTTTCCATATTGTCCTCTTGAGAAGGAGGTCTTTGCTTTTTAGGATTTACATAAACATTGCTAGCTTTTTATCTAAGAGCACTAGCAAGCCGCCTCTTCTTTTTCATTGTTCATCCAGATGTGTTCCAGGGGCCATGAAAAGATGTTTGGTCCACATACAGCTGCAAGTTCACAGGCTACCTACCTGTGATCTACTTTGACTCCCTACCAAAGAAGAAAATCTGTTTCTTCAGCATTTCTGAAGTTACTTTGTAAAGATTAGAAGCTTACACTTAGGAGGTGTACACAAGGTGAAATTCCTCATTTCCAAGACTTTACACATCAGGACTAGGAAATGGCCTCATGATTAATATGAAGTATTATGAAGTGTCATTCTTTTAGCAGCAGTCCATTACTCAATAATTATGTTTTGCATGTCAAAAATACTTTATTTTTCAACCATTTGTAAATCTGTAGTATCAAGAATAACAAATGCCTCTTTGGGTTTTGGATGAGCTATTGCCAGTTGAAATAACCCAGCCCTGATTGATGGCCTCCAGACCAGTTAACAATATAACTTAGAATTTCCAGCAGAATAGGATGGTCTGACAAATAGAAGCCATCCTATTCTACAAATTACTATTGTAATCCCAACCTTTCTGAATTACATGACTTTGGGAAAGGTGGAAATAGACATATTGGGCAGCTGGATCAATAATCATACAACTACTTCCTTTTCAATTAATCTGTCACATTAACTCAATGCAGAAAAAGAAACTGTATTAAACACCTCTCGGTCTACTATAAATTATCATATAAAAAAAATAAAAAATGATGGAACCTGTCTATTTACACTCAATATTATACTCAATGGAAATAAGCACTAATATAGTATTGCTTGAAGTTAAGGACTGACTGTTCATTCTTCATTCTAATTCATAAAAACATTCAGTAGCAGCATAATAATTATGATTTGCAATTACAACACAAAATACTTTTTGCCAGATTTGCTTGCATTTGATCTGATTAAAAATTTGAACTGGAACTTTTAATTATTTATGAAGTAGGATTTTGCTAGTGTTTTACCAGTTTTTGCCCATATTCACCTATAGAACGTATCTTAGGCATGAATAAAGAAATGATAATGTATGTATAATCTCAGCCAGGATAGATGTGTATGGTACCTGAGCCAAAAGACAAATTAATACTGAAAACTTATAAAGAGGGTATAAAAAAAGATCTACTTTCGGATCAAATGAAACATTTGTAAAGAGCTAGATTCAAAATGGATATAGATGCACACTTTTCTTCAAAATTATCAGTGAATCAAAGAGAAAAATTACATCCAGGAAGATAAAACGGGCAGCCTAACCACGTGAGAGGGAGAAATACGTCTTTGAAGATTCTCCTATGGCTCCTCCTAAAGAGCCAAATGTTGCTAGAAGAACAATGTCCCCTCAGCACCAATGTTCTGATTCATAGGGAAAGTGTGGAAGACCGCCATCTCCTGCATTCATTTAAGACCAAAGTATTTAAAGAATTTTAAATAAAAAAGGTATGTGGGGGGTGGTGGGGGGAGAGAGAACTGCTTTAGATAAGTACCCTTTTTCTATTTTATTTTATTGGGAGAGGGAGAAAACTTAGTTATGAACAGAAAACCTCAAAGAAATGAATACAAAATAAATGCTGCAATTTCCTAATCTTCCAAGCACAGAATCAGTTTAGGTGACCAATTCCATTTGTACAATCAGATTGTGTTTTTAAGTCTGGAATGCCTTCTAATTAAATAACTATTGCTCTGTCTTTCTGTGTAAAATTCTAGAATATACGGTAGCAATAGAACACAGTACTTTCTTCATAAAGGTATTGGTTTCTTTACAATCTGGACTCATGTCTCCTTTGGATACTGAAACTACTTTAACCCCTTAAATAGGAAATCTGCTTTGGGGTAGCGTTTACTAAATCTGGACTGCAAATTTCTAGCCAGCCACTGGATAGAAACAGTTTTCTTGCTTACATTTAGCGTTTGCCTAGATTTATAGAGCCAACATCTGATATACCTATTCTGGAACTAGACAGAGAAAATTCATCTCTGCTGCTTCTGGTTCTCATCAATATTCAGTAACAATGATTATAGTATCCTTCTTTGATTATGACTTGAAAGATGTTGTTGTGGATCAAGACCGACAGTTCCAAGAGGATGAAGAATTATACCTCATTCTATTGTCCCATGGGAGTCATTGGAGATCTACTTTTCCACTAGGAGAACTCATCAGGTTATTGGTTAGTTGAGGGTGAATGTTTGTTCTCTGAGCTTGTGGGTTGGTTTCCGAATGTTTCATGACCAGGCTAGGTAACATCTTCAGCAGAGTTTAGGGAATGTTAGTGTCGGTGTTCTTCTGTTTATAAGGGCTTCAGGTGTGGGTATGTCAAGTGAGGGTCTGTGATGGGTCTTGTGATGGGTCAGGTGTGAGTCATCAGTGAGTCCCGTGATGGGTCTTGTGATGGGGAGGTTACATCAGGTCAGAGTCCCTGGGAGGTGAACTGCTGGTGGGGGAGGCTTACATGGGTTGGTTGAGGGTCGGTGCTGTCTCTGGTTGGCTGTACAGTTGATTTGGATTCTGAGGGTTTTGTAGGCTGGTTGTAGGTCAATATGTCTATTGACGGAATTGCTTGTGAAGTGTCAGGCTTTGATGAACTCACAAGCGTGGTGGGTGGTAGCATGGCCGATGATTTTTGTGTTGCTCCAATCGAACTGGTGCTGTTTGGTGTTGGTGTGGGTAGAGATTAAGGATTTGGGATTGTGGCATTTGACTGCCAGCCAGTGTTGTAGATCCTGGTTTTTAATTGACATTCAGAAACCAACCCACAAGCTTGGAGAATGAACCTTGACCCTCATCCTATACCCGAGCTACAGATATTTGCCATTATTGGTTAGTTCTTATTCTGCCAATGATATCAAAGCTGCATTGTCTTTGGTATAAAGAATACTGTGAATGTCCTAAGTTCTGATCAAAATGCAGTGAAAGATTGAATATGAGTTAACAAACTTAATCTGGACAACTTTATTACTGTAGCTGTGTTAGTACAGATTTAATTCAGGTTTGCAAGTTTCTTGACATGATCAGTTCATAGCTGTGAAGTGCCTTGAAGTCCAGCATGACTCATGGATTTTCTATGTCTTTCTTGGTCAACAATATTTTTGTCCAGAGTCTCTAATACACTAATAGTGTCTCTTCATGAAATGATTTTGGTCATTTAATTTGAATTTAATTTTGATTAATGTCAAGATTGCCCAATTCCTCCAAACGCTGGACAGCTTACAAATTTACAATGTTAAAAGAACAAAAATCATAGATGTCTAGAAAAGAAACAAAAATCCATACAATTTTTTTTAAAAAGCCCGTAATGGCTTGTTTATGGAGTTTTTCAGTCATCCAGGTCATGATTGTCATTGTAAAATTAATCTGTCTTATGCTTTCATTGAGAAGTTGGAGCTGTGCTTTCTGCAGGATGTTTTCTGCCCTGTGTCTCTTTACTGAGCTGAAGCTGTCCCTTTAGAACTGAAGAAGCTCCTTGGATGAGAAGCGAAACGTCTTCAAAGAAAAACAAGAAAGTCCAGTTGCCTCTTGAAAAAGCACTTTTGGGCCTGTAAGGGCTTGACAGCCATCCTAACCCCTTGAAGAGTAATCATATTTTCAGTGATAGCATCACCAGGGAGGGAGCTTTACAGATCTGGGGGGGGGGGGAATGTTATTCCAGAGGGCAGGGCCATATATTAAAGCTCACTTAAGGAAGAAGGGGTGGGAGGAAGGGGAATAATGGTCTTTGAAGAATGTAATTCCAAAGGCGATGTCATACAAGATGAAATATACATGATGACATGGTAAACACTAACATATTCTATGAATGCTTCCAGCCAGGCATTTAGTATGCTGTTATGTCGGTTTAGAAATCTCCTGTAAATTTATTCTAAAGATTAATTTTAGAGATTCTCTGGATAATGGGGCAGAGGCAATTCATTGAGATTTTGATCCTGTCCTGATTTCAGGGTGTACGGAAGTGCTCTCCAACCTGGTACCCTTCAGATAATTCTGAATCAGCTAGACCAAGAGTATGAAAATTATAACCCAAATATCTCTGGAAAGGGACAAATTAGAAAAAAACTGAGTTTGACCAGAAGTGGAGAAGTCATCTTAGTGAGCAAGAACATATTGCATCATAAGTGGATAAATCATGATAATAATACAAATTACCAATAAATACAATTTCTAATGTAGTTTGCATGGGATAATTCATTAGAAAACCATACCAAAATGAAGCATGCCTCTATATTATTTTAAATGCTTGTTTGGAAACAAAAAAAAAACCTAGGTAAATGCTGCTTCATATCCTTTGAACTTTTAAAAATAAGACTGTTATCATAAGTGTCAATTTTCAATCACATAGCAGATGGCTATGAAGTAAATCATTTCACATAACATCCCTAAGCCATGATAGGTTGAATAAAGCACTGTAACCTGGTTTGCCAAGCCATATAATCTACTAACCAAAATGGAGTGCTTCAAGACAAATAGCTTAACTTGATGTGTGGAACCATCCTTTGAATTAGTTTTATTTTCTAATAAATATAGACATCTATGACTTCCCATATAAGGGACCAGACACACAAAACAATTATTAATATTAGGTTATAACCATGTTTGCATGTGTCGCCATTCAGTTCCCATCTACCTCTGCCTACAATTAGAGGTTTCCACATTTGTCTTTGAAGTCTGCATCTCCAAATAAATAAAATATTTATTTTATTTAAATCAAAATATGTATTTAAGAAAAAATGAAGTCTTAATATTCACAGTTGTCTGAATTAATGATGTTGACTCTAGTTCAATTTCCCAGACAAGTGAGAGAGTCACTGTGTAAGTGCTTATCAGTAACTTTCTTTAAGCTACTGAATGGAAAATCAGGGTCTTTTCAGTTATGGCTTCATCTCCATGCGTTCTCCATAAAAGTGAATTTGGCTTCTCTTTGGCTTCTCTGTTTCAGTTGATTTTTAGTTTGCATATTGATGTTATATTATTGCTTGCTATTATAGAATATTGCAATTGTTTACCATCAGTTTTATTTTCTGATTTACTTTGACTATTGAAATTAAATAACATGTTGCTATTTTGTAATTTATTCTTTTGGGGAAAACAAGTAAGTTATTAAATGATTCACATGCATGAGCTAAAGGACTGGCTTAGAGATATTCAATGTTCCTCCTTAACAACAGCTGAACTATGAAGTACCCCAAGTGAACCCATGAACATTTATATTTTGTAGGACTATGGCATAGGTTGTTAACAGCATAAGATGTTTTTACAGAAACAATGAAATATGATTGTGAGTGTGGAATAATCAATCCAAAAATAAAACAAGCAACGTTAGCATTAATGATTTTGATTTACATATAACCACAAAGCAATTAGATTCATGTTTCAGCTGTGATTACAATATATCAAATTAAGAATATTATGTTAGAACCTACACAAAAATCATCTTGTTTTAATGCCCTAACTTCAGATTCAACTAGGAGAAGCCATCAATTGACTCCCAAAGTTACTTTGCCGGATTTATTAAAATAAGTGCAACCTACATCTGACAAATGAGAACACATCTGCTCCACATCCTGGCCACAAACCCGGCACAGTATTAATTATATTGATGGGTGATGCTGAAGCGTGAGTTGCACTTTATTTATAGTGATCTTTGCTAAGGGAATCATTATAAAAACAGCTTTCAGAAATGAAACATTTTTTAAAGACACCACACAGAAGTAAAGAGGCTTTACAATAGAATGTGAAGCATATTGCACAGAGAAGGAGAGAGAGAGACAGAGGGAGGGAGGGAGAGAAAGAAAAAGAGCCAGAAGCTGCCTTGATTAATGCTTGCGATTATCAGCAATGCAAATCACTTTCACTTATTAAGTCTTGTTTAATATCCTAATGAAGCTTCCTGAGCAGATTTGATAATTCCAGCAAAAAGTGACTGTAAACCAATGCCCTTCCAACATGTTGAGAATGACTAATGGTGTGTGTGGGTGTGGGCATATTTATTTCCTATAATTCTGACCTAAGTTTATACCTCTGCAGAAGGAGACAATTAACCTTTTCAATGCCAGAAGGAATTCCCAACACGATCCTGCTGCAAAGGTCAAGCAGGTCAGACACATTGCTTCTGTACAATGCCAAACTCAGCCTCTTCAGAGCAGTCAGAGGAACATTTTTACACCCCAACTTTCTCAATACTGAGATTGCCTGCAATAAAGAATCTATCACAAGCAAATGATCTTGTCGTGGAAAAGAACTATAAAGGATAGTTTCTTTTCAGCACATTTTCTGGACAACATTGGTAGTGAAGCCAGTGCTTACTGCTTGCAACCCATCAGCCACATGGTGCTTGATGGCTGTAAGGACATCTTCTGAAGGCAACCTTTCTGTACAATTGAGCCGCCATGAACACATTTAAAATGTTACACAGATATGTGGTTTATTCCTAAAGTTGAATGTGGGGGATGGAGCCTTTAAACATTAAAATGGATATGCTTAGCTCTAAAAGAGAGATGTTCAACCATATATTGTATATGGTTATATATTGTACCCTTTTCCCCCAAAATCCAGGGAATGATACTGCCCACGATCCTGCAGATGTTGCTTTTGTGTGAGAATTTTTAATTTGACAGAAAGAGACAACGAGTAACTTCATGGGAAAGTGATCATATTAACTTCTTTAATTAAGCTTACATTTCAATTACACCAAATCTGATTTTTGCTTTGGGCCCACCCATTTTGTCTTCCAACTCTGCCTTTATTTGCCACTCAAAGATAAAGCATAGTTTTTGTCCCATCTGACAATTTTCCCTGCTCTAGGCAATGCCTCCATCTGTCAGTGGTCTTCTTCTCTCCCGCCTTCTCTCCCTGAGATTTCCACCCCCCACTCCCCCACCTCCTATATGTACCCTGCCTTCTGCTCCCTCCCACACAGCTCCCTCCCACCTCTATTCCTTGATCAGTCAAACATAGCAGTTCCTTGCAGAGAAACTATGGGTTATAATATCTACGGTTGGATATGCCACAGAATCTTCAGACCTCACAGTGGCTTACAACAACATATTCACTGTAATAAAACTTTTCCAATAGATTAAAAATTGTACTATTACACAACAAAATTAATAATTAAAAAGCTTAATAAATATTAGATTTTACCTATTTCAGTCTGTACAACTGCCTTATGAAATAATTGTGCAAAGAAAAAGTTATCAGTTCAAAGTCACCCACTGAGTTCCTCAAAAAAAAAAAAAAAGGGGGGGTGTCTGGAAACTGATTCTTCCCAGTTCGAGCCCAAGATTTTAAGCACTCCACTTATACTTCAAACAGCAAAAGATCTCAAACTGGTCCTGGCATTACCTAGGGTTATAAGATCTGGGCTACACAAATCTGGATTACCAATAGATGTCAACAAACAATACAGAAAACTCTTAACTCCTTATTACCACCAGTAGGAAACCAGATTTTTGAACCCTGATCTGAAAGTCCTATGTTACCACAGAACTTCCAGTATCTCCTGAACTTCTAAATCATAATATTCTCCCCTTTTTACCACCATCACAATTTAGGTAAGCATGCACAGAATTAGAAGGACATATAAACACTTCAGGCATTCACATGGAAGGGCAATCAAAAAAATCAATATGGTAGGCACAACTGTAAATTTGAGTGGGCTTTTGATCATGCATCTTGACTTTGCCTTCATATTGCTGAAAATAGAAACTCAAATCCACAACACTCCCAATTCTGTGTTTTTCATTTCCCTTTACCTAGAACATTAACATGTCAGACAACTTTTTTCTAATGCAAGATTTCTTTTCCACAGTCTGCTATTCAGAAGAGATTCTTGGCATGGTACACAGAAAAGCTCCCATGGGAGGCTAGATTATGGGCTTTCCTAAGTCCTATTCACACATTAGTCATGGGAAGAGTTCAGTATATAATTGATGAGAACCAGTTTCTAATAGGACTGACTGTACATTCCACTATAGAGTGGTGATATATTACTATATAGATCTTAAGCCAAGTTGATGAGACTGTACACATTCAGATATAAAGAGGAGGGGAGAGCCATGCAGGAGCATATTGGAAGTGAAGTAAGGAAGTGTATAGAACTAAGCATGGAGGGTCAAGGGTAAAGTGTCCAACTTTGCTCTATCTCCATGCATTTTCTTTTCAGATGAATGTTGTAAAAGAAATCTGGAAGGTAATGAAAATAATTGCTCCTATTGTATTTTGGAAAGCATCTGACTTTCCTGCAGTAGCCATGATATTGTAATATTCATTAGATCAGAAATGAACATTTTTAATTTCAATAATTAAATAATTAAACCATCTCCAGTTTAAAAAGAAGTCATTATTTAAGAATGTAAAGAACTGATTTTGATTCAAGCAAAACATGATTCAATTTGTGCTTTCAAGGGAAAACAAGACATCAGTTTAAATTACTTTCTTAAAGTGGCACGTCTTGTGGAAACCCTGAGGGGAAAAAATTGTGATGCAGAAATGTTGAAAATTTGTTTTCTACCCGCCTTTTTAATAGTTTAATTGGAAAATAGGAATATGGCTTTGAAAGGAAGAGAACTGTAGAGAAGGTGGGTAGGCATCAAATGAATAAAGAGACAGATCATATGGTACCTCAGCA
This sequence comes from Azemiops feae, assembly GCA_023970755.1. Lineage (NCBI taxonomy): Eukaryota > Metazoa > Chordata > Lepidosauria > Squamata > Viperidae > Azemiops > Azemiops feae. The sequence goes on along the minus strand of JALGBA010004281.1, from coordinate 2,726,658 downwards.
GCCACTATAGAGTGGCAACCAGGAGCTGGAATGGAGATAGAGATGCAAATGAATAACTGACTGCTAGCCAGACAAGAGCTGCTCCCTAGAATCACTGGGTTAGGATTAATGTTTAAGGGAATCTGAAAGAAATAAACTGATGAATCAAAGAAATGGTTATGGCTGGAAGGAGTAACCAACTTTGATAGCCACAAGTCTAATGAGAAAGCTGGACCCTTAAAAAGAATGTTTAGTTCAAAGAAGAAATATCCAGACCTACACTCATCTCTTAATTTAGCTAATAGTGAAAAAGAGCAAGACAAACTGGGCCTTTTAGGCTTAAACACTCCTTTGTGCAACTGGATTCTTGATTTTCTTACCAATAGGCCCCAATATGTGCGAGTTGGAACAAATACCTCTAATGCCATTTTCTTGAGCACAGGTTCTCCTCAGGGCTGCGTCCTAAGTGCGCTGCTGTTCACCCTGTTGACTGTTGTGCTAGGTTTTCCACCAACCATATTGTGAAGTTCGCAGATGATACAACAGTAGTGGGCCTTATTCAGGATGACAAGGTGGAAGCTTACCGCAAGGAGGTTGAGGGGTTGGTGAACTGGTGTAAGGAAAACAGCCTAGTTTTAAATACCGGAAAAACCAAAGAGATCATTTTCGATTTCAGAAAAGGCAGACACAGCCACACTTCTCTGTGCATTAATGCTTCACCTGTGGAGATGGATACCAGTATCAAATTCCTGGGTGTGCAGCTAATGAGTAGGCTGGCTTGGTCACTCAACAGTGAGACACTGGTGAAGCGGGCACAGCAGCGTCTGCATTTTCTGCGTCGCATGAGAAAAGCACATCTTCCTTCTCCTATCCTTACCACTTTCTACAGGGGGATGATTGAGAGCATCCTGTCATACAGCATCACAGTCTGGTTTGGAAGCATCACTGCTTCAGACAGGAAGGTGGTGCAGAGAGTGGTGAGGATGGCCGAAAAGATCATTGGCAGTTCCCTCCCTCCTATCCAGGACATAGCACAGAAGTGTTGCTTGAGCAGGGTCCGTAAGATTATCTGGGACACTACATATCCTCTTCACGACCTTTTTTCTTTGTTACCTTCTGGGAGGAGGCTTCGTGGTATCCATAGCAGAACATCCAGATTCAGCCATAGTTTCATTCCATACAGCATTAACCTTGTGAACTCTCAAGCTTCCTCCTTCCATTATATATTCAAGATGGACGGTATTTAATATTTATTTGTTATGTATATGTAGGGGTGTGGGTCTATATATATGTTGTATGTAGTATGTTTAGGTGTGTGTCATGTATGTGTTTCACTTTGTGAGCTAAATTTCATTTTTGATGTGTGCCGTTGTGCCCACAGTAAAAAAATGACAATAAAGGTTATCTTATCTTATCTTAATTTGTATTTATGAGGAAAAATAAAAATGAGTATGATATTGGATGTTCAATTCCCCTTAAAAATCTCTGTGTTTTACTTATACTACTCAGGAAAGCTTAATGTAATAAAAAGGAAAAAAAAGCTTTTTCCAGTGATGAGACTAACATTATGAAACTTTGTCATTTTATCTTTATTTTAAATTTTGGAAAACAATGAAATGTTTTTCATCCAAACAGCTTTTAAAGATCCATCATCCATTTTAAAGAAGATATCCATTTATACTAGCTGCAAGTATTTAATTGATGTCTAATTAATGCTTTTATATATAAATGCTTTTTGAGGCATTATAGTTTTGAATGACTATTAATAATGTCAAGTCTCTCTGGTAGCAGCCTGTTCTAGAAATTATTAATGCCAAGAACAAGTCTCTTGGAACTTTGATTACTAACATTAGTTAAGAAGAACATGAAAGTTATAGCACAAGAATTCCACCAATCATACTAATTTGAGATGAGCAACATATACAGGCAAAATGGAGTGGAAAAGTTCTGATTTTCTTTTTTGCACTGAGAGAAGGATAGCAACTATTGATTGGTAATAGCTATTAGACTTTAAATTAGTTTTCCCAGCATTAGTTTATCACTGAATTCCATACTTATAATTCTCCTTATAAAGCCCTCTTTTATTAGGTTTTTGGTTTTTTAAAAAAATAGGACTAAAAATATCCATGAACTGAGCTATAAAGATAATGCTTAATGCAAATACTAAAAAAAATCAGTAAAAAGAGTATTCATCCTGAGTTACAGTATGTATGTTTCCGCTTATTGATACAATACAGAGGGGAATCTTCTAGATCATTATCAACTATTAAAGCTTTTTGCTGTCTGACTAGAATATATCCAAAAAGGAAGCCCTGTAAAAGATTGTAATGTTTTGTATATGAATAAATAGACTGTGAGCCTTTGGATAGTCAATGAAGATAAGCCTCCTAAGTAGCTTTATATTTTCCCTATCTTTGGGGAACATTGATACAGATTTTGGAGAGGAAAGGGAAGAGAAATTTTGCTTTCCAGATGACACAATGCTTGTGTGGACCTTGACACCCTTCTGACTGTCTTTGTTTGATAAGTGTAAGATGTGAAAAGCCTGAGGTGATAGTGGATGATATCACATTTCCACAACCATCTGAACTTGAAAGTAGCTCAAATAAATACAACATTTAATGAAAAACAAAACAAAATGCCACTGCCACCACTAAAAGGGTCTGTTCATTCTGGGAGATGAAGGCCAGAAGAACCACCTCTTCCATTCGTTTTCTTGCCTTTGTTTAGGAAGTACATCAGACCATATTTCAAATGAAGCTTTCCGTTCTTATCAAAAGCACCATGAAATGTGCCACCAATGTCTTCCTTTGGTCAGCAGGGCTAATGGTTCACAGCCTGTTGTAAGCTGGTTGCTAACAAAAGAAACAATGACAACTATGCCATTTAAAGTAATAACCAAAGCAAGGCATATAAAACAGCCTTACATCTTTGGCACAGCCATAAAATAAGTTTGCTGAACGTTGCTTGTATGGTATGGCTAAATGTAAAAACCAGCATATTTGTAATACATCCCAATACAAAGAGAGCAGCAATTGTTTATAAAACAACACATGGTTTATTAATCACCATAATCAACAGTTGACACTTTGACAAGCATGAGTTGGTAATAGAAATTATTGTCCCATCAGGTTTTTATTACTACTGTATCTAGAGTATATTTGCAACCATAGTCTCAACCATAAAAAAAAGTTGTTTCCATCAAGGTGAAAATCACTGAAAATAATTCTCATAGGGTCTTGTGCTTGAGCTTAATCAATGGCTTTTCTGACCTCTGTGCCAAGAAGACAAAAATCAGTGGCCAGTTCTGTTTTCTCTAGAACAATCTGTAGTAATAGAACTGGAAAGCATCCATGCCAATTGGCAGAAGTGAACTATGAATTATTTAGCACATTTTCCCACTGATTTTGGAGTTTCTTTCTGGTGATATTTGTCCCACAGGTTAACATTTGAATGCTGGGGAATATAGGAAAAGAGCAATGTAGTTTCTTCTCTGAAAAGAGAAAAATGATAGATGAGGTATTTTAAGGTGTCGCAGATGTGTTTGGTTATAGAGGAATTGTGAGTTTCTCGAAAAGAACTCTATAAGATTAGACCAAAACATCTCCTAGTTCAATGCTCAGTGGTCAATTAGGTCACAGTCTGGAAAGATCACAGTCAGCATGCAAGAATGATAGACATCTTCTTTTGCTATTCTCTATATAGGTCTTTAAGGCAAATGGCCTTCAATTTTGGAGGTGGTCACCAAGACTAGAACTGATAGATCTATATTTAATGAATCTGTGCAATCATCTTTTAATATAATTGCCCCAACTGATAGTAGTGATTTCCATAGGTTATAATTATGATTTTTTAAAATCTCATAGTTAAACACATTATGGGTTAGAGTTCCATGTGAGCACAGTCATCAACTGCAGATGTGAAGGATTTGTCATAGATTACTCAGAAAATAACTTCATGCCCTCAAGATATGATGAAGTAAAATTCTGATAATTCCCATATTTTTTCAATATATTACCTTCCAATGTGGATTATAAGACATGGGTTTGGGGACCATAGATATAATGGTTGTGCTCTACTCTAGGATGTAAACTTAAATTACAAAGAACCCCTGTTTCAGGTAAATGGATGGTTTAGAAATGTGAAATATAAATAAAGAAATAAAAGAAATGAATATCTCAATTATGTTAAAGTATGTTACACACTTTTTATACCTATAGCGGAAAGGCAAATGGAAATAAGGGACGCTATGGTATTTAATCACAGTATAGTGATTAAATTTTCTGTAGGATGATTAATTTCATATGTTGGGTCAGGCTTACCTTGATTGTTATGAAGCATTATGGACAATCAATAGCTGGAGTCAAACTATGTTTATTTCTTTCATCTGGAGCCAAAGACACGCCACTGGGATCTGAGTTTTGGCTGTTCATGACATGAAAAACTGATTTAAGACTAACAGTGACAGACAGGGAGCCTATCAGTGAATGCAAGAATGGAAGTAGTTTTCAAGAGGTAAGACAAAAACTTTTATATGGGTAAGGAACATTTCACAGTTTGATGGCCTTTTCTATGTCTTTAATATTACATTAAAAGAGCCAATGTGTTAAGAATATTTTACATATTGTTATTTTTCTGCAACGATACAGATTGTGTTTAGTTTGAAAAAGAAGGCCTGAAGGAGCAAAGCATGTCTTTGCTTTTCTTCAAAGTTAGCTAGTTAGGTGCTACCCTTGTGATTTAGGCATGCCATCTAGACACCAGGTGTTAGGCTTGATTCAGCGGCACAAAACTATTTCAAGAGAGAGGAACATAATATAACTGTGTCTGAGCTCGGTTGTTTGTTTGCAGACATTTCTGAGGAGCCGTGGTGGTGCAGTGGTTAGAATGCAGTATTGCAGGCTAATTCTGCCAACTGCCAGCAGTTCGATCTCACCAGTTCAAGGCTGAGCCAGCCTTCCATCCAGATTGTTGGGAGCAATATGCTGACTCTGTTAACCACTTAGAGAGAACTCTAAAGCACTGTGAAGTGGTATATAAGTCTAAGTGCTATTGCTATTTCATTACCTCACTATTTCATTACCTCAGTGCTAGTGAATGCTCTCTGTTTATATATATTAGTTTGCCCTATCAGTGCTGGTAGAGGTGTGGTCTTCTCTGTACTTCCTTGATTAGAGTCCTGTTTTCTGCTTGATTGTTTGTCTGGTGTTAATCCCTGATTATATGGGTGTTGGCTGCTGTAAAGCACGTGTTTGGGTCTTTTTTCCCCTTAGAGATAAACCACATTTATACACTATTCAAAAGACACAATAAAAAGGCTAAACAAGGATCTATCTATTTAATTTGCTTGCAACAACACAGAATTAGTTTGCCATTGTTGTTCTCTGGATTTGGTTTTGGAGTTAATTCTCCTAGGGCCTCCTGTGTGGAAGCAGAGCCTCAATGCCCTCACCCTCTTCTTTCAACTTTATTAGCCAGAGGGACCACAACAAGAGCTCATGCTTCCTCGTGGTATCATTATTAGGGTCCATAGTCCAAGCCATTTCACCATGACAAGGAAGCAATTCTCTTAACAGGCTATAAATAAGATAAATGCCCCAAAATAGTAGCACTACTTCCAAAATTAAACTTTTAATTGTTATAGTCACGGGTCTGGACACATCCATGAGCACCAAAGATGAGCAATTAAATGATAGTGACCATTAGCTAAGCTAAGGTTATACCATAAAAAAAAAACTTTCCTCCACATCCACAGTACTTGTAGGAATGCAGCAGACTCTGAGGACCGAGGAATCAAAAAAACTGCCTGCCCCAAGTCGGGTGCCATCTTGTCGCTTTGACCAGTCACCTTTTAAATATTTATGTTTTATTTTTATCTCTGTGTTAGGGAGACATTATTTGTGCACAAGGCTGTTAAAAAATCAGTTCTAAGGGAAACACACTTCCAGCTGGTTTCCTCCTGTTTTCCATCTGCTGTCTGTATGAGCTTTTGGAGGCATTTAACTGTTTCCTGCCATGATAATTGGTATTTTGGAACATTTTAGGCTTGGGAGGGAATGGAAAAGGCAGCAAAAGCTTGGAGCATCTGTATTTCTGCTCTGGATTAGCCTAGTTTTCCCCTAATTGACACTTGCAGCCTATAAAATAGGTGCTAGAACGTTTAGTAGGTAAACAATGTATAGATTTTATTTGCACGCAAGTGCTTTATATGAAACTAAAGTTTAAGAGTTAACTTCTTCAGTTTAATATCTTTGCAGCCCTCTCTTTTTGTTCTGGTACTTCGTCCCCCCCCCCCCTTTAATCTTAAATATGTAAATCCTCAATTTATCTGGAATTATGTAGCAAAAGACTGATGTGTGTGTGTGGCAGATTATAATATTCTATTGCCACCCCTGATCCTCTTTACCTCTTATTCTTTTCATAGCTGATAAAAAAAAGCTGTATGCATGCTGTAAGAATATATTATTTTAAGAGACTCAGACTTGGAAATTGATTTCCTTGATGAGAAAAGGAAAAGTCTCCTTCTGACCCACAGGGTCACTTCATAATCCTGTCACTCTGTATGAAAAGCTTCCCCCCTCTCCATCTTTTTAGTAGAAGATGAGAATATTTCTGAAAAGGGTTCTTTTTTTTTTTAACTCAGTAGAGAAGGATGACAAGGGACTTAGCTGCTGATAGAGGGGTATCCTATTCAGAACACATCTCCTATGATTAGAAGAGACTCCAAATGTATTTCCAGATTGGGCAGTTTTAGATTGGTACGTGTAGTTCAGGATGAAGCCAATCTTATATTTTTATCAAAGTATTTAAGGTTTAAGCTCTCACTCTTTTTTTCCCTTTTCCTTTTCTTTCCATTTTTGGGGGGTTAAATTATATACAAAGGGATTTGGTTGGTGTTCTATAACAGAGATTGGTACAAGCAGCCCATCATTTCTATGTATAGGTTTTTAGTTAATAAGATGGTAGATATGAAATGACTTTTCCCACTAATGATTAAACTCAATGATTTTTGAAGTGCATTGTTGAACAAAAAGCATTTGATATCTATTCAATGTTAAATTAATATAGAATTACAGATATAACCTGAGGACATCTCAACCCATCATGTATTTAAAACTGGAGGATTTAGAATGGTTTTATAGTAATTCCAGATTGAAGTTTTGCAAATATGAATTAGTAGTACTTAAGAATGAATGATCTGATCATACAAGGTTTGGACCAAGTACTATGTATTGATTTTTTTCAAAACCTGTCAATGAGACATTTACCTCCAGAGTTATTATATGACACCACATTAGGTTTTCCAATAATAATAATAATAATAATAATAATAATAATAATAATAATAATAATAATAATAATAATAATAATAATAATAATAATAATAATAATAATAATAATAATAATAATAATAATAATAAACACAATAATGTGAAATCACATCTGCCAGTTCTTTAACTGGTGTTTGCCTTCATACTCATTGAGTTCTTCTCAGGAACATATGATGACGTAATGTATTGGTGTGCTATATGCACAGATACAAGCAGTATGGACTTTTGTAATTGACAAATGGAAATTTCAAAGCTCATATTTTCTTATGTGCCATCCAAGATTTTTTGGTATGGCACCCAGTGTGCCAATAAACACTGGAACCACTGCAGCTAGTTTATGTCATAATCTTTCAATTAAATTTTCAGATTTTGATATTTTGTGCTCTTCTATTCTAATATCTCCTGGTATTGACACATCAATCCACCCTTTCTTCTCTTCATTTTATTTTCATTACTATTATTATTATGTTTTTTTGCACTTTCAGCCAGAGGTTTAGACTAGATTTGGCATTTTACCCATCAACTGAGTCCTTCCCAAGGACCTAGGATAAGTGGATATTGTTGTCTTGATGGTGTTAAAGGTACTGCAGGATGTAAGCTTTTCCAATAAAGCTGCCTTTTGCAGTTGACTGATGGTCAACTTCCCCTTCCCTTTTATTCTTCTTTAGCCAGGAAATCTTCCAGAAGGCTGATATTCATATTGGTAAGCTTCAGGTAAGAGGACAATTAGAAGTTTGCATAAACTAAGCTCTATACACTATTTATGTAATGCTGAAATAAAGTTGTGGCAATCTAAAAATCTTATGGTTCAAGAACTCGCTGTCAAGTTTGAGGAGAGAAGTATACCAAAAAATTGGTACATTCTGTTCCTTGACACTAAGAGTCAGGCAGATGCTCTCAAGCAAATCCTACAATCCACTCAGCACATGTAAGGTCAAGGCAGGAGATGTAATTCTCTGCTACTCCCAGGGATCATTTAGTGTCTGCTAATTGTTGCCCTGTGGATGAACCCTCTGTGTGGACAGCATCATTATCAGTCTCATTCTTGAGGCATGGTTAAAAAAAAAGGCTGTTTGCCTCAAGGATGTGAGGAAATTACATCAATGATTATGCAGAAGATAGGTACCCTCTCTTTCTGCCAAGTTATTTCCATAGTGGAGGCAAACATCCTGGAATTGGCAGGGGCATCTGTGAGCGAGGAGGTCAAAACATACACAAAAAGGGGGTGAAAATCAATCTCAAGGTCATGGCTGCCATCTTGAGCTTTTTTTGCATGTGCATGTGCGTGTCCCTGCAATGTGAGCACCCTGAATTTGGTTGTTTTTGTTTTCCCGTGTGATTGGAGCAAACACGTGTTTATGTTATATTAAATTCCATTAGAATAGTTGAAGGGAAGGGAAGGGAAAAATGGACAGACTCATTATTTTGCAACTGTAAACTAAGAGCTGCCCCTAAGTATTCACACTTGCTCATGCACACACACAGAAACTGGTTGACAACATTCAGGAAACAGTGCTATTCTGAAGAAATGCTTGTAGTTACAAAGATAAACTGCCAGGAAGGTGTCTTTGGAATGAGATGAATTTAATGAATCATATCTGTATTTCTTTTAAAAAATCCCCAGCTGCTCTTAAATTTCAGGAGGATTTGACTGATAAAAGATATTTCCTCTGTCCTTTTAGATGTGCATTAGAACAGAGACAGCTTGGAAATAAACCCTTCTGGGAATCAAACCTCCCTCTTCTCTAATTTGCGTTAAAGAAAGAATGAGCCATCCATGCTCCTGAAACTTAAAGGAGCATAATTAGTTATTTGCTATTACTGAACTAAAAAGAGGAGGAGTAGACCTTCTTTTAGATTTTGCATCTACTGGGCCATTGTTAAAGCAAGAGGATACTATTCCCATTTTCCCTCCTTCTCCCATCATGGAGCTCATTCTTTCTAAGCGCATTGATTTATTTAAATTAAAAATAATGATCCCCTTTCTCCTGTTCATTCTTCCCATCTGTAGAACTCTCTCTATAACCCTTATTAACAATTGATTGCAGGTATTGGTGTCAGAATGTCTCATCTGAGACCCAAAAGTTGAGGTGGGGGATCCACATTCAGATTTTGGCAAGACCCATTGCTATTTGAACGTAGCATAAGAGACTGCTGTAGTTATGTTCCCTTGGTGAGATAGAACTGGTTAATCATTCAGCCTCATTGTAATTTAAATTTACTAACATTACAACTCCTGAGAGCTGCTCATTTCTGTGATATAATATGAAATAATGATGGTGGTTTTTTTTGCTGATAATGTCATCAACTAAAGGCCTATATGGTCCAATGCTCAAAGTAGCCTGCTGCAAGATCAAGTATTAGATCTATTCTGGTAGTCAAAGATCCAGCTAGGTGGCAGCATTTAGTGGACCACAAGAAACTAAGATAGAATCTTGCTAGCATTTGAATGAAATATTACTAGGCAAGCTGTAGACCTAGGATATTGGGGAAAAAAATCTCTCCAAAAAGCCATGTCAAACAACTTTTGCACTATTACCAAAGTCAAGGAGACCCATGTTTCTCCCTGCTTAGCTAAATGGATATATTTAAATGATGCTGTCACTGGTCAATATTTTTAATAGCGCGTGAACCCAGCCACTCCTCCTTGTGAGCACTGCTACTGCAAAACATTCACTTTGTTTTCTTGTCTAGCAGCCATGTCATGCCAGGTTTGGTAACAACAAACCACAGAAATAATTTATTATGTGGTTTAAGATGTGTTTATGGAATCTATTTATTCTAACCAAGAATGTCTGTAGGATATGATCATTCAGAGTCGCTTTATTGGGGAGATGGGTGGCATATAAATTTAATAAATAAAATAAATGGTCACACAGTCAAGATGATGGCCAGAATGGGTCCTCCTGCTTTTCAATATCATATCACCATGGCTGCTATCTCGACCTTTGTTTTAAAATACTGTTTCCTGTAGTTATGATTCTAACTGAAGGTATTGGATTCACATGAACACAGTTAAATATAATAAACCTCGGAAGGGTGTCACTCATGCCACTAAGAGGAGATTAAGGAGTCATTAGACATATTTGTGGCTAAAGCATTATTGCCAGCAGCCATGTCATACAATGGGCCCACTTTGGGATTTTGAAGTAGTCACTGTCTCTTAGCATAGCCTATCTCATATGATTTTAGTGAGAATCACACTGGGAGAAGAAACTCTGTCCAGGGTAACCTTGAACTCCTGACATGATAAAAACACAATCTGTGTTTAAATAAATTGGTATCACAGAAGGTGACAAAAGTTTCCTTGAGCTAAAGTGAAATGAATTGTGCATCACTATATTTCTGAAGACCAGTTGCAATTCAGTTTACATGAGGGGAGAAGAAACCCAGGGTAAATCTTATATTTACATACTGGTGAATATAGAAAGAGTTGTTTCATTAAAAGTTGGAGTAAATGAGCTTCATTTGGCTTTAAAATTCAACTCCAAAAGCTTATTGGAGGATGGGTGCTATAATGTACCCACAACACATCTCTGTTCAATGTCACTTTTCCTGGGTGCATTTAGCAGAACAATGGGAATATAGTGAATGGGATAATGGTGGCAACATTCCTCTGGAAGCAAATAACAGTTCTGAGCAAGTTGACTAAATAGAGAAGAAAGAGTTAAAATCCCACATCAGAGGTTTACATTAGAGTAAAAATTGGAAGGTTTTTTATTTTTTAATTTTTTAAAGCAAATATATATGAAATAGATGTGAACGTTCTCATATTTCTTAATAACCTCTTCACGTTACAATAAGAGACTGGATTGCATAAATCCTTCCTCAATCTTTTGGGGCTGGTGGACACATTCAGAATTTTAAAATTTTAAAATGAATCCCATGGATTGGAAACAGTCTGAAATAACCATTTTGTCAGATTGCAAACAATGAGGATGAGGCTGCAACCACATACATGTTTGTTTTCTAAGAAAGCTCATGGGCCTCTTTCAGGACTGGTTTTGAATATTTACTAATTGCTGAGTCCTGGGAATCCCCTCACCTGATTACTACATCTTGACTGTTCTGCTCCTTGTATATATTCTTATTTTTTTATTCAAATAAAAGACAATATTCTAAATCAAAGACGGTAGAGGTAGATGAGTGTGTTATTTAGATCATGCACACTACAATTCTGCTTTCTTTATTTATTTACTCCCGGCTATGAAAATCCCCAACGAGAAATGAAGCACCTGTGCTTAGCAAATCTACACCCTTTCTCCAAAACTGACACAAAATGAAGTGTCTAGTAACCATCCCAGCTTCCTGGCTGGGAACAAATGACTCTTCGAAGTTCAGTCACTGAACTAATTATCCGAAAATGATTGCCTGGGGTTGGATCATTTATCATCTCATCAGCATTCAGTGCCACTGCTATAGGATGAAGGAAGAAGTGAGAAAGAGGAAGAAACCCTTAAGAAGATGATCAGATAAAAGGAGAGCAGGAAGAAGGGAAACAGTTCTGTACGCAGCACTTACTCTCTCTAATCATGCCCCCTCCCAGTCCAACATAAGAAAATCAACTGAAATGAAATTATTTTTGTGAAAGTGAACTGGAAGCTTGAGGGCTGGGGGTACCTATGGATTCTTGAAGGACCACATTCAGACTTGCTCATTATAATAACTGGGTTTGGCTGTAACTAAATTCATGATCTGGAGGATGAATAAATATACTCCTTGTGGGACATTAGGCTAGGTTTACAAATTATGCTTAGAAATAGCACTGTCTATGGGGCTTAGTGCAATGTGTTATCTCAGCCAATAAGGGTTTTGAGCTGAATAAATGATGGTTTTTGACTGATACTGACACAGCCTAAATCTGCAATCCCGTTTACTCTTCACTACGATTCACTTTATAGGTTTGTACTATATGTGTTACAAAGAGGCTGATAAATATTGGCATAAAAATTCTTCCAACAAGGATGTTTAACAAGAAAAAACAAAAAAAATCTAACAACTTCTCTATTTCCTTTAGAAATAATCTCTTGATGACTCACTCTCATAGGCTTTTCCATTATTCATTCTGCTATAAGTGAAACCAAGTCATTCATGTCATTAGCCTCTCAAACATTCAGAAGCAGCTATATGATGGCTGTTTTCTAATGGAAATTACTGTTTACAATACGTGCCATGAAAATTTTAAAATATTACGCAATGATAGCTTTCTGAAATAAGTTACCGTTCATTGTTTGTCCCAGAAATCTCACTGGATAGATGCAACTATTATCTTATAACTCCAAATTGTGTGTTCCTTCCAACTCTGATACCCCTTTGCAACAAAAAATAGACTTTAATTCTAATCAATGAGTAAATTGTATCATTAAAAAAAACCCTTTGGGCTAACCTAATGTTAATGATATTATCAGCAAGAAGATACATATCATGCAAATATTTGTGGCCTACATCTTATCTCTAATGTGAAATATGACTTTTTCCTCTTTTCTTACGATCTGAAATAGGAGCTTGGAAAATGGAACTGAAAAATCATGTGTTGGTCCTTCAAAGGACAACGCTGGAGCCTCCCACGCTGACCGGTAGGTCTTCTGTGCCGCTCCGCTCGGACCGCCGGCTTCTGGCTGCGGGGCTGCCTCCCTCCGGAGCTGTCTTTCCCCACTGCTTCCTCATCCCCCCAGCGAAAGAACCCCAGAGAGCTGTAAGACGTCCTTTCTCCCACTTTCCGCTTCTCATCCTCTTCCAAGCACCTCTCCCAGAGCGAGCCAGAAGCCTCAACTATGGCCTCCTACAGCAGGCTGCTGCAGGCCTTGGAAGATTTGCCGCAGCAGCTCCTTCTCCCTGTCGGCCTCCTCCTCCCTAAGAAGAAAGTCCCAGAGAGGTAGAGTGTGGGGGGGGGGAGCAGTCTTTTCCGAGGGGAGGAGAAGCCAGGAGCTGGACGGGGGGCAGGGCCAGTGCATGTCTCACCTTAGGCTCCACTCTAATCAAGCCCCCTGTTCCGTGTGCGCATGCACGCGCACATGCGCGCGCGCATGCGGCTCCCAGGTTTTTTTTTTGTGAGGGAAACGGGTCCAAGTGGCTCTTTCAGTGTTTCAGGTTGCCGACCCCTGGTATAGGGTTTTCCTGCCTGAGCAGGGGGTTGGACTCGATGACCTCCAAGGTCCCTTCCAACTTTATTATTATTATTATTATTATTATTATTATTATTATTATTATTATTATTATTATTATTATTATTATTATTATTATTATTATTATTATTATTATTATTATTATTATTATTATTATTATTATTATTATATGGAGAAATATAAACCCAACTTGAGCTATCCTGTTCTTATCATCTGTTGTATCAGTATCAAGGTCTTTAGTTTATACCAATTAACTCCAGAAATATAGACCAAAAGACAGAAAGGTCTTTGTTGATAATTCTGGGATCCCCCATTCATGGAATTGACCTTCCATGAGTTAAGATGAGAAAAATATGTCTGGAAATCAGGTTTCTGCAGTAGCGTATTGTCACTGCTACCTTTCTTTGTTTCTGAGAGAATTACATCCCAACCTTCTATATACAAATAGTGTTTAGAATTGAGATTAGGATGTTGAGATTAGGATGTTGATATATGGAACTAGGCCTCTTCAATTGGGTATAAATGACATTAATATTAATATAAACTTTCAATAAAAATAAATTGAGTTTCAATCAGTAAAAATAGCAATCCAAGCAATACTCAAGCCAGCATTGTGAAATATTTTTTTCTTTTAGATCTTACAGAAAGTCGTTTGGTGGTTGCAACACCAATTCTACTTCCAGTTCACTGGTTAGATTTATAGTGTAATTGTCCCAATTATTTATATCCAGGTTCTTCTTTCTTACAAGCATGTTGTTTTGCATCTTCTAGTAATTTGTTTTAATATTTCAGATATATTGTTGTGGTAATTTTAAATTCCTATTTAGGTTGGAGTATTTATTTCTCTGCACTGTGTTAAATTCAGCACTCCTTTGGGAAGAAAAGCAGTTACTGATTTTAATAAATACATAAATCCCACTGAGATTTGATAATATACTAGAGATTGAAACTGATCATACTGAGTACAATATGAAGCTAAAGTCTCAAGATCTGTAATCAGAGGTTTATAATAACATAGGGTATTACTGTGGCATGAAAACAAAAAAAGCCTTTTTCTTCAATCACATGGCTGTTCTTTCCATACATACTTCACATTTCTGATTTAAACTCTATCTCCTACATGATGCTGGTCCACCTGTTTACTTATTTATCAAATTTGTATGCCAAGCGAAGGACCAAGCATAGAACTTGGCCCTTTCCGTAAGTAAGGAATATGCTGCTTTACCTTGCAGCCAGGGATGCCGTCTAGCCAATTTGGTGCAGTTCTTATAAGTCCATTACTAAATTACTCTGCTTGTCTTCAAGAATGGCTGAAACAGAGTGAGGCAAGCTTCCTCTGATTGGAAAAGGAGACAGCATGGAACAATTGAAAGTGCAACCTGGTTGCAGGTAGCTTGTGGAGCAGAAGGTGCCTCTCATCTTTTCCTGATGGCCAAGGTGGCCTTCCATCTTGTCCTCCATATCTGGAAGGAAGAAGCCATGGTTTCTTTCAAGAAGGGCTCGGCTGCCTCTTTGCACTATGTATGGATGGCGGGCTTTCCTCAGCTGGATGAAGAAGTCCAGGAGAATGCCAGGCTTGTTTTCATTGTTCTGGTAGCAAACTTAGAAATAACCAGCTGGACTATTAAAATGGCTGCAATGAGAGCTGCTCAGTCTTATCTGCTAATTGGAGGGTTCCTATTTGCAATCCATGGGAGCTGGTTAGCAAACTGGGCAGCTGGTTTATGTTCAGGATGAACTCCTGCATTTAGGTCCAGTTTCAGTCTGCTGAAAGAACTCAAAGACGCATGCTTGTGCAAAGAGGCCAAAGGGATGTAGCTAAAGAGAGATCCAATCTAGAAGCAAGAAGAAATTTTCTGACAGTGAGAACAATTGATCAATGGAGTAGCTTGCCTCCCAGGGTTGTGGGTGCTCCATCACTGGAGGTTTTCAAATATAGACTGGACAACCATTTGACCAGGATGGTATAAGGCTCCTGCTTTGAGCAGAGAGTTGGACTAGAAGACCTCTGAGGTCCTTTCCAGCCCTACGATTCTAAGGATCCTGGGTAAGTCAGGTGCACAGGGAACCTTGACTACAACAAATCCACATCTCATGTGTAGATGTCAGCAAAAAGGGGAATGGTCTCTTCTGAGCAAGACTGTTTGAAAGCATCCATTAGAAACCACACCTAGAAATGTTTGCAATAGCTTGGTTGGGGTCCTGAAATATGTTCGGTCATAGTATTTATTCTTGACAGCCAACATGGCCACACTTTCTACCTAGTGTGGCCCCTTCATGATTCTACTAACCCGATGTTCTGGTTGCCAGAACTTGTTGTTGCCTAATTTAGGTAATCCCCATACTATCTACTATGTAGCGATTCTCAACAGGGTTTTCCTATCTGGTTTTGGTATTCCAGAAAAAGATTTGGAGTGCTATATTCTAAATAGCTTGCCTTAAAGTTCAATGCGCCTTTTCCCCAAACCACTAGGTGTCAGTGAGTCATCTGATTTTCACTAGATACAATACTAGACAGAACCAGGAAAGATCTGGGTGCAAAGTTGGCCTGCTGTTTCTTTCAAAGCATCAAGTACCATTTAGAAAGCAGTGAAGGTGTTTTCTTCATGTCCAGCAGAAGATATTTAGATAGGATTTATACTTAAGACAGCAACACTTCAGCTATAGCAAGACTCTGGGCTTTAAAGTAAGCCAAACCAAATAAAATCCAGGCATTCAAAACTCAGAATGGTGATTGTTCTTTCTTAAATTCAGTTTTGAAAAGCAATTTAACTCCACTCTTGTCAGATCCTGATACCCACTGATACTTTAATCCCAAGCGAAGCTTTTCATTGATTTACCTAACATCTGTAGGACTTTCTTCTAGGCACAGAAGAAAAGAACCCAGAAACGAGTAGTTTTTTTCAGTAGCTGAAGGCAGAAATCTTTTGAGGTTTTAAGAAGATACAAAGAGTATGGATTAATTGGCTGATGTGAGAAAAGAAAGTCTAGTTGCAGGTATAGGGGAACAATCCCTCTAGACTATAGTTTTTCCTCTTCTAAAAGTAGATTTTAAACATGGGTAGAGTTGTAAGATCCAAAGCCGGAACATTTTCACATTTTCTTAAAACTCTGGATGTGGCAGACAATAATGTTACTGCAATGTGCCTGTCATCCATCTCCTTCCCTGATTAGGATTTCAGGTATTTCATAAAAGATGAGGGGACTTGGCAATGGATGATGGGGTTGGACAACTCAGAATGCCCCAAAGATTCACAGCAGCCTTATCTTAAAGTCTTAAAGCTTGACGTCTGTTCTGTGGACTTTGAATATGGCAAACTGCAGGTATGAGCAGGAACAATTCACTGTACAACCCATTTGTTTCTGCTATTTTATTTATTCCAAGGCCAATATTATTTACACTTACGCACATATGCATATTTTGCATCTCCCCCAAATTTGCTTTGTCTGTTTAAAGCAGGAAAGAGGGCGAAGTTAATAGCAGGAAGGGAGATATTTTATCATAACCCCTTGAAATAGGCTGAACATTTGGCTCCTATAATTTTTCCTGACAACTACAAGCACACAGACTTGGTACAAAATACCTGACATGACCTTGGCTGCCCCTGGTAAATGTCAGCACATAATTGTTTTCTCAAGTAGCCCTAGCAGCTTCTCCCTGCTAATAAAGAATTCTGATGGAGAGAAAACAATTTTTAAGACAATTTTGCCTGATATGCATATCTGTTTCTACAGGAGCTGTAACCTTTCCTGGTTATACACCCAACAGAGGATATTAGCAATATTTACATGAGCAGCAAGAGGTGTTTTTATGGCAAGATTAATTTGTCACTGAGTTTTCATGCAGCTGAGAACTGTGGCCCATTTGATGAATACCAGTGTATTACATATGCAAGCATAGCCTATTTTGAGACCTTGTGCTTTGTAGATAGTGACCTGCCCATTAGAACTGGAAAAGCATGTCTACACTACAAGATTTCAAATGCCACTTGATCGGGGCTCCGCAAAACAACATACAGAGGCCTAGGAAGGAAATTGTTCCAGCAGTCTTTCTGTATGCATCAGGAGATATAGCCATTTTATTTACATAAATTGATCTCTAAATTCTTTCTGTTACATTTCTGTAATAATCTATTACTTTTAAAACATAGACACATACAAATCAGAGACAGAGAGATGTGTTTTCCTCATTATATGCATTTGTAAGTGTGCTTTCTTTCAAAATCTGTACTTCTAAATATATTTTATCTAAAGGATACACATTTTTAAAAGTATCCTAATACAGCTATGAGTTTGCAGCTGAATCCGAGTAGGCAGAAAAGTGAGAAAACTAAGAGTATAATTGCCTTCTGAAATGCATGTTCATATGGGAGGAATAAATCAAATCAGTATTGGCATATGCAATGAATTTCACAAGCTTCTCCATAAGGTACAAATATATTTATATAGTTCAGATACAAATATAAGTTGCAAACTCTTCTGGGTTAACAGAAAAATGTTTTGACCTCTTTAGTCTCCCTTTCTTGGGAGCTACATGGCAACCTGCCTAAATAACTATTGTCAGAAACCTGACATTTTGCTATCAAGCCAATACAGTTATGGCAACAAAAAAAGTAAGAACATGTTGAAACTTTTCTTACCTTTGGACTGATTTGGGGTATTTTTCCTACTCTGAAACTGTCTTTGATTCTAGAAAAGTTAGAATATTATGTTTTTCTCACTCCAGATTTTCAGTGAAGACAAAAAAACTATCTCATGGATTCTTATGAAGATTTATTGTGGCAAATTCTTTCTTATCTCAGATACCTGAAATATATATTCTTAATCACACATATGTATTTATTCTTCTTTTGCCTGGACCCTATCTTTATTGTTTTTCATTTTCAACATATGAATGAAGAAGTGGTGTAGTCTGTGGACAGAGGTCCATGACTATGTTACTGTATATTTAAGTGAGCACTTGTGCTTAATTTATTATTGTGTATAGTGTTTTAGAGGACTTAAATCTCCATTTTTAGCATTGTGGTAGCAAAGCTACACCTGGTTTCAATGCAATATGAAGATGTATCAGCCAGAGATGGGACAGGTCACTCTGTTCTATAGTTTGGTGTAGACTGTAATTATCAGCCAAATAGGGAAACCTAGCTAGACTGGACATGATGTGTGATTAAGTGGTACTATCTGCAATTCAATCTGTGATACAGTAATGGGGGATTGCAGCTGTGCATATTGTATTCAACATGGCATATCAACTAACACAAAAATACCACCTTCATTTCAGAATGACATGTGAGGCTGTTTTTAAAGTTCACGGATATTGGGGAAGGCTGGGAAGTAAGCTGATAATAATGCTTTATCTGCATTGATTGCAAAGCATTTTGATCCCAATTGAAAATGTTTGTTTTAATTAAAAAAAAAAAGTTAAACTGCCTTCATCCATAGCAGCTTGCATTCTGCAAGCCATCATACTGGGCTCCCAGATAGATGATTAAGGGCAAGGAGCCTTTTAGATAGGGTCTCCCTATCGGTGAAAAGAGCATTGGCCAGAGGTCAGGCTATCTTTGCAAGCCTTCAGGAAACTTATGAAGACCAAAATTATTTCATTGGCTTTTTAAAAAATTGGATTGCTTAATTTACTTGTAATGAGTACTTTGAATTGACTTGTTCTACACCATTAATGTTCAGCGCTATCTTTATAGAATGTCTACAATTTATTTTATGCTTTAAAAATTCAGAAGGACACATACATCAGGGCTTTCAACCGGTGGTACACGTACCACTGGTGGTATGTCGGCACCTGGCAGGTGGTACGCTTACGATGGGTTGAAAAGCACTGTAAAAAAAAGTGTAAAAAAAAGTGTAAAAGTGTAGTGTGGGGATGAACTGAAGTGGCGACAACGCAGCACAGGCCTGTGGGAGAGTCAGCTGGAGCCGCGGTGTTGCCAGGGCTCTACTGAGCACCTAGGATCTTTGCCGGGCTCCAGCTGACTGGCGCTTCTAGAAGCTGCATGCAGCCTGGGGAAAGGAGTCAGTTGCAGCTACACCAAAGACAAAAGGAGGAGGAGGGGGGTAGCTGTGGGGGGCGGAAGCAGGAGGCTTTCCAGCAGATGCTGCCATGCCTACAAATGTGGTGCTGCTGCTCTGCATTGTCCTGCATGCGCCCCAGCCCACTGCCACCCCGCGAGATGCTATGCTGTGGAAGGGATATGGCGGTGGGCCAAGGGTGTGCCCAGGATGATGTGGAGTGGCAGCGGTGAGGGGTGGGCACGTACCAGAGCCCACTTTCCCCCACTGCCACCCCCACTAGTGCAAGGATGGGCAGCACAGCTTCACTTCCGGAGCTGCTGCTGGCCGGGTCTGGCAATGTAGGATTGCTGCCATTGCCTCCTCCTGCCCAGCCCCGCACATTGCCCAGGTGCTGCTGCCCCATGAGGCCGCACAGCTGGTGTGCGAGATCTGCTGCCTCGTCAGGCTGCTGAGGTGGGGCCAGCTGTGGCCAGCAGGCAGCTGAGATGGCTCCAGAGCCCCGGCTGCCCCTCCACCTCCTCTTGCTTCCCTGTATGGCCAGCCAGTCGAGGAGCTTGGAGCAGCAGGAGCAGCAGCAGCTGCTGCCCCCGTTAGAGCCGCCGAGCGAGAGCCCCCTTCTGGCCATCCCAGGGCCATCTCCGCCCTTGCCGATGAGGCTGCCAGCCATCCCCCTCCATCCCCCTGCCTGGTGCCCATTCTATGCAATCCTATGTGACCACGGTGTGGATGAGAGGCTCAGATGGTGGGGTGGGCAGCTTTTTTCTATGGAGACATCCCAGGCCTCCCGCCCCCTTAGCCAGACCCCCTTGCCTTCCCCCAGCCAGGACCTGCTGACCCCCCCATCCTCCTGCACCCACCCCAGTCCGAGACTCCTGCAGCCCCCCAACCGTACCCTCTTGCCCCCCCAGCTGGGACTTCCAGCAATTCTGAAACTGGGAGGTTCTGCCCCCCCTGATGGGACCTCCTCCCCCTACCCTAGCCGACCCCCCAAGCAGCCCACCCTGACCAAGACGGAGGGAAGGCAAGGCAGAGAACCAGTTGTTAAATTATTTGAAACCCACCATTGCCTTCCTCTGTGGATAAAAGTCCCCAAATCTGGAATGCGGTGTGTGTGCGTGCGCATACACTTGGCTGCTAACAGTTTGGGAGGTGAGGAATTTGTGGGGCTAACTCCCTACATCGACTTAGCTGGTGCGACTTGTTCCATTCTGACCCAGCTGTCTCGAGTCAGCTGTGTCCAGTGAGTGGCATCGATCAGGCCACGCCTACCTGCTAGGCGACAGGTGATACTCAAATATTGCCATATCCTAAAAGTGGTACAATCTCTGAAAAGGTTGAAAAGCCCTAACATACATAACTGAAAGTTCTGCAAAGTTTGTGTCCATACAAAACTATCATATATACAGAATTATTCCATATCAGGATTGGAGAGACCAGATGTTTTCTTCAACCATTTTTGTGGCTTTGGGTGGTCATTGCTTCAGAATATGTACAACTTCTAATTATGCATGGATTGTTCTGAATATTTAAACTGTAAAATAAGCTTTAGGGCATTACTATAGATTACTAAAGGAAACAGTACAATGAAAAATCATTTGAAACACCAGCTATAAGTAGAAGATGGTGCAAAGAAGAAAAAAAAGTAGTGATTCCAGGATCTGACTTCCCATTTTGCATTCAGGAGAAATATCAGACTAGGACAAAGATTTTTCCCCAAACTCAGTCCCTAAAGTTGCAGCATAAGAAAATATCATTTTACCCATTAAAACATTACTATTTATGTTCTTTGGCTCTGAAAATGCCAGCCTATTGATTACAGCTGAGGTACAATCTCCACAGTGCACTGAAGACTCAGAAGTTCATAAAGTGAATCTAGCTAAGTTCACTGACTGAAGATGTTTATTTTAATGAAGGTGGGATTAACCATTCAAATATAACTTTAATTGGGATTGCCTGTTGCTGAAGCAACATTTGAGTTGATCCTTTGGGTTGCATGGAGCTGTCCAGGGTACTATCTATTTTTGATTGACTTGACCTTGACTTATATTGCTTACTTTTGAATTATTTGGCTGAAACCAGGAACCTAGACCTTGCCCAGCTCTGCTCCACCTGTCTATGACTTTACACTCTCCTTGAGTGGGTGGAGGACTGGTGGTTTATATTTGAAACAGAAGAGAGAAAGATATCATATACAGTGTCAGCCCTTCAATGTAGATCAGGACAGGACACAGACTCTGGAATGATTGGAAGTCTACTGATATAGATTATAGTTACAGAATTTTGAAAGCTTTTGTTCCCTCTGCCTTATACCTCGGGGAATTAAGGCAGAGCCAGTTTGAATTTCTAAAATTTTCCAGGCTTAGAACATGTTTTTGTAACTGTTGCCACATAGTTTCTCCAAGGTCAACTCTGGAGCTTGCCAGAGATGCACCAGGGATTCATGCAGTGGACAACTTTCCTCATGATGGATACTTCAGGCTCATTCAATCAAGAGTGATTGAATGATTCAGCAATGAATGGTTCAGTGCAGATAAAGGGCAGAATTATCTTGTCAGGAGAGAATGGCAAGGATCCTTGTACTTCAGATGCACAGAATAAAGACTGAGCCCATACACCAAGCACTTTTATTGTTTCAACAAACCCTAGTAAATAATATCACAGTTTAATGTTAAATAGGAACTTAGCCTATGAGGTTGATTTGATACAAAATCTTACATTGTTTAGATAGTGAGATGCAGCTCCTTGATCCTGTTATATCATGCTTTATCAGCAATACTGCAAGCTTTTAAATGCCCCCTTCATCTCCCCCTCCCATCGTTGGCATTTTATGATAAAGGGCTGTGATTTCCTGGCATTGTTGCTAGCCTGGAAATAATAGTTGCATCCCAACAATACCTTTAGGGATTGGGTCTAAGTATGGTCTATAAGTCAAAACAGCACAGATGGCATAGCACAAGTATGCAAACATTGCTTACTTGAAGACAATGATCTCTGTGTGCCAAAGCCTGAGTCTTGCCAAGCTTTTCATAGGGATCATTGCAAAGACAGAGCTAATGTGCAGAGACTGGCAAGGACAATGTGGAAATCTTGTAGATGTTTACAGGAAATCTACTTCCCTCTATAAAGGCCGGCAAAGGAAGAATGCATAGAAGTGGTCATTATTTGCCGTTTTTAACAGGTGCTTAGTCAAGCCTGACAAGAGAATCTTATCTTTCATGCTTTTCCTCCTGCTTAGCAACAAAACTATTCTGCCATGCATCCCTTACTGCTAGCAGGAAACAAAAGAAAAAGCCGTGTGTTTCTTAGGCTCTGTCTTGTTATGTGACACATTTCTCAAGCATTTCTACTATATAAACTTTCATAAAGACTGGATCTCTTCTAAGAACCCTGAAGAGCTTTGGACAGATCATGCATGGAGGCTTCTTTTGTTTTGGTCAAGAACAGCCAATGTGGCATAAGTTAAACAGCTTGGTTGTATGTAAGCAGAACTGGACTTCGTATCAAGGATAGTTCCACCATTAGACAGAGTGTAATGAATGCCTTGAGCAGCAAGTCCTGGGGTAGCAGCCTTTGGAAATTTCTCCTGAGCCCCTGGCTCTTTCCTTGTGTTGAAGAATAGAGCTGTCTATCCCGTGTCTCTTCTCTAAAGTTACATTACTGCCTCATTTGTGTTACAGGATACTATCCTATTGTGAGTTCCAAAGTCAGAGTCAACTGCTATCAGTTTGCTGTTGTCTGTGGAATGAAAAAGCAAAATGTCTTAGGCTTGCTTCACTGGATATATGAAATGCTTGCTGGTGCGATATATTTAGTTGTTCTGTTGTTGAGGTTCACTATTCATTTCTTCAAAAACCTTTGTAAGAACCAATCCAACCAACTCTTTTTTTTTTTTAACCAGCAGAGACTCTTAATATTTTTGGGAGGCTGAGAACTATGTTGGATGGAATCATATATGGCTAAGAAATGGGTGGTGGTGGTGGTTGGAGAGTTTTTAAGTTTTGATGCTGCCTATTTTGAAGATTATGTTACTGTCTTCACTTGTTTCCCACTTTAAAATTATCTTTTAGCAATCACAGTTAAAAGGGGCTTTATGTGACTGTGATATCTACTTTTATATGATGCCAGCATTCCAGCAGTTGCATGTTGGAGATGCCTTTTACAAATCAGAGATGAGATTGGAAAACTTGCAAATTAAATTTGTGGAGAGGGAATTTAAGTGCAGTTCTTATAGGTTATAGTCCCACAGGTGCTATTTAACATATAGTTATTATGAACAGATGCTTTTCAAGTATAATGCTTACTCCCCCTTCATGTCCTTTTTTTTCAGTACACTTTTCCCTCACCACGTCTGTTCGGTTACTTTATTTCCAGTATTTATAAACCATCCTAATCCTAGCAGACTCTGATTGGATAATAATAAATAAAGCTAGAATACAAAAACCTATTTAAAAAACCGACACATGACAAGGATCATAAAACAACCAAGGTGCGAAAGCATGCTTAAGCATGTTTTCCCTTGTCTGCAAAATGCATTGAGGTTTGCAGCCATCCCTACCAATGGAAAAGTGTTGTCCAAAGTGTGGGGCCACTACCAAGAAGGTCTGTTGCCTAGTCCATACTTTACAAACCTCACAAAGAGGTGGAACCCTCAAGAGACCATTTTTAGATGTT
The DNA here is from genome assembly GCA_023970755.1 of Azemiops feae. Lineage (NCBI taxonomy): Eukaryota > Metazoa > Chordata > Lepidosauria > Squamata > Viperidae > Azemiops > Azemiops feae. The sequence goes on along the minus strand of JALGBA010004281.1, from coordinate 2,702,525 downwards.
CAGACCAGAAGACATTGACTAATATATCCTGGTCTGTCTCAACAGAGCTTTAAAGGTAATGTCACTTACTTTAGATGGTTGAATGGGATCACCCAAAACATCTTCAGTTGGAAATGCAATAAAGACAATGTAAATAAGCTGGAAATATTTTTCAAGAAATCGTGGCTATGAAAAATTCTTATTTTCCCTATGGTATACAGATCTCCTCAAATTGTTTGCAAAGATTTGTGCAAGCAACAATTCTAAGAGAGTGAAGAAGGTCAGAAGTAAACAGCTCAAAGAAAGTGTCATTCAATAAATGACCAAGGTTGCTTCCAACAGCAATTATGTTTGCTTTGACTTTGCTCATCAAAATGCAGAAACACTCCTGCTGTTCTGTTGTTTGGGAGAGATGCATAGATCACAGCCCTAGGTAGTAACACCCCAGGCCATGTTTCATAGTTAATACATGCATTATGTTGCCATAATCATATCTTATTATACTAATGACACTGAAAATTTGCAAATTCTTAAAAATGAAAACTCTTGAAAATAGGAGGAACCCTTCTAGTGAGGGCTCTGGGTCCCCTAGCACAATTTGTAGGCAGCAGGCCATTAGCTACCTACTCTTACCTCAGGGAAATCAGAAGACAATGTCTAGATATCTATTTCACAGTGGTTCTTTAATTATTATTTTCTACAATGAAAAAACAAAATGCGTAGAGAAAAGTTTTGGATTGGAATATTATCACATGAAGAAGACTAGAAAGCACTTAGGCGTTTTAATAGTATAGTAAAGCACTTAGGGACTTTAATCATGTGCACATTCTAACTTGAGAACCTATTAATTTTGTCAAGTTTGAATCAAAACTCACACTTCAGTTGATGGAAATCCATCTTCTTCCTTGGGCTTCTGATATATCCATAGGCAACATGCACCCAGGCACCAAATGGCAGCTTATCTTCAAAGAGTGACACCAGGAGCCTCAATAGAACTGGTCAATCCTTTAGAGTTCTATGGTTATGCAGGGAAATGGAATTTTTAATGGCGTAGCATATACTTTGCCTTTCTGGTTTTAACCCATGGTATCTGCAACCACAGGAAGTCCTCAACTTACAATACTTCATTTAGTGATCATTCAAAGTTACAACATCACTAAAAATGTGACTTATGACCATTTTTCACACTTATGACCGTTGCAGCCTCCCCATGGTCACGTGACCAAAATTCAGATCAGCTTGGCAACTGATTCATATTTATAATGGTTGCAATGTCCTGGGGTCATGTGATCCCCTTTTGCGACCTTCTGAGAAGCAAAGTCAATGGGAAAGCCAGATTCACTTAACAACCGTGTTATGAACTTAAGAACTGCCATGATTCACTTAACAAACATGGCAAAAAGGTCAGAAAATGGGGCAAAACTCACTTAACAAATGTCTCACTTAGTAACAGAAATTTTGGGCTCAATTATGGTCATAAGTCAAGAACTACCTGTATAGGGATCAAATAGGCAGCAGTAAAAAATAAATTGATCTTGAGATAGCAGTGTCTACAGTGAGAAGTGCCAAGACTGAGAATTATGAAAGAGTATTGGTTAAGTTAATCACAGTTTGGGGAAAAGCAATAACAACAACAACAACAACAACAACAACAACTTTCAAATTGCTAACTGGTGTGGTAGCTGATGCAGTACAACAGCATCTAGTTGAAAACAATGTCTTTCCACCAGAGCAGAAAGAAAACTGCCCCAATAGCAGAGGAACAAAAGATCAACTCCTAATAGACAAAATGATCTTGGAAAACTGCAAGAAAAGGAAGACCAATCTGAATGTGGCATGGATTGACTACAAAAAGGCATTTGACTCTCTGCCACATGACTGGATAATCAAGTGCCTAGAAATAACAGGAGTCAGCAGAAACATCAGAAAATTTGTACAAAGATCGATGGCACAAAGGAAAACACAGTTACAGATCAATGGTGAGAGACTGGGAGAGGTTAACATCAAGAGAGGAATATTTCAAGGAGATTCATTATCACCATTACTATTTCTTATTGCACTGTTTCCTCTGTCAACAATACTGAATAACTCAGGACATGGCTATCAAACATCAAAAACATCTGCCAGACTATCCCACCTCCTTTACATGGATGATCTGAAGCTGTATGGAAAAACATCATCTGAAATAGAATCGCTGCTCAACACTGTCCGTATATATAGCCAAGATATTGCAATGGAGTTTGGCTTGGACAAATGTGCCACACTTACTATCAAACAAGGAAAAATAGTGAAAACTGAAGGAATCAAGATGCCCCACGAAAATAACATTAAGAGTCTGGATGAGGAAGATTACTACAAATACTTGGGTATCCTTCAAGCTGACAACCTCAAACACACTGAAGTCAAGAAAAAGATTAGAGGTGAATACATCAAGAGAGTGAAGAAGATCTTAAAGTCCAAACTCAATGGAGGAAATACTATAAAGGCAATCAACACCTGGGCAATTCCAGTCATTAGATACACAGCTGGAATAGTGGACTGGACTCAAGCAGAACTAAAAGCAAAGGATAGGAAGACCAGAAAAATAATGACAATGAATCATGCCCTTCATCCACGCAGTGACATTGACAGACTTTATCTACCAAGGCAAATAGGTGGACGTGGAATGCTGCAAGTACATCAGATGGTTGAAGAAGAAAAAATGGCTTTGGAAAAATATCTGAAGGACAGTGATGAAGATGCACTGAAATTAGCATATCAGGAAGGCTTACTGACTACTGGAGAGACCAAACTGGCCTACAAGAAAGACCAAATGAAGAACAGAATAGAGGCATGGGAAGACAAAGCACTACATGGCCAGTACATTAAAATAATAGCTGGGAAAGCAGATAATAACAAGACCTGGCAATGGCTAAGAGCAGGAAAATTGAAGAAAGAGACCGAAGGACTAATTCTGGCTGCACAAGACCAAGCCTTAAGGACAAATGCATATAAAGTAAAAATTGAGAAGACAGCAATAGACAGTAAGTGCCGCCTATGCAAACACGCTGAAGAAACAGTGGACCACCTGGTAAGCTGCTGCAAGAAGATCGCACAGACTTTTTTTGCCTATCTTAACTTGTGTTTCTAATCTGTTTTTTATGGTACTGTTTTTGATAAGTTGGACTGTTTTTTCCCTTTGTGTAAAGACAGATGCAAAAAATGAGTTAAATAGTTCTGCTTTCTCCCTGTTGCTTGTCACCTTCTTGCCACTTTCCCCCACTAATGGACCAATCATTGCCTTCACTTTATTCTTGTTTTTTACATGTTGAAAGAAGCTTTTTTTTGTTATTTTTGACTTTGGTCACAAGCCTTAGTTCATTTTGAGCCTTAGCTTTCCTCACTTCATCATTGCAGGCACAGGCTATTTGCTGATATTCTGCCTTAGTTATGTGCTCCTCTTTCCACTTTTTATACTTGTCCTTTTTATCTTTCAATTTATCAGAGAGTTCTTTATGCAGCCATGCTGGTTTCTTTTGAGAGCTGTTATTTTTCTTCTTTGTTGGTATTGTGCTAGACTGGGCTTTTATTATCTCACTTTTCAAAATTTCCCAAGCTTCTTGAGTTGTTTTCCCCTTGAGGATTCTCATCCATGGAATCCTTCCCAAGCTCTCTCTAAGTTTATTGAAATTAGCTCTCTTAAAGTCCAAGACTCTAGTTTGATTGTGTTCTATTGCTTGTGCTTCCATAATGTTGAATTCCAATATTGCATGATCACTTCCCCCCAAGGTTCCTGTGGCTTCAACACCTTCTAACATTTCATCTCTGACTGACCCTGTGTTTACTTTCTACATAACCTGTGTGGTACCTGATTCCCCTATTTTCTTACCACCTGTTTGGTTAGTGCACTTTGTGTGGCACTCGCTATTAAAAGCTTGATTTTGCTTGACAGCAAGGTTGATATTCTTGTCCACACACACTTCTATGTTACATGCACTGATAACCCTATAATATTTAGATTGCTGGGGACAGGGATGTTCTATATCAATTAACTCACTGTCCCCGTTGTTTAGTTTTAATATTCTTCCAGAAAATCTGTGAATTTATTGCCAAGTAACTCAGTCCCTTTCTTGGATGGATGCAAACCATCTCTTTTGTATATTTTCATTGGACCAGCTACAGACATCATGACTAATATAACCAAAGCCTTCCCTTTTACACCACTCCTTTAGCCACATATTGAATTCTGCTATATGCTGGCCTTTTCCATTTTGCTCCTTATACACTGGTAAAACCTCTAAAAAAGTAAGCCTACAGCCTATCCTGCTGAGTTCCTGCCCCCAAGCTCTGGAAATCATTCTGCACAGAGAGTACATCTTTTTGGGACAGATCGTTAGTGCCAAGATGTACAATAGCATCCACATCATAGTCCTTGCTGGCATTCTTGACTATTTTAAAAATACGCTTCTTGTCCCTACTGGCAGTAGCACCTGGAAGACACCTGACCTCTTTTGAAACCTCTGTATCCTTTCCTAAATTTACATCCCTTATAATTGAATCACCAACCAGAAGGTGGCTTCTCTTTTTGGATGCCTTTCTCTTCTTGCATGACTGATGTGTAATAACTGATTTGCACTTCTCCCTGTCAAAAACAAGTTCTTCATCTCGGACCACGATCCCCTGCTTATTTGAGTTATCATCACAACTACCTTGACCTGTCTCCTTAATGTCCCTACTAAGATCAGCAAAGGCACTGTATCTGTTATGCAGGGACACAGTGAAAGCTTTGTGTTTATGGTTCACAGCTCTCACCCTGCCAGATCCCACGGTTGTCCATACTGCCCTTCTCCTGCAGGATGTTTGTGGTAGAGGGGGCTGATAGCGTGGAGGCTCAATAGAGTAGAAGGGCTGAACTGAAGAGCACAGATTATAGACCCTAGATAAATAATCTGTCCTTGTAGACTAGTGATTTGTTTACGGATAGGACAATTTCCCAGTTTGAAAAGAGTATTGCGAAAGATAGCTGCAAAACAAGTGTTGCACTGAACTAAGCCAGACATTCTGAGATGAAAGGAATCTCAGACACACTTGCCCTGAATGTACCACCGCTGTCTTTGATTTTTAGTTATATGATTAACTCACAGATTGTAGCTCTTCCCAGCAACCTCTGGGCAGTTTAAATGCAATGGAGGTCCAATCAGCAGGGGTTCAGCTACTTTCCTCCTCCACCCTCCTCCTTCTTAACTCACAGATTTTAGCTCTTCCCAGCAACCTCTGGCCAGTTTAAATACAATGGAGGTCCAATCAGCAGGGGTTCAGCTACTTTCCTCCTCCACCCTCCTCCTTCTTAACTCACAGATTGTAGCTCTTCCCAGCAACCTCTGGCCAGTTTAAATGCAACGGAGGTCCAATCAGCAGGGGTTCAGCTACTTTCCTCCTCCACCCTCCTCCTTCTTAGCTCACAGATTGTAGCTCTTCTCAGCAACCTCTGGCCAGTTTAAATACAATGGAGGTCCAATCAGCAGGGGTTCAGCTACTTTCCTCCTCCACCCTCCTCCTTCTTAACTCACAGATTGTAGCTCTTCCCAGCAACCTCTGGCCAGTTTAAATGCAACGGAGGTCCAATCAGCAGGGGTTCAGCTACTTTCCTCCTCCACCCTCCTCCTTCTTAGCTCACAGATTGTAGCTCTTCTCAGCAACCTCTGGCCAATTTAAATACAATGGAGGTCCAATCAGCAGGGGTTCCGCTACTTTCCTCCTCCACCCTCCTCCTTCTTAACTCACAGATTGTAGCTCTTCCCAGCAACCTCTGGGCAGTTTAAATGCAATGGAGGTCCAATCAGTAGCGGCTCAGCCATATTCTGAGAAGAATTATAGTTTTAATTTTCTGCAAAGCTCTTGAGTTATGCTACTTATAGGGCATTGTGGGAAAATGAAATGGAGGATTTGAACTCCCTGCCACTGTTTATGAATGTCTTAGAAACCATAAGATGCTATTTACATACTAATAGGCCACCAGAAGGCATTTTCTTGAACTCTCTCTCAAAGGTAGGGATTCTACACATTTTTAAATATATTTGTGCTAAAAAATGAGATGGGGGGGCCCCGCACAGGCTTTTTGCTAACAAGAAATTAAATACTGGATGCTATTTCCTTCTGGATTCTATTGATTTTATCATGACATTATCATAAGTGGCAAATGGAAGAAAGAGACTCAAATTTCCTTTGTCTTAAGTGTTCTTCTCTTATGTGCATAGAATCAGGATTTAAGATTTGGGATTTTGCTTTTTTACCCCTCCCCCATCCTTTGTTTCTGTCCTTTGCCAATGCTGTGCGTAATCACTCTTTGTTTCCATTCTTCTACATTTTCTCCCCATGGACTTATCTCCATAATAGTAAGCAAGGGGAAGTCAAGTCAAAGAAATGGCCTCAGCTGGCTGGAGTTTTCAGCATGTCATCTCTCCGACTTGGAACTCCATTTCAAACATGATTAGCTCATTCATATTTCACATTAGTTTACTTATTTATTCATTTTTTGTGTAGATCTAATTTTTTCCAGTTAAGAACTGTGTAAATAGCCCTAATGAGCCTTGAGGGCTCTCATTTGCTTAGAGAAATTAAAACAAGCTGGGAAATCTCCAAACACGTGTGTCTTTAGGTAAAAATGCATTTTTGTACCTAGAGATGGTCATTCCCCCCCCCATATTTCAATCATTTATCTGTAGCAATCAGCTCCTGTGTCGCTTCAAATTCATGGCATAAAGATCTTATCACACACAAATTACTAAAACTCTTTGCTGTGTACTGCCTTTGCTGAATTTTTGCTTTCATCCTTGGTAATTGCTAACCCAAACATAGTATACAAATTCAGTTTAAAATCCACTTTGATTTGGTGGGAGAAATTCATAATTATCATATGAGCCTTCCCTCAATCCCCAACCCAAAATTTGCACTAATACAACTTATTCCAACTCTTCATTTTCTTAGAAACAGATGATATATTAGCTATATTCACAGTGTGCTCTAGTTATTGACATCTAACAGCAGATAAAATCTCCCTCCCTCCCTCCCTCCCTCCCTCCCTCCCTTCCTTCCTTCCTTCCTTCCTTCCTTCCTTCCTTCCTTCCTTCCTTCCTTCCTTCCTTTCATCCTCTTACACTAATAGAATAGAATAACAGAGTTGGAAGGGACCTTAGAGGTCTTGTTGTCCAACCCTCTGCTCAGGCAGGAAACCCTATACCATTTCAGACAAATGGTTGTCCAATCTCTTCTTCCAAAGCTTCCAGTGTTGGAGCATCCATAACTTCTGGAGGTAAGTTGTTCCACTGGTTAATTGTTCTAACTGTCAGGAAAGAACTGTCAGGTTGCTTCTCTTCTTGATTAGTTTCCATCCATTACTTCTTCTCCTGCCTTCAGGTGCTTTGGAGAATAGCTTGACCCCTTCTTCTTTGGGGCAACCCCTGAGATATTGCAACACTGCTATCATGTCACCCCTACCTATGTAACCACTATACTATTACCTGACATCATCATTGCAGCAATTCTTTTCCTTAGTGACAGTGACCAAAACAAAAAACAAAAAACTTGTTGTGAAGGACTATCTTTTTCTAGAGAAATCAAACTCCTACTCACTTGCATGAGAAAGCTAACAAAACAAAAACTGAAAATAACAAAAATAATTGCCAGAACAAAAAAATTTACTCCAACACATAATGTCTTCATTAAACACACAATTATGATAGTCTCTGTTGTGTTCCTTCTGTTATTGTTTGTCTTTCACTGCTTCTGCTTTTCTGAACTTGATGCAGCACTAAATGCTAAAGAGCAATCTTATTACCAGAAAGTTATAAGCAATAGACTGAAAGAAAATCTAAACCAGTTCTCCACTGTACAGTTTTATCATTTGATCTGTTCAAAGTCCCCAAATACGTTTATTTTCCTAGGTCTCTGCATGCTAGGACAGTTTGAGTTCCATGCTGGATTATTTAAATCTTTCCAAAATAGCTTTCTTCTAAGAAAATTAGACCCTGGTGTAAGATATGTTAGGTGACACACGGAGTAGAGACAGCAGTCTCTGCAGGTCAAAGTAGCAGAACTGATATTCATGGAGTGCAGGCTCATAGATTTGATGAGGGGTAGAGAAATCATGCCATAGGGATATAAAGAGTTACTTGGTGTTAGCCATATCGCTGCAATGACACATTGTAGTTAAACGTAGTTGAAGTGAAGTTAAGCACAAGATTTAATATCAGTATATCTACTGAGCCACAGAGCGCTATTTATTTTTAATTGAATTAAATTGCTTGCAAAATGAAGGAAGCATGCTTTCATTTATATTTTATTTTAAAGTGTTCGGCAATGATCACAAAAGAAAACTTTGCTTCTAGCTGTCCCATCTTGGCATTCTGGGGACAGGTTGCTACCCAAGACACATTGATGGCATATGTTTATCTCCCTTGGGGCCGGAGGAACTGTCAGCCAGTCTTCTTAATATTATAAATTCTTGTTTCTGGGTATCTCTGACTTCTGATTTCTTCAAAGGCCAGAACCACTTACTTGACTGTTGTTCCTGGATGTGGAATTGTAGAAATATTCAATGAGATGTGAATAGCAATAGCATTTAGGCTTATAGTACCCCATAGTACTTTCTGGGCAATTTACAATAAAGAAGCATTATATTTGCATATTGCCCACAACAATCTGGGCTTTCATTTTACTGACCTTGAAAGGATGGAAGGCTGAGTCAACCTTGAGCCCTGTCAGGATCGAACTGGAGGCTGTGGGCAGAGTTTGACTGCAATACTGCACTTTAACCACTTTAAACACCAGGGATCATATGCCAACGATACAGTCTTTCTCTGGATTTCACTTGGAAAGAAATCATTTGTATTCTATACAGAGTGGTCATAATAGTGATAATATAGTCGAACCTTTCTTCTTTGCTCGCCAGATTTATTTAGTATAATATCTTAACATTTTCTCAGGATGCTTCTGTACAGGTTTGAATTCTCTGCTCATGTGCTCCTACTTGACTTGTCAATCGATGTTCTGTGGTTCATAGCTTTCACATTATAGTACTAGGCCTAAAAACTGGCCCTAGCACTCAATCAGCCCTCATGCACCCATTATTTGTTGCTTTTCTTCCAAAAAGTGATCTGTACCTCCCTTTGGGTGCAGACACAGTCCAGGGGAAGAAGTACAAAGAAACTTTTAGTTACTCTTGCAATAAATTCATCTTTCCCAAAATTTCATTGATTGTTTTCATTGTTCATTGTTTCATTGTTCATTCGTATTTATTTTGGTGTTTGGATTTTAGGGAGGTATTAAGGTATTAAGGTATATTTTAGGGAGGTATTAAGGTATTAAGGTATATTAAGATTACACTAAAGGGAGGAGTGATGGCAAAATGTTTAGAAAATGTAAGCTAGACTAATGAGTAAGCTAGAGAAAATGTAAGCTAGACTAATGTATAGAGTAAGGAAAATGATCTTGATGGTCATATGCTGGAACCATTGCCTAGGCAAAGGGACTGAAACATGTTTTGAGTCCAGAACTATGAGATAAACCTGGAAGTGACTCAGGCAGATGCCTCTCTAATTCACTGAGCTATAAAAAGGAGGAGGAGATACAGTATGCTGCAGAATTCTATTATTATGGCCAATCTCAATGTAAATAGTTTTAGCCTTCCCATGGAATTGATTTTCTGGTCTGGTTTACTTAGTTGGGCTGATAGTAGCAGGCAAGACAAATCTGCAAAAATCCCCAGAACTTGATGGCATTGGAGAAATACATGTATTAATTCTTTGCTGACAACTAGTGGTTATATGAATTTTTAAAGTTCAGATTTGATAGTGTTGCAGTTGGGGAAGGTCAGACACTAATTCTCCCATAGGAAGACAAATTTGTGAAAGAGAGGTATTGCTCTTAGTGTCTTCCAATTTCCTTGGCATACCATCCCTACATCTGAGCACAGCGTCGGATCATTTAGAATTCTTTGTGCACATGATTTGCTACATATTAATGTGTGATATTCTATATTAAAATCGCAGCATGAAATGACTTCTATATCCTTTTTTATGTTACACTACACAAACCAGTGATTATTTTCTAACTAATACAGAACAAAAGCTAGGAAGGAATGATGAAAACCTGTGTAGCTTCTAGGTACTGGATTTATCACTATCAACAAGAGCAACCATGACAGTATATTATATGTATTTTTCCAGTCAAAGATGCTGTAAAGCTGATTAAAGTTACTAGGTCTTTGAATGGATGCCCCATCATAACAGTATTTAAACTGAACTCTCATTGAGAAGGAATTTTATACCTGTCATATCTTATTGCTTAAATATTTAGGCTTATGACATTTGGTTCTGACTCTCTCTATATCAACAGTATGTTGCACTCACATTAGATATGTCATCGCTCACTAAGAACAGGTGACACTGAGAATTAAAATCCTTCCAAATTAGGGGGGGGAAAGGAAACAAGGTAATAGCATGTTTAAAACTGAATAGTACATTCTAGTGCAAATACATGAATACTTCGGCTAACTGATTTATTAGATTAAATCTGTCCAAATTCACTTCATTGTCAGGGAATAAAATAGGTGCAATTGCACTGCATTGATCAATGGATCCAAGAAAAGCTCCTTCATCTAAGAAAAAAAAATCATCCCATTTCAGCCGTTTAAAAAAAAAATCATATTTAAACTATGTTATGGAGTAATGAAAATTAGTGGCTTCTTATGTAACTGAAAAGGAAATGGTATAAGCTGTTTTGAATTGGGCACTGACTATGAAAAAAAATCCTTAAAAAAAAAAGCACCTGACCCTTTATCGCAATACAGATTTGTCTTGGCAGTAAGAAGGACTGCTGTCTCCGTTCATTGGTGGATCCCTTCCACAGCCCAGCACAGGGTCCTTGAATAGAGTGCAGAGTGATTCACAGCCACCTCTCTAATGCTGTGTCCCTGAGTGTGAAATTATCCATCTTTTCTGTCTTCCACTTATGGCATGGCCCAAGGCCCAGGTGGTGCAACCAGCTGCAAGATCTTTAGCTCTTGTTGGCTTTACCCCAGCAGTCTTAGTCTTTTAGCATTCTTTCACTTGCATTGAAGAAGGGGGAGTGGCAGGAAGGGACAGCAGGCACTCGACAGCAGCTGTCCCAGGTTGGCAGTTTCCCCATGGAACGTTCATATGAAACCCTCTACAGCAGTGACCTGGTAGAGAAAATGGTAGAACTTATTTCTGAATTGACAGGTCTAGGATTATCCTGTGTCCCTTTGAATAGAGAGGTTTTGTTTTCCAATGAATTAGTATGATGCAATTCCAGGAAAGGGACAATTGTGGTGCTTTCCTTACATCACTAATGTTTGTGTTCTGTGCCCTCAGGGTCACCTGAATAGTGCAAATGGGTATGGAACCTATTCAGGCACTATTCAGGTGACCTTGAGAGCACAGATAAACCTCCAAGTGGCTTCAAGGACTCTCAGAAAGAGTGCTAATGAACAGATGACTGCAAGGAATATAAATCCTTCCATTCTCCACCATTCAGTCAGAACTGAAAAAGCTTCTTGCATGAGAAGCAAAATGTCTTCAAGGAAAAAAACAAGGAAGTCCAGTTGCCTTTTGAAAAAGCACCTTTGGGACAACCATGGACTGGATAACTGAGAAACTCCATAAAACGTGACAGAAATATGCAAGAACCATCACATAAGCAAAGTTTGCTTAAATATCCTTTATGTCCTGGGAAATAATATGGTCTTTGGAAGTGACTCAGATAGGCTTCTCCATAATTCATTGGAGTATAAGAAGCAGAAGAGGTAAAGTATAATCAGGCTTGCAAAATGTTGTTATTATAACCTATCTCAATAAAGTTGAAGTCTAGTCTTCTTGTGGAGTTGATTTTGTGGTCATGTCCACCTAGTGGGCCGAAATCAGATTATTGGTTTCTTATTGTTCCAATCCAGCTTTCCTCAATATATATTCTGCATATGAATTAGAAGAGAATGTGCAGCCTTATCTCACTACAGGTAGTCCTCAACTTACAACCATTTGATTAGTGACTGTTTAATGTTACAGCAGCACTGAAAAAAGTGACTTATGACCGTTTACCACACATACGACTGTTGTAGCATCCCCACGATCACATGATCAGAATTCAGACACTTGGCAACTGGCTCATATTTATGACTGTTGCAGTGATCCAAAGGTCACATGACTCTCTTTTGCAATCCCCTCCTGACAAGCAAAGTCAATGGGAAAGCCAGATTCACTTTCTAACTGTGTTACTATCTTAACAACTGTAGTGATTCATTTAACAATTGTGGCCAGAAAGGTCATAAAAAGGGGGAAAACTCACTTAGCAACTGTCTCACTTAGCAACAGAAATTTTGGGCTCAATTGTGGTCATAAGTCAAAGACTATCTGTACTTTGCTGACCTGTTTTGCCATGTGGCTTCCTGATCTGTATAAATGGTTTTCATGAGGACCATGAGATGTTCTGAGATTCTCAGTTTTGAAGTACAACCCACAGATTAACAAAACTGAAGGTCTTCTTATGGTCAGTGAAACATATATTGTCTTCTTCTTTTTTTGTCTTTGGGTCTTTTTTTCAGTAATGTTTTGTATTCCTCAGCCTTTTCTAAATCCAACCTGAACACCCGGCATCTCCTTTTTTAATCTGCATTGGATGATGCAGCATGTTAAATTAAAGACTTTATATGATAGTTTGTGTACACTGTTAAATTCCTTTTTTTGGTAATGGTTTATAGACTAAATTCTTCCAATATGTTGGCCACTCCGTTGTTCTCCAGATTTGCTAGAGTAGCTTGGCATAACTTTGCACGATGCTGCTTGCCATATTTCTGTAGCTATCCCATCAATCACTGTAGCCTTCTGACTTGGTTATGACCAGCGTGCTGACATAATTTGGTCTTCTGTTACTAGAGATGTTAATAGATTGCTATTTACTTCTATTACTACATGTTAATAGATAATATCTTTTAAGGTATCTCGGATGCTGACACTTCTACTGTACAGAATTTCAGTATATTCCTTCTCTCTTTTTTCGATCTTTTGTAATCAGTTATTATCTGTCCATTGATATCATTTAATTTGAGGTAGGAACCTTCTTCTGAGTTTGGAGTACCGTTTTTGTTTTTTCATGTCTGTTTCTATCTTTGATGTCTACAGAGCTTGTAAAACTGTGTCTTGTCTCTTCTAATAACCCTCTGAAATTCTTTATTAGATTATTTTCTAAAATCTTTGTCTTCCTTGGCTTTGGCTTCTCTTCTATTTTTGGCAATTTCCACTATTTGTTCTGATACCCAGTTGGCTATTTTTGATTTTTTAGTCTTTGACAGTCTCTTTTCACATGTGTTTTTCACAGCTTCTTTGATTCCATTCCATAATTTCTCTGGTTCCCCACCAATAAGTTTCAGGAACTCAAAGCAGTTCCTTATGTTCTCCTTGAAAATGGTGGTTATGTGGTGATGAGCTCTTTATTTCAGTTTCCTAAGCTATACAGTGCAATTATGTTTTCCTCCTTGATATTTCCAAATTTGACATTCTAATTTTTCAACCACAAGCAATATATCTTGTTTGCATGTTCTGACAATTACAGCTTCACCATAAAATTCATCAACTTCCTCTTCTTCTGCCTTAGTGACTGGAGCGTAAATGTGGGCTAGAAGATCTCCAAGGTCCCTTCCAACTCTATTATTCTGTTAAACTGGATAATTGTTATATTAAAAGGTTGTCCGTGAAATCTAATTGATATTATTTGGTCACTGATTGCATTGTAGCCAAGTACTATTATTAAAACTTCACTAACCATGAAAGCAACTCAGTTCCTTCTTTGTTTATCATGTTGTGACTAATAAACTGAATGACATTCTGATTATTTCTGTCCAATTCCAATCCATTTCAATTCATTTTATGTCTAAAATGTCAATGCGTAGTTGATTCATATCTTATTTCATTGTATTCAGCTTTCCTGAGTTCATTCTTCTTTCATTCCATGTTTCCAACTATAATTTTGTTTTTGCAGCTTTGGATTTTCTTTCTCTAACATAGCAATATCACAGCTAGATATCCTGAAGGCTTTAATCTAGCCATGTCATAAACACAATTAGTACTCAGAAAGATCCTCAGCTGTTCCTCAGTAGCAAGTTGAGTGCCATCCAACCTGAGGGGCCATCATCCAGCACCACATCATCAATCACTTTATATTGTCTATCCATGTGAATTTCTTGTTAAAATCCAGAAGTGGTTTACTACTGTCTTCTCCTATGCAGTATGAAACGATGCCTTTGCCATTGTAAGTAATGTGATTATTTGCCTCCAACACCTTCTGATATCTCTCCTGCCCATTATAGGTGCCTCCCTGCCTTAGTTGGGCAGCTGGATGACCTGCATGTCTTCATTGATCCTGCTGAGGTAATGTTTGCTTGGCACAAACCCTTGGCTTTTCTTTTCTCATCTCTCTCAAGAACACCCTCTACCACAATAAGGCAGTACAGCAGGACTTGAGGGGCACCTTTAATAGGTATGCATAAAAATAAAATATAATATTGATGGCAATAGTTGGATATAACTGACCATTCTGCATCTGTATGTAGAGAGGGAAAGGCTCTTTTCTCTTTGAAATCTGCCTCTAGTTTTGCTAGCAAGAAGAAATAGACAAAAACCCCTAGCTGGCTAAATGAAGAACTGCTTGGGCAGGGAGAACCTCAATGTACAAGAGTTAAGGAGTTCAGTCTTCAGCTTGCTTTCTCCTGCAGATATTAGTCTCCATAGCTGCATTTTGCAAAAGAAGAGGATGTAATCAAGAACTGATTGTGCATGGCTGAGTGTAACTTGACAATTTTGTCTGACACTCACCTTGATTGACTGACTGATTGATTGATTGAAGACATTCATGGCTACATAGAAATCACAGATTGGAATATCTCTGTCCTTAAGATGGCCCTTTTATTAGTTTTTTCCCTTATCTTTATTCAGTAAACAGGGATAACCTGATCAATGAAATACCATTCCTTAACTTACAAGAGAAATTTCCAGCATAGAGAACCAGGATAAATTAGACAATTTAAGACCATTCACGTATTGACACTTGGAAGTCAATACTTGGGAGTAAGTCCTTTTATCACCAGGTCTGTTTTTGAGTACGTATTCCTAAAGTCAGGCTTCTTGGTTTCAGCAAAGATGTTCAGTATGTGGACTTTTACAAGCTATTTGTTGTTGTTTTAGAGCAGGACTGGCCCAAAATACCACTTCTTGTGATTAACAAAAATGTACACCAAAGCCACATGCCTGAAAGTTGAGTTTTATCTCAGTGCTGGTATGAGGGAGAATTTTCCTTCCCACCTGCCATCAACAGGCTCAGCACAAATAGCAAAGCCCACACTCCAGAAGATAGGCTTAAGATACAGAAGGATCTTGACAGACTTGAACATTGGGCGCTATCTAACAAAATGAAATTCAATGGTGAAAAAAGTAAGGTTCTATGCTTAGGCAAGAAAAACCAAATGCACAGGTATAGTATAGATGGTACCTTGCTCAATAGTAGCAACTGTGAGAGGGATCTTGGAGTCCTAATGGACAATCACTTAAATATGAGCCAGCAGTGTGCTGCAGCTGCCAAAAAAGCCAACACAGTGCTAGGCTGCATTAACAGAGGGATAGAATCAAGATCACATGAAGTGTTAATACCACTTTACAATGCCTTGGTAAGGCCACACTTGGAATACTGCATCCAGTTTTGGTCACCACAATGTAAAAAAGATGTTGAGATTCTAGAAAGAGTACAGAGAAGAGCAACAAAGATGATTAGGGGACTGGAGGCTAAAACATATAAGGAACGGTTGATGGAATTGGGTATGTCTAGTTTAATGAAGAGAAGGACGAGGGGGGACATGATAGCAGTGTTCCAATATCTCAGGGGCTGCCACAAAGAAAAGGGAATCAAGCTATTCTCCAAAGCACCTGAAGGCAGGACAAGAAGCAACGGATAGAAACTAATAGAGAAGCAACCTAGAACTAAGGAAAAGTTTTCTGACAGTTAGAACAATTAACCAGTGGAACAACCTGCCTCCAGAAGCTGTGAATGCTCCAAAACTGGAAGTTTTTAAGAAGAGACTGGACAGCCATTTGTCTTAAATGGTATAGGGCAGGGGTGTCAAACTGCTGGCCCGTGGGCCGGATACATCATAGCGAAACCACGCTCATCCCATTGCCGGCAATGGAAAAAAAGTCACGATATGTTGTGACACATCACGTGACGTTGCGAGTTTGACACACCTGGTATAGGGTTTCTTGCCTGAGCAGGTGGTTGGACTAGATGACCTCCAAGGTACCTTCCAGCTTTATATTATTGTTGTTGTTGTTGTTGTTGTTGTTGTTGTTGTTGTTGTTGTTGTTGTTGTTATTATTATTATTATTATTATTATTATTATTATTATTATTATTATTATTATTATTATTATTATTATTATTATTATTATTATTATTATTATTATTATTATTATTATTATTATTATTATTTGACTCTAACCTCCAGTACTTTGCTGCATCCCACATCTATCAGATGAGGTGGCTTCTCACCTCTGAACAAAGATAGGGATGGGTCTGCCCTCCATTGTTCAAAGTCTGATAAAGACCAGATTATACAAATCAATTCTGGATGTAACATTATGCAGCATACGTAATTGTCTTAAAATACATCAGTGCAATGCAGTAATTCCTTCTGAATTCAGTAATCATATTTTCTTGGAAAAAAGGACAAATCTGAAAAAGGGACAAATCTAAAAGGTTCATAAGAGTTAAAAAAAAGTTTATGTTTATAACTGCTTTACAAAGGAAAATTCAAGAGTAAAACCAAGAAAAGAAATAATTATATTAAATAAACATAACTGCTTCTATTATAAAGAAGATATACTTACACACCCATTTTAATCTTTATATGTCACTACCATTTCTATCCATTTTTTCAGCTTTTCTCTTCTTGGTGTTTATTTGAACCTTTCTCCATTCTTAGGCAAAGGTTGATAGTATGCATTAAAAAAGGTAGAAGGTGAACTAGTTTTCTACATTAAAAAAGCTGGAGGTTTGTTAGGTGACAATATGCTAGATTAAAAATGTCATTTGTGCCATTGTTTAATATAGGTGAGGAAAATAAATTTGAGGCATATCAGATGTACATATTTTTTGTAGGTCTCCCAACCCTGCCCATAGATGCAAGGAAAGTATTTTAGGAAAGTTATATTATTTTGGAGAAAAGGAAAAGAAAGAAATTAGATGAATATTAATCAGGCTAATTGTTCATAGTATATTATATGATTAATTTGTTTGCATGAAAGTCAATTTAGCTGTAAAAAGGGAAAAAAATACGGATAATTTACATAAAATGAAATATACATAAGTAGGTTAAAGACAAGTTCATCAAAACCCTCATGAGGAGAAGCTGTCTCGAGTAACTTCATGAACTTTCCATTTTCCAGAAAGACTGAACCAGCCAGAATTCACTGTCTGGCCACTGATCTCCATTTCCCCACTACTTCAAGGAATGAATCTTACTAGAAACTGATAACTAAATAAGCCCAAAAGCTTTACCACACATCATCCATGAGAATTTCACAAATGCTTATATTTTCCTGAAAGCAAATGGGAAGAGAATGGGCAGAAACTACAGAAGATAATTATTCTGCATAGCATTAATATAGCATGATCTCTTATCTTTATTAAGGCCGAAGGGAGGTGATTGGAGGGAGTTGTTAGTGTGTAGATGGTCTCTTGGAAAACATTTAATAGCTTGACCTGGTCAGTGACCAAATCCACAGTTCATACTTTCCTTATGTGCCAGGACCAATAGTAATCTGTACTGCCATGAATCTCACAGATCCCCATATCAAGACTTTCATACGTGGCTACTCCATCTCCACTCCTTTCTCTCAGTGCAGTGATGACTCTGAACCAGTTGGAGAGAATGACAGAAACTCATATCAAATGCTCCAATGCACATCAGCACTGGGTTGTGAGTTGCCTCATGGTTGATGCACAGGTTTGGAAATAGTGGGTGAGATGTGCCTGCAGTGGGGTAAGAAGAGGACTTAGGCTTTCTAATTAGTTAAGACCTACAAGAACTTTGGATGTCACTAGGATGGGGAAGGCTGGTTTTATACATATACTCCCATGACTGGTTCAAAGTCATCACTGCCCTGAGAGAAAGGATACAAGCAGTGGAGTAAAGCAGCCATGTAGGAAAGTCTTGATATGTACCCACACACACTCATCCACACTTGTGTATATACGTATATTTCTAAAGAAATAAAAATAAGAACTAATTGATAAGTCTGTATATAAACCACAGAATATCCTTTAATATGATCCATGTAATGCAGTCCAACTCTTACTCTCCTTTATCCTCTGCCCAAATAAGGTAACAGTTTGATGCTTCAATCAGCACAATATTGAACCGTAGTAAGGAAGGATTACATTTCCACTAGGGAAGACCCTTATCTTCCACAGTCATTGCATCGCATAAATCAAATCTGAATTTAAAAAAAAGGAAGTGTGACATTTGTGAGATCCAAAAGCTTTGTGACAGCAACTCAGATATCTAAACACATGTATTATGACAAAATTGCAAACTGCTGGCTTGGCAGTTTATTTTGAACAGCCGGGGAAGGTGATAGCTCGCTGAAAGTCAGAGAAAGGATCAATATTGAACAAATCAAAACAAATATGTGAAAGGTTCTGAGAATGCTATGAAAAATTAAATACTGGGGAACTGATGACAAGTAGGTTCTCAAATTATGAGAATAACAATACGGTCCTCACAACAGTTGAAAGTCTGGTGACTGGGTGCTTGTGTGTCTAGGATGAAAGCCAAGGGGGTATTTTTGGATGAGAATATCCAGCAATTGTGCAAGGAGCCTTTATTTAAATGTGAAGGCCTGGATGGCCTTTACAAAGGAAAAAAAAATCCTGTCATTGTTCTACTGTGCAGATGGAGAAAATGAAAAGAAAGACAGACTTGGGGAGGTTATAAATCTTTTATGTGAACTGAGCAGTTGCGATTCAGTTATGCTGTTGAGTTTCTGCTTGAAATTTAAGGATACAAAACACTGATGTTAAAGCATGCAAAAAGACTGTATTCAATATTACAAGCATGAGTCCATGCTTCTAATCTATAACACACACACTTGTCAGCCATGCTATTTTGAAACCTCTTAGTAAGGAAGATTCACCCCTATGCTAGGTATTTCAAATATTGTAGATAGGAACTTTATTTTCCTTTAAGTAAAGAATCAGCAAATAAAGTATGACATGATAAGCAACTTTGGACCAGTGATTATTTCTTAGCATAATCTGCGGTATTCTAGTTATTCTGAAAGATAAAATGGGGTGGAATTATGGAAAATCTACATAAACTTCCTTGAGCCCCTTTGAGAGAGTACCCAATTTAAAAATAGGAAAGGTAGGAGAAGAATGTAATCTTCCTTGAGATTCTTGGAGAAAAAGTTGAATTCAAAGCAAAATAAAACCTAGTATGCAAACTGATTGGACTATATAGAAGAATTTAAGGGTTTGAAAGTCCTACAAAACATGAACTGCTTGTTCATGAATATATTTATATTCCAAAAATCCATCAAGGGAGAAGTGACAGAAACATCCACCACAGTATTATTCATCTGGGCGCTATGAGTTTGATGGATGAATATACACATGAATATCTTGGTCACATGCAACACAAACAATTAGAGCCATCTCAAAGCCAATGTATAAAATATCCAGTTAACACTAAGCATTTGAAGTAAGCTTTCCTAACTTTGTGCTCCCTCCAGATCAATTGAAATAGAGTTATTATCATTATCCTACCATTGGCTGGAGAATTGGAGAACTGCAGTTCAATACATCCCAAGATGGCTGCTGGTAGACTGATGAAGTCTACTTTAAAGGAAATGTATTTAGTAAATAATGGTTCTTCCTTGTTTTAGCCATCCATTTCATCTGAATGCATTAAAAATATTCCATCAAAAAAATTCCATCAAAAAATATTTAGACCATAATATTGCATGATTATAAAGGTATAAGTCGCTCTGAACAAATTAACCCTATGCTGTTTCAGTTTTTGCATGTTTTCATTTCTTCTCTTCAGATATTTCTACTGATTACATCTTTTATATATGACAGGTTGAATCAGGGAATACAACTTTATGTTTCTAACATAACTTCAGAACTTTATTTTTACTTTAGTTTTCCAAAATATCATCAACTGGCTATGGCAAGAGTCATACAATTCATACAATGGCCCAGATGTCTCCTCAAATCCCTCAACTCTCACAGAACACTCACGAAATTCCTGTGATCTCACCTGGACATTGCATAAAATCTCAGGAGAGAGTGCTATAATCTCTGTAAACACCAGGCCAGATAATACTTCCCATTATAGGAAGAAGGAAGGCTTTTAGTTTCATGGATCCCTCTATGATGGGGATGGGTGTATCTCAGATGTTTTGCCCTTTACATTTGACTTTTTCTGAGATGATGAAAGCAATTGTCTTCTGCATCCCCATCCTGCATGAGGTGGAAAGAGAAAAAGAATAGGAAGAGGAAAAAAGGAGTGTCAGAAACAGAAACAAATGGATATCTGGTCCCACCCATAACTTTTGGGCATGAGCCTCACCTGCTCTTTGCTTTAGCTCTGCCCACCATTCTATGTGCTCCACAGCAATTACTGCCATGGGAATGTGATCCTCGAGCAGAAAGGTTAGCCACCCCTGATTCATCTAGAAGAAAGTAAAGGAGTGGCACCTCACAATACCATTAGGGTGGAACAAATCTTGCCTGTTAGAACATCCTGCCTCAGGCTACCTGTCAAATTAAAGAGAAATTGGGTGTGTCCTTGCTCAAGTAAATAAAACCAGCAACCTGGATAGAGTCAGCATCATAGAGAGAAAGGAGCATTTCTTCTGATGCCACGACCTGAGTAACATGTTCCACCCCAACCCTCTTGTACAGCTTTTGGCAACTTATTGACATCAGAAGACAAAGACAAAAAGTTGTACAGTTTATTATTCATTACAACAAATACAGCAAACCCGCCAGATCCCATTTTCCAATCTGCATTCAGATAATATTTGGTGGCACCCCAATTTACTCAAAAACAAGAGGTTAAAATTCAAGGGATATTTGCTAACCGTGCATCTAATTTGTGAGATGGGGTACCATCTGTGTGCGTTTGTATGTCTGAGTATGTTTTAAATGTTGAACTAATCTGAGGAGGGGATCTGAAATTGCTCTTGGCCTCAAACACCTTTCAGTCTAGGGCAAGCCCTCAGCCGAATGATAACACCACAGAAACATATAACATGGATTACTAGACACATTGATGATTAGAAATGCCTGTGTGCTATTTTATAGATGCTGCTAGTGTGTGTCAGCACACCCATTATTAAAGGGTCCAAAGGGCTAATAAAAGGCTAGATCTATGAATGTCTGACAGCCTGAGCTGTGAAGAAATTGGCTGGGGGGGGGGGTAGGGAGCCTCCCACAATTGCAGAGCACCTTGAGACCAATGGAAATTTGTCAGAAGAACTTGTGTGATTATATGGCTCTACATATTGAACATATATGTGGTTAATAAAGAAGAGCATTCAGGTTGCCCAACACTTAGTTAATGGTGACTGCTTTATTTAATACCATCAAGATGTTATCCCTTCCCCCCGTCCCAGTACCTATGTATTAACCCTAAGACATGGGAGAATAATGGAACTGGAGCTGGCATTAGCTATTGGGACCTAATTGCAAACATCATTGTGTAGTGAAATCAGTCACTGGACTGAATGATTGCCCCCCTCTCCCCGAATTCTCCCTCCCACTACTTTTCCTTATGCCTAAAGAATTTGCCATATTCCATCTTCAGGCTCTGAACTCAAATGACCTTTGAAATGTGAATTTATGACCATTTCATCACCTTCTGTGATCAGCTTTCTTTCTGAACAAATAGAAAGAAGAAATATAGGGTGGGGACTGAGGAGGGGGAGAACCCATAATGGTACATTTCCAGGGTCTGCTTAAAATGTCAGGGTAATCACATCCAAGTGCTGTCCTCTCCTCTGATGTGAAATCAGAAGCAGCTTCAACAAGGGCTGTTGTGCTGTTCCACTTTCGCTAAAGACTCCAACGCTTCCTTCTTTACCCTTTCCAAGGCAGCCGTTTGGAATTGGCAGCCGTGTTCCCATCAGAAATCCCTCTGCCAGCTCGGTACTGTACTTCATTAGGCAGCTCTATTTAATGGTTTCAACAAAAGCCATCATTTTAGCCCAACTGCCTTGACTAAATTAAAATTTCTAATCTCTGTTTTTAGTGTTCTGCAACTGATGTATACATAGGCAAAACTGGTCAACATCTGCTAGTGGGTTGGCCCAAAGTTCGGTAAAGATGTACTTCCCATTTCTGAAGCATGTGCAAAGTAACAACATCCTTATCCTCCAGAGAGCTCTCAGGATTTTACTTCGCCATTTGTTCAGACACACTTTAGCAGCATATAAGCTGTACAGTTGATTCTCCCCTTGGTTGCCGTTTTATCTGTAGTGTCATTTTGAGTAATTGGGGTATGGTAGCTGATCAACTTTCAGGTTTCTCATTGGCAGGAAGGGACTATATTGGCACCAAGAAAGGATATGATGGGTCCTCTCGGTGCCTGAGCAAGTGTCCCCTTTTTGCACTTGGCTACCCGAGGCTGTTAGAAAATAAGCTTAATAAAGCCTCTCAGTGCTTGCATCTTTACTATTCGCAGCCAAGGGGTGGCAAAAAAGCAAAGAAATATTTTAAAGCAAAGCGAAAGATGGTAAATGTACATATTTAGCCAGTGATCTGTGAAAGTTTTTGAATTAGTTTTTAAAGCTTTGTTAAGACCAGAACGCACAGATGTTGAAAACAAGTTCAGATGTAGCGACAGATGGTATTTGATTATGAAGCAGACTGTTCATATAATACAAAGATGCTGCTTCTGCCATACACAAGTAACTGCAGAGAGTGCAGCAGAAATTTTGGAAACCAGAGCAGTTCAAGAGGTTCTTTGTGTGGCAATAACTTTTAACATTTTTCCAGCAGAGTTAGAAATCAGGATAATTTTCTTCTTCAACATTTTCTCCTCCCCTCCCCTGCTGCTTCCCTGATTATTCCTCATTTGGTTTTGCAAGTGGCTTGTCTTTTCCTAACTCAATACTACATCCCACTGCATTGATTTGAAAGGAGCATGTTATCATTGTGTATCTGTTTGTGTGTGTGTCTGTGTGTGTCTACTCTCTTTTACATTTACATGTTACTATTGCCGTTGAACCAAGGAAAGGGGAAAGAAGAAATCTACCAACACTGAAAAATGAATCAAAATCTCTTTGCATGTTACATTTTAATACTTAAATATTTTAAGAGTACTTGATATAACTCCTCATAAAAAATGTACTCATGCCAGCAACCTTTCTTTCATTAGAAGAGAGAGCCACCATAGGTTGCCCTTCTATTCCATACAATGTAATGTGTGAAACACCATTTTGATATTACCTCTAAACAGACTTCCTCGGATATGTGTCCAACTGAATGCACCAATGGCGCTAATGTGTGCAAAGCTTGACTGGTTATCAGAGACTGGTTAGAATGCAAATTTGCAGGCAATTTCTGCCCACTGCCAGGAATTCAATTCTGAATGGCTTAAGGTTGACTCAGCCTGCCACCTTTTCGATGTTGGTAAAATGAGGACCCAGATTGTTGGGGGCAATTTGCTGACTCTGTAAACTGCTTAGAGAGGGCTGTAAAGCACTGTGAAGCAGTATATAAGTCTAAGTGCTATTGCTATTGCTTATGTTTAAACTGACTACATGTCAGGTTTATAATGATTATGCTTCCTACTTCTTTCCAATCTAGATTTCTGCTTATCCTTTTGCAAATCATACTAGCATGATATACCAATGCTAGAGAAACAGCCTGTTTTGTCTCTCTTCCTCATCTGGATAGCAATAGCATTTAGCACTTAAACTTATATACCGCTTCACAGTGCTTTACAGCCCTCTCTAAGCGGTTTACAGAGTCAGCATATTGCCCCCAACAATCTGGGTCCTCATTTTACTGACCTCAGAAGGATGGAAGGCTAAGTCAACCTTGAGCTGGTGAGACTCGAAGTCTGGCAGTCAGCAGAATTAGCCTGCAATACTGTATTCCAGGGGTGTTAAACTGCCAGCCCACGGGCCAGACGCGTCACGCAGAAGCCGCGCCCACTCCATTGCCGGCAATGGCAAAACAGTCCCGATACGTTGTGCGACATCACGTGACCTTGTGAGTTTGACATGTCTGCGTATTCTAACCACTGTGCCACCACAGATAGCGATATAATTCCTAGAAATATGGTACCCTCCTCCCATTGCCTCTAGTTGAAGAATGTAAACAAGTCACAACAGAGGTTGTGGGCAAAATGTTAACTGTTCTAGCTTGATGGTAGATCTACAGCGATGACTATGAACTCAGTCAGCTGATGCTGGAGCTGTATATTTGTAACTTCATAAGGGAAAATATATCCACTTAATGCTGGGAGATCTCTGATTCTGCCATCTCTTTTTAACAGGAATTTCGTATGCTAATGTATGAGTTTCCAATTTTGCTGTGCTAAACTACCAAAATCCAAACTGATTACTTCCAAGCATAACCAAGATGAACGAAAAGTAGACCTGATTTTTTGTCCAACTGTAGAATTATATGAATCAATAAATATGTCTTAGGTTTGCATAGGATTGTATTCTAGGCAAGAAATTCTCCTCCCATTTATAAAATAAAGATTTGAACATATACTGAGTCACGTCACTAGACCATCTGACCCAGAATCATTCGGTTTGGCTGCCAGCAGTTTTCCAAGAGTCTGACAGACTAATTTCTAGCTCTATATAGCTCCAGCGGAATGGTAATATTGATATCTTATGTAGTGACACCAAAACTGCTGATGTTTTCTATGTTATTAGCCCCCCACACACACAACTAACGCTTGTTTGACTTTTTACAAACCATAATACATTTCATTCCATGCCTGCTTGGTTGTTAGATTGGGCATCAAAGCAAAATCTGGCCTCTTGTGTGTGTCAGTTGTACCCTACTCAGTAGAATATTGAGGGTAGCAAGGAAGAAAGAAAAAAAGAAAGACGCAGAGAGGGATGAACAACTACAACTCCTACCACCCTACTTGAGACTGCAGTGGAATGGAGAAAGGTTATGGCATGACCTCAATGACTTGTATTTTTTCAGGCTCTTGGGTCATTCATAACTTGTTGGGGTGGAGGGAGTTAGCCATTGTTAATATATGGCAGATAAAACCAAATCTGTTTGGGGGGGGGGGAAATAGCAGTCCAAGATTGTACATGTTATAGTGGAAGAAACAGACAAAATTGAGGAAAGTGGAATCAGTCCCTAAGGACTGCTGTAGAATAAGGCCATGTTCGCCATGAGAGAAAGCATTGGATCCTTCTGCTTTGGTATCCACTCTTTTCCAAACAGAGTAATCTCTCTCTCTCCGAATTACCTTAAATAAAGGTATTTTTATTAGTTCAAGTTATTTAAGATATGTTGTGCAAATGATAAAATACTAGATCATTGTAATACATGTAAAGTACTGCAAGTACTGCAAAATGTATGTGATGCATAGTAACAATTTTTTACAACTACCTGGCAGAATGACACTCATAATCAAAGTGCACCTGGGCATCTATATGATCTCACTAAAAAAACTATTTGTAACTTATTGCAGAGATATGGTACATGATTTGATCCCAGCCTTTTGAAAAAGAAGACATTATTTCAGAAACATACCCTACCTTTCAACTGATAGGGCATTCAGGATGAATACTGTCTAAAATGAAACATTAGCCAGCAAAAATGATTATAAATGCAACCAGTGGTACCCCGATAAATGCATAACTGGCTCTGCTAGCTCCTCTGCTGTTCCCAAACAGCTGATCGATGTGCTCAGTGTTGCTGCTCAGCTCTGCTCTCCACTGACTCACAACTTTTCTGACTATCTAACAATCGGCTCTCATGAGACATACGAGCCAACTGCAGCACACCCCAGGTATAACCTGAGAGCCTGGGAGGAGCCTTTTGCTGATCCACAGAAACTCTTCATCTCAACCTCCTTTCAAGGTCATTGCTGTCTGCCAACCAGCCTTCTCCTAGCATGTGGGTTTTGATAAGAGCAAGAAGAAAGAAAAACTTTTGCTTTCTTTCTCCATTCCAAACTGAAAACCTGTTACCTTCCAGATGCTTGAGTACGACTTTTATAGGCCCCAACTTAGCTATTATTTTGGTACCCCACCTTCTGCTTTTAACTTATTCTGAATCTCGGGAGTAGCATGTTTTTTGCAATTCTAAATAAGTTTCTTTTAAGATAAGAGGAGAAGAGAGACAGGCAAATTGCAGTCAAAAGAAGAAGAAGAAGATTACAAGAATCCAGATGCTTTTGCTCAAACAATATGGATTCAGTTTGATTAAGATTGGGGATAAGATTGGTCTCTCTTCTTCTGACAATTATTAGATGTATAAAAGATTCCCTTTGGCTTTTGCAAAATGCTGGCAGAAAATTATCACCAACGATAGCTGTTTGTACTAAAAGGTGTTAAACACTTGTAATAAATATTTTTCCTTATTTCCCCCAGGATCCAGTTCTATCTCTGTCTGGCGAAGCATAAAAAAGAACGGTCATGCCCAGTTTTAATAGGCAATAGGATTTTCAGGCCCCAAGAGTTGTTTCATAGCCTGGCAAGGCTATAATGAAACTGGCCACTGTTGCCACAAGATTTTCCCCATCAAGTGATCTCCCTTGTCACCTCCCCCAGCTGCCCATTTGTTGTGCCTGTTAGAAAGGAAAACAGGCCATTTGTATTGGATCTAAAAATGCATATTTCTTTCAGCATAAACATTTTCCTAGGGTAAGCATGCATTTCTAAAAACCAACAGTCGATGCAATCAGAATGATCCTTGAAGAGCACTGAAAACAAATGGTATTGATGCCTAAATTCTAAATATTTTATTCAAATAGGAACGTGATTCCTTTTCGGTACCCTTTGGATGCACATTAAGTACAAAACAAAAACACATATGCTGTACAATAGCCATGTTGTCCAAATGGAAATCAAAATGGCAGATGAGGTTGGGATAAAATACATCTTTAGTTAGCTATTGGACTCTTACAGAAAAGGTGCTTTGAAAAGGTGCTTTTTTTATAAGAATCAAGCATGGATTCTATCTCTCAGGCCTCCTCTACCACTAGCAGAGTCATCTATGTTGTAGTACCAGTATCCTTTTATTAAAGAATATACTTTACATAGCATGCGCTTTCTCAAGATGCATGCATGTATGTCCATGTACAGACACATAAAGAGTTTCCTGGTTGTTTCATCTTGAATCAGGCGTGGAAAATGTTGTGTATATGTTCCTAAGATTGGAATTCAAACCAATAACTGGAATCATCCCTTATGTGTTTTGGATTATTATAAGAGTTGTTTCATAGCCTGGCAAGGCTATAATGAAACTGGCCACTGTTGCCACAAGATTTTCCCCATCAAGTGATCTCCCTTGTCACCTCCCCCAGCTGCCCATTTGTTGTGCCTGTTAGAAAGGAAAACAGGCCATTTGTATTGGATCTAAAAATGCATATTTCTTTCAGCATAAACATTTTCCTAGGGTAAGCATGCATTTCTAAAAACCAACAGTCGATGCAATCAGAATGATCCTTGAAGAGCACTGAAAACAAATGGTATTGATGCCTAAATTCTAAATATTTTATTCAAATAGGAACGTGATTCCTTTTCGGTACCCTTTGGATGCACATTAAGTACAAAACAAAAACACATATGCTGTACAATAGCCATGTTGTCCAAATGGAAATCAAAATGGCAGATGAGGTTGGGATAAAATACATCTTTAGTTAGCTATTGGACTCTTACAGAAAAGGTGCTTTGAAAAGGTGCTTTTTTTATAAGAATCAAGCATGGATTCTATCTCTCAGGCCTCCTCTACCACTAGCAGAGTCATCTATGTTGTAGTACCAGTATCCTTTTATTAAAGAATATACTTTACATAGCATGCGCTTTCTCAAGATGCATGCATGTATGTCCATGTACAGACACATAAAGAGTTTCCTGGTTGTTTCATCTTGAATCAGGCAGTGGAAAATGTTTGTATATGCCCTAAGATTGGAATTCAAACCCTAACTGGAATCATTTCATGTGTTTTGGATTATTATAAACTGCCTGGAATTCTTTAAAATGAGGTGTCAAATAGAGCAGGGGTCCCCAACCTCCAGTCCATGTACCGGTACCGGGCCGTGGCATGCCAGGAACCAGTCTGCACAGACAAGCAAAGCCCCATCTGTGGGATGCAGGCAGCACACAAAACCGCGCACCCTCCAGTCCGCAGAAAAACCTCTCTCCATGGAACCGGCCCCTGGTGCCCAAAAGGTTGGGGACCTCTGAAATAGAGAGGTATTTTAAATTTTATGCACGATATTACTTATGCACATTGTCTCAATACATCCCATTGTACTTCTCTGAACTGTCAGTGACAATTCTTGGGAAAATCTTTTCAAGACTACATGTATGTTTTCCAACTATGTGCATGAAGCCCTTTCCCCAATAATTCCCATTCAAAAAGAAACTAAGAAGAGCATTCCAATTACTCCTTAAAACCTGCCTTTCTCATCTTATGTAATGTGCCTATAAACCCTTATGTAATGTCTTATTTGTCCCCAAAACTAATTGACCAAAGAATCCAAAAGTTTTTTCTTCGTGTTTGTGGTTGTAGAATGTAAGAAGACAACTTAGATTCCAGTATCCCTCTGAAGCTTTTCTTGAGCTCTTCCCAAGATTTCCTATAAATTCATGAAGTTTTCCAGAGATCAATCATTAAGGAGTTGCAATCAACATTTAAGGAGTACACTTAAGAAGTGGCTCGCTTATTGAAATCAGCAACATTTGTGTCCAAGAAATGACTGAATTCATAGTAGAGAATGTTAAGAAAGATGTGTTTTTGCTATTACAATTGTGTTGCATCAAGATTAGGTCACTGTTATTTAAATCAGTGTTCCTCTGCATTCTGTCTACCATCAATCAGTAAGACTACACCATTGCTGTTGTAATTTTAACTAATGAATCTACCAGACTCTTCATTGGCTAACAAAGCCACCCAGCAACCCAGTTCATTTGCCAAAATCACTCTAGGGCACAACCAGAGGGCTATGTTAGCACAAAGTCCTTGATTTGGCAGAAAAGTATGTCCATAAATTGTGCTTTCCTCCCTCATTGCTGATTCTTTTCCCTTAGTGACCAGCAAATGGTGCTATTTTTACCCAAGATCTCACTCTGCTACAAATTGTTCCCCTGGAGAGGAATGAAGCTAGTCTTGAAATTGTGTTTTAAGCCACCTGACAAGATGCCCAACTAACAGGTCATATGTAGAGGTGTGCTCTGCCTTTGAAAGCCTGGTTGTTTCTGAATATGGAAGTAGGAGTCTTCTAGGTAGGAACCAGGTCCTCAAATAGCTCAGGTGACAGGCCAGAGAAACAGAGGAGAGACAGAGGGCAGGGAGTGATTATTTATTAATAGAAATTTTTATGTACCCAAACATCTGCAATGCATGGTGCCATTCTCCATAATTAGTGAAAAAGACTGTGCATGTGAAATTTCTCATCAGTGACAGTTCTTTAAAAACCCTATTTTAATCAGCCTTTAGTGTTAAGACATCATTCTCTCAGGAAGGCACTACTCTTGTTTTCGTTTCCCTATTTAATATATTTTTTTTCAGCAATTTGCTAAACCTGTACTTAAAAAAAGGTTTAGTCCTCTCCAAAAGTGTGCTAAATATGTGTCTGGGTATATATGTGTATGCGTATATGCATGCATGTGTGCATGTAAGCATGCAAGAAAAATCTATCTACCAAGCTACACTGGAGCCATGGGAGAGTTTATGGTTTATTACCTACAAAATCTTGATCACGGGGAAGCCAAGGAGGCTCCCATGAGAGAGGCATCATTATTAACCCTGATGTCATGTGTCTCTAAGCCTAATTTTAAAAGTACTCTGCAAATAACAATCAATTGATCATAACCTCCTGTGTAGGTAGAGAGACAGATACAGTCAGAGATTGAATTTGCCCATCTCAGTAAGCCTACATTTTGTTTATTCAAGCCTTGCTGAAGAAACTACAAAGAGAAGACTTTATACAAAGTTCTTATAAACCATGATTTATCAGTTGGGTTCACACACCGTAATTCATAAAGAATACATTCCATTAGGGGCTTTTGAACATCAAATATGTTCAATTTTATATTGGATTTTTATATGAAAGTTCAACGTTGGGCTCCAGAAATAATCTACAAAGTACTTTGGAGCATGTGTGACTACAAATTTAGTCCCTTTCTGCATCTTTTTTTTCTTCTCCAACTTTTGAGTAGTTTCACACTGGTACCCCATAAAGAAGAATTTTAGTAAGAATATAAGCCAGGAGCAATGAGCTTGTAATTTATATTTTATTTTGCACAAGCTTGCATATATACTGCACATACATTCAATTTAGAGAAGATGGAAGGCACACAAGGCAATTGAACTACTGTATCCTTTAAGTGGTACAAAGCAAAAAGGTAAAGATCTGGAGAGTATACAAAAGCTTAAAACACACACAAAAAAAGAGTTCCCCCCAACTCCCCCCCCAAAAAAAACATTTTTCCTGATTTCTTTTCAATTTAGTAGCTGCCAAGCTAGAATTGTAAGTTTTTCAGTCAATTGTCTACTGCACCTTTTTTTCCTCCATACAGACAGGGGAGTCTTCATGTTTTATCACATCATCAATTAATATTACAGTACATCCTTGGCAATACAAAATTGTACACCATCAAATAAATTAGGATAAATTAAACCAATAAATTATGCAAAGTCTTCAGAACAATAGACAACAACAAACCCCCCCCCACAGTTGAAATTGCCTCTATCTAAATAATAAAATTAAAAATAATCCAAAAATTGAATTCATTAATTCAGTTATTGTACTAACTTCAAATTAAAGGGTTTTTATTACAAAAAAACTTTGATAATGCTATTTACAATATATTGCTAAATAATATAAAGGCAGTGTTTTGTAACTTTTGTAACTATATACATATGAGAAGTAGCTGGGACAACAGCAATATTTATGCCTTAACCTTTGATTCTTCCAGTTTAAAAAGGTACAGTATTTCTCTGATTCTTGAGTTCAGATTAATATGAAAATCTTCCTGATAAAAATGTATATGTGTGTTTACATTTTTTAAAATAAATTTTACAGTATTATATTAATACCTTAACAAAGTCTAGAGCAGGGCTGTCAAACTGGCGGCCTGCAGGCCGGATGCGTCACGCACAGGCCACACCCACCCCAGCTCCGCAAAGGCAAAAAACATCACGATACGTCACGATACATCACGTGACGCGATGGAGTTTGACACCCTGGTCTAGAGTAAAAACACTGGGAACAAAATTTAAACTTGCCATCTTATCCACATTTTACCATATATTTCTTGGACTCTTTTGCTGTCTGAGTGGAGAAAATAGCTGAAGATTTTATACTTTTCATAGTTTGAAACAGAGTTAGCCCTAAGAAGATTCAAAGGTTAATTGACAGTTTATATCCCAGATCAAACTTTTAATATTTTCAATGGTTTATAACCAACAAAACTGTATTTCCTTCAACAGAACATTTAAGTGCAATATAGTAACTGTTTATTAATATAAACCAGTTACATTCATTAAGGGGAGCTTTTTAAAAACAATGTTTATTAAAATTTCCAAACACAGAATACATATCCAAAAGAAGTCTTTGCACTAAAACACCAATAATTACTATATAATACACATGACAAATAGAAGAGGATTAAAAAAAATTACTTTTCATGTACAATGCTCCTTTGAGGGGATTTGCAAACCACTTTTATATATATATATATATAATTATTTATTTATATATATTTTATATATATATATATTTATATCTTTCCGTTCTGCTGGTGAAAGTCCTATATTTAAAGCCACAAAATCTTCACTTTTACTTTTCACTTAATAGTAACCTGTGGAGGGAAGAATCCATTGCCAATAAATTACATTGTGCACATAGAAAAAAAATCTGTAATATTACAGAAAGTGGATCACTCTTCTCCTGGATACATGATGAGAGAAATCTATCTTTAAAAAGTATTGAGCTGGGTTTTAAAGAATGCTTTCAACTATCTATGCAGTTACTGCAGCAATTCCTATAAATTTAACAGATGTTCTCAGAATGTAGTTATTAAAATCATATGCCTTTTGTTCAAGAAGAGCCCTCAAGCTGAATATATACATTGCTTTATAAAAGTTCCCCTTGGCTATCGATGTTCACCCACACACTCGGTACAGTAACAATGATTCTGCAAACTTAAAACACTTAAAATTAAATAATACTCAGAGGCACAAAGCAAACCTCAAGAATATATGGGTGAACATTTCCTTAAATAATTATTACATCCTAATATCTTTCACTTTTTAAAAATCATTTAATGTGAAACGTTCCCATTACACAACCAGAGATACAGTAAGAATTAAGTGTTTTATAGCTTCAAATAGAACATTCTTCTCACAAAGCATAACAAATGTCTAAAATAGGTTCTTAATCTACATTGGAAAAATGTAAGCTTTTCACTTCACACGTTTATTGTGTGTGTATAAGTATATATACATACATATATATATATATATATATATATATATATATCTTTATATATATTAGCAGGTGTATATATGGTTATATATGTATGTATATGTATACACATATATATAATACGTATGAAATATTGCTCCTATACTACTGTTTGTTAGGCTAAGAAAACACAAGATCTGCACCACTGTTACAAAAAATTGGCTTCTACAAGAAATTTTTGCTGCTCAAACGACTGAGAAAAAATAATTTGCATTATCAAACTGTTCTAAAAATTATCTTCTTCAAAAACTTATTCTCCTGCTTTTGTTTTTAATGTTCTTTAAAAAGACACAAAATGTGCATAGCTATCAACATTTGTGTTAAACAGCTGGAAAAAAGTGGAGAGAAAACCAGTGTTTATTGCATCTGGGGAATTGCGTGGAGGAAGGAAGGTCCAAACATGAAAATTGTAAGCCACAGAAGGCACAAGAATAATTGTACTGGTTAAGGGAGAATAACTGGTAATTTGAAGGATTTGTTTTATCTAATCCTTCCGCTGGTGCATTTAAGGTCTAGGCACACACTATAAGCTCCAGTTTCCGTAGTAAGGAAAATAGGGAAAGAGGAGAAAATTGAATGTCAGCACAGAATTTCAAGGTCTTTTTAAAAAAGTGTTTTAAATTAATTTCTCTATGTCAATTTCTTTTTCCTATATTAAAAATACCTTCCGTCTTTTCTAATCCAGTCCCATCCAGTTTGCTAACAAAAAAAGGGGGGGACTGGGACTGGAAGTATAACTACAGGGACATCCACAGGAATGACCAAGAAAGTCAAAATGAGTTCTATGTGTTGCATTTGTACATAAACAGGCAGAGCTTTGACTACACTTCCATGGCTGCCATCTTTTATTTTTTAGTATATTTTATGGACAATTTGAATAATTACTATTGCTGGACGTGGGTCAGTTTTACATTTTGCTGCTGTCTCCTGACATTAGAAGCTGATCAAGGAATGCCTGGCTACAAAATCAACAGTAATCAGGTGCAGCATTATCAAAAATTAGAATACTCATGCAAAAAAAAAAAAATCTATGTCAGATTCATGGAGATGAAGTGACCACAATTCTCTCTCAAGAATTCCCAGGAGGTATACTTAGATACATTGGATTACGGGGCTTTGCTTCATAGAACTGTTGGTCTGAATACTTCCAAATTCCAAATCAATAAAGCTATCCTCTTGTTTTCTCCTTTTCTTCTTCTTTTTAAATGGGCAGAAGACATAGTACAACAACTTCAGCAACTTGTGCTGCTCTAGTGGCTCAGCGTGGCAATGAAATCTATGGCACAAGGTGATCATTTTATTCTTTAAAAATGAAATCCTAAAAAAAATCATTGGGAGGATAAAAAAATATCTTTAAAATAGAACAAAAATTGATATTTCATGCTCAATCTGATGTGCTTTGGGAGGCACAAAGGCAACACAACTAACACAATGAAATGATCATTAAATAACTAGGGAATAATCAGGTATAGATCTTTTAAGAAAAACAAATCAAGGTTTGGTTGGTTCTCTCCCCACCCCTATGACCGTTTTGAAGCCTCACTCGCTCTCATTTTTCTATAGGCTATGTTTCAAATAAATAAATGGCATAAATTTTAAAAGGTCATTGAGTTCAATGAATCACATTTCATTTCAAGACAAACTGCACTAATGTTTACAGCACTAATGTAATTAACAATGTATAGTCTTCAAAATTGTGTCTAAGAAATTAAGTATGGCTTTAGTTGGGTATGTTTGGTCATGGCCAAGGTGATAATACAGTAGGAGGGTTTGCTAAAGCGGGCTGCTAGAAGATTTCGTGCTATTTTGAATATGGAGAGAGTTGAAGAGCTTTCTGTAATAATGTGAGCACAATGTCTCTCTTTCAAGCCTCTTGTACCTTTCCATAAACTTTTAGCAGAAGCAAGCTTTAAACCACTTCTTTCAAAATAAGAAGATAAAATCATAATGATCATCCCCATTTTTAAAGTTGGACTGTCTGTTGGATGAGTTGAAATAGCAACTCCCGGGAGGGTAGATATGCTTTCCCATAATCTTTTCTCTTTGTAAACTACTTCTGGTAATTTAGTTCAATTTGATTTGAACTATGCAGTTCCTTGTATACATCAGGGACAAGGAACAGTTGTTTAATGTTAGTTAACTAACATTTAGGATCTTAAACTATGATCCAATAATGATTTCAGATCCTACTGATCTTAAACCAGTTCCTTAGGTCAGATATATTGGGGAGCACACCAGAATAAAAATATCAAAAGTAACATTCAAGAAGAAAAGCAAATATGGGAACCTATCCCTGGATTAATAAACTATGTTTTATTTTATTTTTTTAGCTAGAATAAAGTATTACATATGAAAAGACCCACTGGACTTTTTCTTTAACATAGTGTGTGCTTTAGTGTGTCTTGCTGGCCTCAGCAAAGCTTTTGCACAGAGAAAACTGCTATTCTGCATATTGAGAAACCCTGTGTGTTTCTGTCACTAGACAAAGGCCTGTGCCTTCATTTTTTTAAAAAAAAAAATCAGCTGGTTTTAAGGCTTTTTTTTACTGTCAACTCTTTTCATCATTTTTGATTCTCAAGCAATATTTATAAATGAGGCATCATTGCAATGACTAGGTCAACTTTTTTTTATCATCGTAATGTATATGGGGTAAACTTTCACTCTCCAAAGTGTTTGTTTTTTCTTTAAAAAGCAATTTCAAGAAAGGGATGAAAAAAGGAGGATCCTAAAGAAAATTATCTGCTGAACTGTAAAACTGCCACCATGGTCAATTAGGACCATCTGATTCAATTTCCTGGGGGAAGACAAGAGGTGATATGATAAATACTAGTCCAGATAACAATAAATTCTTACTGCATCTGTACAAAAGACACAGAAAATGACAAACACATAGTGCCACGGCATACAGGTAATTCTGCTAGACATTACCACTTTCCCAAAATGTGAAGAAAAAAAAAGATACCTCTGAAGAAAGCATAAACACATTAGGGGAACATTTTCTTCTTTTTTGAATTAGACAGATTGTTGCAATTCATTTCAGCTAGATCAAGACCACTCTTATTTCTGCTTTTCATTGAAAAAACCAACCTTGTTTTTGTCATTTTGAGATGAAATTCTATTTTGGACTTCAATGAGCATTCTTGTCCAGTAAATACCAACAATCTTATCCAACAAGAAGTAAACATATTCTGTCCTTGCTGAAAATGGCAGCCTTGAAATAAGATCCTCCCATCACCAGCAAGAACTTGCTTATGTTTGAGTATTAGGACGTTTTGGGCTTGCCAGCCCTTGTGTCATCAACTTGCTGGTGGGGAACATAAAGCATCGTGCTCTCAGTATGCAATTAGATTAATATCATAGAAAATAGGGAAATATTAGCAATTTTCAGTGGCAGCTCTGCATTCGGCATGTTGAGTTTAGCTTTATTGAAAGATGCCAGAAGTAGTGGCTCTTCGTTGCAAAAGATTATCTTGAAAATATCAGGACAACTCTGAAGAGCTCCATTTTTAATACATTATGCACTGCTCTCATGTTTTGTTTGGTGCTAACTTTTGCTGTAGAACAGAAAGTATTTTATTACTTCTATTCAGTGTAAATCTGAGGAATGAATAAAGTGACTAGCTTTTATTTCCTAGCCAATGGGACAGAAATACAAATTCTGCACAATGTTTAGGCGCAATCCAGTTCTCATGAAGCGTGCTCAAAACTTAGAAAGTTAGTTAGCACAGTTAAACACTTAACTGCACAGTTTTCTCCAGAGTTGTGCTTTCAGTATGTATTGTGCCTAGTTTATTCCTTTAATCAATATTTTCTACAAAAATGTTTCTATTCCATTTCTAATATATAGAAAGTGGTCTTGCACTCTGAGATGATGTCATTTTTGCCATAGTAATTTGAGAATAAAGCAAACATATCTTACAATGCTTTTCAGATGAAAAAGTAGTTAAAACATGTTTTCAGGTAAAAATATGAAATATCAAATATATACATCACCTAAAGATTTCAGAGAAGGGGAAGAATACATTTGTATCAAATGCTATTTAGAAGATGGCCCAGGCCCAACTGTTCAATGTGATGAAGTAAAAGGGCACAATTCAGCGAAAATAAAACATTCATAATTCATCATAGTCATCCTATAAACATCTGGTTAGAAATCACTTCTGGACTTAGTCCCCAACCCTTTTGGGTTCCATGGGTTTCAATAGGAAATATTTTCCCATGACCAACAAAATAATTTAAAATGCTCCACTATGACCAAATACCATACAGCAACTCTTTTTTTACTTTATGGAAAGTGACATGCAATTGTTTTGAGGAGCTGACCATATCACGCAATTGTATTAGCCAAACTACAAATTATCTTGCCTTCATTTGCTTTGCACAGTATTGCCTTGCTTGAAAGAAGAAAGGGAAACATAGCTAGATAAATACAGCTGAGGCAAACATCAAAAAATGAGGGCATTCCAGCTCTGGAAGTTTGGGTTCATCCAGTTCCATCTCTAGTCTTATTTTATTTTGGATACAGCACCTTTAACATGTGGTGAGCCCAACATGGATCAGACAGAACTGAGCATACTTTCAACTCTGTGGTGACTTCTGAGAGAACTTGCCACTACTGTTGTTTCCCCAAATTTCCTAACAACAGAAATAGTAAGTAGATAACTCTCCCAAAAACCTGACAGTAGGGCTCAAGAAGCTTGAACACATGCTTATAGTAGAATAAAAGATGCCAAAATGAGGGCATACATTGTTCTCATAAAAAGAAAGTCATAAAGCTTAGAAGAGATGTCTTTTGCTCTCAGTTTGAGCAAAGAAAAGAGGATTTATATATCTTCTATGGAGTTACACAAAAAGTGGGCTTCCTTCATTAGCAGTTGAACTAAAATTTAGAAACCTTAGCTGTGAAAATCCCCCATAGATTAAGAGCTTTTAATACAAACAAAGGGCCATCACCTTCTATAGGATTTTACCATGACATCTGGGGGAAAAATACCAACCAACCTAGATAGTAGATAGATAGATAGATAGATAGATAGATAGATAGATAGATAGATAGATAGATATATAGATAGATAGATAGATATAGATAGATAGATAGATAGATAGATAGATAGATAGATAGATAGATAGATAGATAGGATAGATAGATAGATAGATAGATAGATAGATAGATAGATAGAGATAGATAGATAGATAGATAGATAGATAGATAGATAGATAGATAGATAGATAGATAGATAGATAGATAGATAGATAGATAGATAGATAGATAGATAGATAGATAGATGATAGATAGATAGATATGATAGATAGATAGATAGATAGATAGATAGATGATAGATAGATAGATAGATAGATAGATAGATAGATAGATATAGATATATAGATTAGAAGATAGATTAGATAATAGATGATAGAAGACAGAAGATAGATGATAGATTAGAAGATACAGAAGATAGATGATAGACAGATAGAAGATAGATAGATAGATAGATAGATAGATAGATAGATAGATAGATAGATAGATAGATAGATAGATAGATAGATAGATAGATAGATAGGCTTGTACACACTTCAAAACATTCTTCTTCTCAAGGGATAAGAAAAGGGACCGGGAGAGGAAGAAAATGCCCCAATACTGTTTTTTCCCAAAATGTTAAAAGTCACAGGCAAAAATAAAACAAAAGCTGGAGTTAAAATAATTATATACTTATTACTGACCTAAACCTATAAGAAATCACAAGGGTTTCTGATCTGATTTCATATATGAAATTAATATAGAAACACATACACACACATTCACACATAGCTTGGGCATAAAAAAGGGAGAGTCTGCTACTTTTTTTAATACATTCATAAATAGCGGTGGAAAATCTCTACTCATGAAGAAGCTCTTGGAGGCAGTTTGGGGATTTGAAAATCTCAGGAACTTCACTGTCCAGCTTACAGATGACCTTGTATATGGCCTTCTTCCAGGAAGGATCAACATCTTTGCCTGCGATAATGGCATTGAAAAACTCTCGTAATGTGATCTGAGCCACTTCCAGGAATCTCTCTGGAACCTGCTGATACAAGGAGACAATGGCATTAATAAAAGTTTTCAGTTTCAAGTCTCTGGATCTTCAAAGGAAACTGAGCTAAGTCCTTGCTTTCAAAAGGGAGCTTACATAGCACCTGCATTTTCTAAATGTAGCAGGACTCTATTCTCTTAGGCAAAGCTGTTATATATAGTACAATAACTTTTAAAACATGTGTTAGCTAGCTTTGTAAAGATGAACTACAGAATGTTAGTATTAGAATATGAACATCTGGGTTTAGAAGGTGCTGTTTTTATAAGATATAATTAACAAAGGAGGGAATGAGGGGGAAAGGCGATTGCCTTGAGGTCTGCAGGATATAATGCTCATGTATGAATTCATTATTTTCTCTAAGAGCATGAAGCATGTGCTGAAAGCAACTTCTGCTCTTTGTTTCTGTGTGTGTTCCTGTGGTACAGCTAAAGCTAAGAATCAGCAAAAGAACAGGGCAACTATGCATTCTTTCTGAGAAAATCCAATAAAGCTTTACCCTCAACAGTTTGATTAAGAAGTTACCCAATTTCTGGTGATTTCATAAATAGTCCTCTTTCAGACATAATGATTTATTAAAAATTTATTATGCAGCATAGGACTCTGTACATGTGATGACCATAGGCTCGGAATAGACAAGATACAGCCATTTAAAATGTCTTCATTCACAACTCTCAGCAGCCCCAATTGGCATGGACAATGTGACTGATATCAGAACTGTACTATAGTAATACCCAGAGACTCCCAGATTCCTCATTGCAGCTGTATATCCATTAAAAACTATATATTCAAAATATCAAATATATATGTGTGTGTGAGTTTGTGTGTGCATTTGATATTTTGAAAATAAGTGATTAAGAATGTTTTGTTTTCATAACATTTCATGACTATCCTTTGGAGAAAAGGAACTTGTTCCAAGAAGACAAGCAACCTTGAGTCATTCATTACCTTATTGCTACCTTTCCATTTTAAAAAGCATGTAGTGAGTGTAGATTGATGGGTGCGTCAGTAATTCACAAGTCTGTGAGTAATCACTGGCAGTGTAACTTCGAAAGCAAATGTCTTTCATCTGCTTAGGCTGAGTAGCTTCTAAACCCATTTCTCAACAACATCTTTTTACAAGAATTCCTCATATTAAGATGCAGCTGAGTGTTAATGTTGGATAGAAGGAAAGGTAATTGATTCATATTTTGCATGAAAAGGGGAACAAATTTAACTTCTGGCATTTTTATGAAGATTCCCTGAGATTCTGGAAAGTTGTTGCCAGAAAAAAGAACAATATTAATGAGACAGCTTGACAGCTTGACCCACATAAAACATTTTGATATGTTTGCTCAAAGTGTGGACTTGAATTCAACACAAGTGCTACCTGAGGCAGCTCATCAGTCAATACCAAAACCAAAACCAAAAAACAAACCAGTAATCTTCACAGATTCTTTTTAAAGAAGAAGGCAATTGCCTCAAACAGTAGTAGCCATAAAACATATTTGAGTATATGAAATTACAAATTGACATATTTTTTTTATTAAAGAAAGGAAAAAGAACAATCAATTAAAATGTAATCTCAAGAAACAATTCTGCATGTAGGATTTCTTCATACACTCCTGTTTATGGGGTAATTTTTTTAAAGGCCAAAAACACACCTGGAAGGAAAAAAAAAATACCCTGAAATAATACAAAGAAAGAAAATGTGTGGTAGGACTCAAATAAAAGTCTACTCCTTTGTTATATATTTTTTAAAAAAATATAGTGCTAGACGTTTTCTTTTATTTATAGGCATCAATAGCTTTCCAGAAAGATCCATGAAAAATTTGATCTCCCCCCCCCCCACATTGTCTGCAATTCCACATTTGGCTAATGAATCCTTATGCCCTATTGTTGCCAAGATGTTGGCCCAAATATTTTGCATCCTACATGGAAAGCTTGAAAATTTAGCTTCTTTTACACAATGCACTGAAAGCTTTGTTACCACTGTAGCAGATCAAATACAAGCAATTCACAAATAAATTTTTGCCATGAGGCAGACATGTGATCAGTAGCTACTGAAGTCCATAGAGGTTGCTTAAATACACTCAAAGGTGGAATTTGTACCCAAACACCAGACACATTTTGCAAAAAATAAATAAATTGATTTACAGTGCAAAAGAAATACTGAGTGAAAACAGTTAGAAAGGGGATGTAGTCAAGACATACTTTGTTGTCACTGGAAAAAAAACCCTTTTAAGCAGTCCACCCATTTGTTTCATTTTAATTATATAAATACAGAATCTAATGATATATGATGCTTCTAATTGCTAGAATTATAGAAATTCTTTCCTAAACTTTGACATGTTACCATTAAATGTTGCATACAGTAGAGGTGCAGCTGAAAACTTGGGGAAGGTGGGAGGCATTTGCTAAATTTTGTTTTTATATATCTCGTCTTTCAGAACTGTGACACAGGTAAGGAGGAAGGCAGACAAATGTCAAGAGTTGTTTTATGGGTGCTATTAAAAAGGCAAGATAATTTCCTATAAAATATGAAGCTACTTTTTGATCTTATTTATCTGGACTAGGACCATCTACTTTCTGGAGTTATCAAGATTGTGGTTTAAGTGGTAATAATTTTATTTCTTGATTTTCTTCAAATACCACTTTGGCAGAAGAAAGCAATTATTCAGAGGCATGAATAGGACTCTTGGAAAATATGGTAAAAATGGAATTATAAAGGAAGAAAACATGAAAGAATAGCTGAGTTAATTCTCTATATCTCTAGCTGTGGGCCTTTAAATGAAGTGCTGGAAAACCAGAATCAAGCAGGTGTGAGGGAAACAAATTTGCCCAAAAGAATTGTGCTATATTTTTATACCAAGGAATAGA
Organism: Azemiops feae; assembly: GCA_023970755.1. NCBI lineage: Eukaryota > Metazoa > Chordata > Lepidosauria > Squamata > Viperidae > Azemiops > Azemiops feae. The sequence continues at coordinate 2,660,835 of JALGBA010004281.1, read as the reverse complement.
AGAGAGGTCAGCTTTCCAGTATGATGTTTCTCCAAACATTTTGGAGTACAGTTCTGAGCATTTCAGCTAACAGGGAAATAGAGATTATTCCAAACAGTTGTCTATGGAAGGTAGGAATATAAAGGCAAATTCTTAATTATCCTAATCTCATGTAAAGTATATAAAATTTAAACTTTGTGAAATTTCACAATATGTTATAGTTCCATTCTTCCCCAACACCAGAGATTTACTGCCTTTTCTTACTCAACTTGACTTTAAATTAAAATCATTAATTTTATATTCATGACTGTAAACCACCTAAAATCGCCTTTGGTGAAATTGGCAGCATATAAATTTAATAAATAAATAAATGCCAATATTACACCACTGACTATGCAATTGCTTAAGGATAATCAATATTCTTCCAAATTTAAAATCAGATTGTGATTAAACATTTTTAGACTTTGCTTATGAAATCAGAATTTAAGGAACATTCTGAACATGTAACTATCAACTAAAAGACATGATAGTATAATCAGTTCCACAGTTCAACAGTTTCTACAATCCTGTGAAAAACTGACTGGCCTAATGTTAACCAATGAGCCTAGAGAGAGAGAGAGAGAGAGAGAGAGAGAGAGAGAGAGAGAGAGAGAGAGAGAGAGAGAGAGAGAGAGAGAAAGATCTTAGAAAGTTTCATAAAGGAATATTGCAGATCTGTGATAGTACCAAAGCATGGCCATGTTATGTCATCTCCAAAAGAATGGCCCACAACTAGAAAATTCAAAATTGTTTCAAATGCAGTGGTTTTCAGTATTTCAGTTCTTCAAAGTACAAGCAATGGAACCACTTCTAAGAAGTGATGTTGTGAAAGTATGTATCTTTGTACATGTGGATATGTTCTTGAGTCCTGGGATTAGAAGAAAAAGAGAGCAATATTTTATACTGATATAGTTAAAGAGAACTGATACAGTTAAAGAGAAAAAGATAACACAATCTTGTATTCTGGTAAGTAGGTTCAACCTTCAAAAGTAATATGCTGAAGAGATTTACTGAGAAACCTTTTCAGAATTCAGAAAATGCTTAACCTGACTCTGATGGTGTGTCCCACCCCTCTCTCACTGAACAAAAGAGAAACAACTCTCTATCTCTCACCACTCCTTGAACAGCAGCACTCAGTGGCAGCACTAAGCCTGGGCCTCCATTTCACCTTAGTGCCACCACTATCACTCAAAAAACCACCTCACATTCCCCCAGGCACATGAGCCTCGGGAAACAGTATGATCGCCCTGTGGCCCAGTTATCCTCAGGATCTGCTGCATTGCTTAACTTTAGGCAGTTTTCTCTTTCTTTTGACAGGTCCCTGAGGGCTACTCAAGGCTGCTCCGGCTCGCACAAGGCCTTTAGTTTTGTAGTAGCTTTAGAGAATGATTTTCCATGGTCTGAAAACCATGCGAAAGCATGTCCCCGTTCATGTGTGATTTTCAGATGCTCTGGAGGTTGCACAAGAGTACACCCCATTTTCATCCAGTGGCCACAGCCTCCGAAAATTGCACAAGAACAGGCATGCTTTTGAAAATGCTTATTGTTAGATGTTGTCACCCAAAATGTCATGGCATGACACCTTACATGTGTGTCATAGGTTTGCCATCACTGACCTATACTGAATGCTTTTTTTGTACCTCATGTGTAGCCAAAATAATAAGTGACCACATGTAATGTTGCCTTTGGGGGTTGCAAAAGTTCCAGTTTTTCCTGCTCCAGGCTATTTTTTTTATTTATTAAAAATCCAACCAGCATGTTCCTGTCATGGAGCCTGACATATTCCTTTGTATTTCATATTAACATATTAGCCAGGTTTAGTTTATAAGCTTCACCATTGCCCTGGGTCCTGTTTTTTTCTTCATACTGTACATACTTTTGTTTGCTTGTTGTCAAAGGCATTTAAACCTCTGAAAAACCCTTTTCTTTCACCGCAAACCATAGGACTGGATGGCATGGAAAGATTTCTAAGTCAAGAGACGTAATGACTGTCGCTTTTCTTTTACAAATTTAGCACTGTTCAATGCTTAATCTAGCAGACTGACTCCCCTTCCCATTTCATAAGGTGCACATCATAATTTCTTAAGAGAATGCACATTCTGAGGCAAAACATCTAATTGTTTAAATGGATGAGTGATTAGAGAGTTAGATGATCTTTTTTTTCCTAGTGAGCAAATAGCCAGTCAGCTGTGCTAATTGTGTGTGTCTGGGGGCAGCTTTTCCCTGATCCTAAGTAAGAATGACCTACTAAGTACATCTTTACACCTATTAGATTGAACATCTCTCCAGCAGAAACATCTGCAGAAACAATGCCTCAGTGACAAATAAGAGCCCCGACCAGATTTCTTTTTATAGACTCAACAACAATCCCTACTATGAACCCAGAACATTTTCCTAGCATCAGGTGGCTACAGTCAATCAAATAATAATACTTGACATTCATTGGGAAGAAAGACAATGCTGAGAAGAGGAATGAGGTGGTGGACTTCAGACACACAATCTTCTCTCAGAAAGGGGGAAGACAATGTTCCTTGTAAACTGGAATAGCCTGGAAAAAAATGGATTCATGTGCAGATATGGAAGAGAAACAGAAGTGCATGTAAAAGTATTATTAGAATGATTTCCTATGGTGGGGTAATCACAGTAAAACAAAGAAAGAACAACTTTTCTGGCGTCCGCTGATCAATATGGTGTTTGCTCCTATGGCTCCCATAGCAGTCACAGATTAAGCAACTGCTTATCCTTCAAGTCTCCTTTAATATATGAACCTTCCTGCCAGAAAGGAGGATAGAGATTGGTGGGAAAATGTTCACTTGGTTTTAACTTCAGAAAGTTAATATAATATAATCATAATATTGCATGCTCACCACATTTTATGAACAAACTAAGACATGGTTTTGACAGAAATGCAGACTAATAATGGAAAAACTGTTGCTTCATGTGCATAAGCAAACATCCTTGTATACAATCAGGCTTAGTATCCAGCTAAGATGATATATACAATCTGGCTATGAATCATGCATAAATAATTCAGAAATAAACTTTGATTACAAATTCATTAGCTGATGTCAGAAATGTTGCAAGCAGATAAAGGTCTCCTTGACGTAATCATTTTTTTGTATAGCATTACAGAATGCTCTAATATTATGTCATAAAGTTCACAAACACAACCTATCATAATGCACAACTATTTTAATAAAGTAAATAAACTGAAAATCATGAAAACATTAATAAAATTGGCTTTATGAACATCATAAGATACTTTATTTATCAAATTTAGAGATTCCCTATCTCATTCTCAGACAGTCCCTGGGCAG